>CM018680.1:23288315-23684387 GCA_009363875.1 Mikania micrantha
GTGAGTCGGCCGAACCACAAGCTTGAAATCGAAGTACTTCAATCCGACATCAATTCAGGTAAAAAGTTATTCCTTTACAACCTAAATTGACCGAATAAACATAGCCCCATGTGTAACTCAAGGTTACATTCTCGATTATACATGTTCAAACAATTAGGTTTCGTGCTAAAGTCGTTTTGGGGTTCTCAATGTAAACGATGTCGAAAATCCAATTAATCAGTGTCTTTAGTTTCAGAAGCATTCGACTAAGGATAAACACACATGCAATTTCAGTTCTAAACATCGAATTTTAAGAGATCTGATTCTAGGGTTCTTGAGCAAAACGGTTTTGGGGATTTCCATACAAACGAGTTCAAGAATCAAATTGATTATTATAGTTAGATTCAGAGTGTTCCGATTTAGGGTAAGCACATGATAATTTTATCAAACTATAACGAATTGATGGGTTGCCTAATCTAAGGTTCTTGAGTTAAAACTTTTTGGGGTTTTCGATCTTGCTGCTTATCATATTCAAATAAAATGGGATAGATAGGTTCGAAATATTCTATCTGATGAAACCCTAAGAAATTACAGTCTAACATTAACGGATTTGATGAAATCGAATTGTGGGGTTAAGACACGTTTTCGAAATTAGATTAGATCAAGTTACATTGTTGTGGGGTGTTAAATTATCAAATTGGTTGCATGATCGAACTCGATTGGGTCCCCTGAACCAAAGCCCTAAGGTTTGAGGACCAATCTGAATCGAATTGGTAGGTTATTCGGACTTCAATTATCGGTTATGATTAACTATAAGGTTAGTGGGCCGAATGGGCTTATAAAGATTAAAAACCATAGATGTTAACAAAATCTGGAATAGATGAAGTGGTGAGGTGATTGTACTAAGAGGTGGAGGTCGCGGGTTCGAACCCGGCCTCTGCCGGTTTTTGGGTTTTTTAAACCATTTTAGTTTTTTGTCATAACTTTCGCGTACGAACTCCGAGTTAACCCGTTCAAGTTGCGTTGGAACCGTAACGAAATCCTGAACGTATTAGAATAATAAAATTCATATTTTAATCCGAAAACGAAATCGCGTATAATTACGGTTATTTAAATAAAATCAAATATGATTTTATTTAATCGATTTCAAAGGCACGCGTATATACGTATGCACATTCTTAACAAATCCAACATATGTGTGTTGACGCATATGTGATTTCAAGCACAAAACGATTATTCGAATAACACAACGTTATTGTTTAAACACAGATCCTTCGTAAGAGGATTTTCTACGCAAGTTCACATATTTGATCATTCTGCAATAATCAAAGGTGCGTACACGGCCCGTTTCTTATTTTAAACTGTTTTGGGGGAGAAAACATGTGCAACAAACTATTTTTAGATACATATCACTTGCATGAGTTAGCTGTTTACATTTTGTGACAACATAGCAATTTGAAAGTCCTTACACACCTCGAACCGTTTAGTTTGCTGTAACGCAAAGCGTGGTAGTTGGAAATAGATCTATTAGGTTTGACAAACTTCACTTGGTAGATGGGATCTACGCAAGTGTTTAACTGACCAAACACATTTTACTATTGTTGTGCTAGACAATAGTGACAAGGCAAAAACATACTATAGCATGGAAATTCGTCAGTTTCGGTGTCGACCAATTATGTAAATAGTTTTATATGACTAGCTATCATGACTGTGCATGTGTGATTATGTTATCTACAAACTTGATATTCAGCTGTTTTTTTGAACATTGTGAATGCTTAAAACCTGTGTTATGCACCAACCTTTGTGTTGACTTGATTTACATGTTTTCTCAGGACGCTAAGGTGCGCAACAAAGCTGGCATGGACTAGGAGATAGAGTCGCATGCATGTTTTACATTTATTGTTTAAATTACACATTTGAGGATTTGGTTTTGTAATTTACATATTACAACTGTTATTGGTTTTAAACGTTTCCGCAATTTTTGAAAACTCTGATGTTATGTTTTTAAGACTAAAGTATGATTTGAAATTCATATAGAGGTCTTCGTTATGTCTAATGATCTGAGATCCTGGTTTGTCACGTTCCCAAACGGTATGATTCCGTTAGTTGAAAATTTGGGGTGTGACAGATTAACTGTGTAACAATTCACGAACCTGAAAAACATTGGTAACATCATTACATTTGCTATGATGCGGCGAAGACGGCTGCCTATATAGGGAACATGAACATTTAAATGAACGGTTTTCTTGTTCGTGTTCGTTTGTTAAGAAACTTAGTGTGTTCGTGTTCGTTCGTTAAGAGTATACATGAATGGTTCACGAACATAGATGAAAATAAGTAAACGAACATAAAGAAACAAACATAAACGAACATGACTAAAGAAACAAAACAACCATTATTGAACACAAATAGTTAAACAAACATGAACGAACAAAATGAATTCTAAACTTGGATTGATATTAATCAATTTCAGTTAATAAATTCATTAAAATTCTGATAAATAAGAATGACACAAGCATGTTAATTTATAAAGAACACGAATATATCACTGATTTTTAAAATAATTTATTAATAAAAATAAATTAACGAGGATAAACGAACCTAAACGAACAAATATAAACGAACGTAAATGAACGAATATAAATGAACGTTCACAACGTAACACTGGTGTAACTTCTGGGCGTTAACTGATGCCCAGATGCGGAAAAATTGAAATCAGAAATGCTACGTTACTAAATATTTAAAATGACGGGAGAATATATAATCGTTTTTCGTGTGTGACAAAAAAACGTGCGTATATAAACAAACATGTAAAAAAAACGTTAATTTACTTTTTAATGTAGAAAACAACAAAAAAATAAAGGTGACAAAAATAAAACTCAGCAACGTAAAACTAGTGTCGCTTGTGAACGTTAACTGATTGGCAGTTGGTATTCAAAATTCAAATAATAGAAAGATATGTTGTAAAAATAATAAAAAATGAATACAAGTACATAGGGGTAAAAAGACAAGATTGCCTCAAATGAATTTAATAAGAATGGTGTGATGTGGCAAAATATTGGCCACATAAATTGGTTTTCATGGTTTTCGGGCTAAAAGGGTTTGCAAATTATGTATTCCATATAAATATATAGGGAAGGGTATAAAAATAACCCTCATCTTTTGCTACAACTACATAACCCATTTAAACCAATCATAAACTTACGCATAAGCATTACATTAAAATATTAAAAAGGGCATCATAGTCATTTTACCCCTTATAAGTCCCCCCCTCTTTTTTAAACATTAATAACTTTTTTATAATATATTACTTTTTAAAAAAATTGCACCATTATATTCGTCTCATTTTTCTCTTTAATTCCGTTATAGTCTCAACTAATTTTTTTTTACTTTTTTTAAATGCCCTATATTTACATCATTGTAACGAGGTTAAATATAACAAATTTATTTGAAATTTTTTTAAAAATGATAAATTACAGTGATGTAATTTACATTGACGTAATTTATCGTGATGTAATTTACATTTACGTAAAATTCGGTTTCGGTTTTTTTCGGTGAATTTGGTTTAAATTACAGTGATGTAATTTACATTGACAACAAATTAGTTAAAATTTTTTTCGAACAATGATAAATTACATCACTATAATTATCATTGTGAGAAAAAAAATCAAAATAATGTGTTCTATTACATCACTGTAATTTATCATTGTAATTATCATTGACGTAAAATTCGGTTTCGGTTTTTTTCGGTGAATTTGGTTTAAATTACAGTGATGTAATTTACATTGACAACAAATTAGTTTAAATTTTTTTCGAACAATGATAAATTACATCACTATAATTATCATTGTGAGAGAAAAAAATCAAAATAATGTGTTCTATTTACATCACTGTAATTTATCATTGTAATTATCATTGTTAGAGAAAAAAATAAAATAATGTGTTACGTCACCATTAATTATGTCATTGTAAATTACTTCATTTTGTGTTACATTACTTCATTTTTGTTACATTACTGTAATTTACCATTGTCAGAAAAAATTTCTAATTAATTTGCTATATTTAAACTCGTTACAATGATGTAAATACATGACATCAAAAAAAAAAAAAAACTAGTCGAGACTATAACGAAATTAAAGAGAAAAATGAGACGAGTATAATGGTGCAATTTTTTAAAAAAAATAATATAGTATAAAAAAGTTATGAATGTTTAAAAAAAATAGGGTAAACTTTACTTAAATAACAATGTCTTAAATGCCCTTTATATTAAAAAAGAAAAAAAAAGGAATCTGACACGACACGTGTCACCATCCTATACACTTACATTTTTAAAGTAACCATTGGATGATGGTTAATGTTGTAACAAAAGATGAGGGTTATCAAAAATTCCATGCCCTATATATATATAGTGAAAGGTACAAAAAATAACCCTCTTTTTTGTTACAACTACATAACCTATTTCAACCAATAATAAACTAACATATAAGTTTTTCATTAAAATATTAAAAAGGGCATCATAGTCATTTTACTTTTATAAGTTTTCCCCCATCTTTTTTAACATTAATAACATTTTTATAATATATATTATTTTTTTAAAAAAATTGCACCATTATATTCGCCTTATTTTCTCTTTAATTCCGTTATAGTCTCGACTATTTTTTTTTTACTTTTTTTAGATGCCATATATTTACATCATTGTAACGAGCTTAAATATAACAAATTTATTTGAAATTTTTTCTAACAATGATAAATTATAGTGATGTAATTTACATTGACGTAATTTACCGTGATGTAATTTACATTTACGTAAAATTCGGTTTTTACGTTTTTTTCGGTTAATTCGGTTCCGGTTCAGTTTTTTCGGTTAATGGTTCAGGTTTGGTTAATTCGGTTTTGGTTCGGTTCGGTTTTTTTTTGGCTTTTTGTTCATCCCTAATTTGTAACGAGCATAACTACAACAAATTAGTTTGAATTTTTTTCGAACAATGATAAATTACATCACTATAATTATCATTGTTAGAGAAAAAAATCAAAATAATGTGTTATATTACATCACTGTAATTTATCATTGTAATTATCATTATTAGAGAAAAATAAAATAATGTGTTATATTACATCATTGTAATTTATTATTGTTAGAAAAAAATTCAAAATAATGTGTTATATTTATGCTCGTTACATCGATGTAAATAATGGACAATGAGAAAAAAAATTAAAATAACTAGTCAACATTATAACGAGAATTAAAGAGAAAATTACATCACTGTAAATAATGTTTTACGTCACCGTTAATTATTTCATTGTAAATTAATTCATTTTGTGTTACATTACTTCATTTTGTGTTACATAACTGTAATTTACCATTGTTAAAAAAATTTCTAATTAATTTGTTATCTTTAAGCTCGTTATAATGATGTAAATACATGACATCAAAAAATTAAAACAAAACTAGTCGAGACTATAACGAAATCAAAGAGAAAAATGAGACGACTATAATGGTGCAATTTTTTTTAAAAAATAATATAGTATAAAAAAGTTATGAATGTTTAAAAAAGGGGTAAACTTTACATAAATGACAAATGTCCTAAATGCCATTCTTATTAAAAAAAAAATTGACACGTGGCACGATCCTATACACTTACCTTTTTAAAGTAACCATTGGATGATAGTTAATGGGTTGTAACAAAAGATAAAGGTTATTGTGTGGTTCCTTTGTTAACCCGTGTTTATTACGGTAACCAAATAATTACATCTTATTACTTTGGAGCCCACATTAAAGTAAATCTAAACGTGTAGGTTTTTTTCTTTTTTTATTATTGTAAGTGGACACTACATTAATTAAAAATGAAGAAAAAACTTACACCTTTAGATTTACTTTAATGTGGGCCCCAAAGTAACAAGATGTAGTTATTCAGTTAACGCAATAAGAGAGTTAATTTTTGATCATCTCCCTATATATATATATATATATATATATATATATATATATTATATGTATGCGTAAATTTGTTACCGATTTAAGATTTAAAAGCAATGTAAGTTTTGGTTACATTACTTAATGTAACCAAAACATGCTAATACAACCAAAACTTACAATGCTTTTAAATCTTAAACGGCGATAAATTTACGCATACACATAAAAAAAGAAAGTATTGTTTGTGTGTACTAATGATATTTAAAAAAAGAAAACTAAGATTTGAATTGTTCTTGACGGAGTTATACGGGTTACCGCAATAAGAGTGAGTTAACATTTGATCATCTCCCTATATCTATATATCTATATACTATATATAATGCATATTGGAGAGTGGTGGTTGAATGTCTTAAAATTAAGAAATGTACAACCTTTATAGCATCATGTACAACAAATAAAGCATACCTCTTTAACCTAAAACTCTTTCTCTGGTTTCAATTTCAAACCCCATCTAAAATAAGAGAGAGACGTCTCTTCCTTCAAAATTCAAACAACCCTCCAACTAAAAACCCTGAAATTAGAGAAAGACTCCTATTTCAAAATCCAGCTCCTACTTGAAAATCTAAATTTAGATAGAGACGCATCGCCACCGTCACAAATAAAATTAAGAAATGTACAACCTTTAAAGCATCATGTACAACAAATAAAGCATACCTCTTTAACCTAAAACTCTTTCTCTGGTTTCAATTTCAAACCCCATCTAAAATAAGAGAGAGACGTCTCTTCCCATTTCAAAATTCAAACAACCTCCAACTTAAAAACCCTGAAATTAGAGAAAGACTCCTATTTCAAAATCCACGCTCCTACTTGAAAATCTAAATTTAGATAGAGACGCATCGTCACCGTCAGAAGCACAACTACTGCAACTGTTTAGTGTCTTTGATCCGTTTGCAGGTCGTTCGACATCAGTTATTTACCGTGGATTCCTACTTTCTTCCAACATCAGGTAACTTTTAACCCATGCCTCCTTATTTGATGTTCGTAAAAGGAGTGCGAGTGGACTGTAATTTAGATTCTGCCTTTGATTTCTAGATTATGTAATGCATATTCTTCGCTTGATTTTTTTAATCTAGATAAATTTAGGGTTTTTTTGGTTCTCTATAGGTGTGTGTAAAAGCATATGCAATTTCTTTAAATCAATGGAAAAGAAGTTTAATTACACTTAGTTGTAGTTCACTAATTTTTTTCATCACTTATGTCTCTACATGTCACCTTTTTCATTTTCTTTTTGTATATGTGAATATGAATCAATTAGGAACTATTCATACATGTTCGAAGATTTATAATGTGATTTATTAGTTGACTACAATTTTGAAATTGGTATAGATGGAGGAAATAGCCTTACATTACAAAGGAAGTTTGTTTTTACCCTAATTGAAAGAACAATGGAGTTGAGACTTGAATCTTTGTGACATCCGTCAATTTTTTAGGTTTTAATCTCGATCAAACTTTAAATTTTATGCCGCTATATTAAAACTCATTTAAAACCGAACCAAATTCAACAATTTAAATAAGAAAATATATAATGATATTATATATTAGTTTAAATTAATTGGTTCACAATCAAATCACAAAACTTAATATTTTTAGTGATGTAATAAAACTTGTTTCTTAATAACACGAACATTGGGTCTTAAAAGCTTAATCAAATGAATATGTGTATATATTTTAGGAACCCGATTATACTCCTATACATAAACTTATTATTTTCGTTTAACACACTTTTACTCAGTCTCATCCAAATATAATATATATATATATATATATATATAATAATGAAAAAAATGAAAATATGAACTTAACTTAAATATATATGTGTGACTCGGATGGCAACATTCAAAACAGAAAGAAAGAAAAAAATCAATTGTCCATGTTATTTTCTTTTAGCTTTAGTCATGTGAAATCAAATCTCCAACCATCCTTTGACTAATAATCCCACTCAAACATCAACACCTTACTTACAAATTCAACACTTCACTCCATATTATTTTATTTACAAATCCCATGCCTTGTCATATACGTAAGACATACATACTTTCCACTACAAATTTCTCATTTCATTGTTCTTTCGGTTCACACATAACACACAATCCACGAACACTCTTTTGCTCTAGTTTTCTACATCGTCAATATTTTATCAACATCCAAGATCAAGACTCTAATCCTTCTCCTTCCTTTATAAGGTAACACCCAATCTTGAACGTTTAATTTAAAATGATAAATACACACCAATAAACAGTTCTGTTTTTAGGACAGAAGCTGTCCAGATTTCAAAATAGTATAACTTTATCATAGGAACTCGAAATGAAGAAAATCAAACTCTATGATTAAGTTCGTTGAGTTAGCTTTCGAACGACTACTTATACATTTTCTAACTCAGCCAAATGATACATGAAACAGCCTCTACAAAATCGATGCGCAGATTTGGACCTTCTGATTTGGATGGCTGTTTCGGCCAATTTCTAAGCCAAATGACAAAACATTTTCTGAACAAACATTGTTCGGAACACATTAAAATGCTTGACTGTGAAGTCTCGTAATTTTTGAAACACGTTTGCTATTTGAAAAGTTCATCCGAAAATGTTAAACATAATCTGTCTAAAAACGAAAATTATAAAAATGACATATCCTGTCCTTATATATTTGTCAAGAAAATGAAATATTAACTCGTATACACACACACACATATATATATATATAGTTATTTTAAATGATTATTATTGAAATATAATATTTCAAAGCAATGGATATTGATTTACAAAAATGGATATTATTGAAAAAATACTATGTTATCATGCCGAAATTTTTGAAAATAATAAGTTATATTTTTTTTAAGATATTATAACTAGTTTTGAAAGTGTAAGACATGTTTTACTACAACAAATCTGGCAAATAAAAAAAATACAAAGAATATATAACAATAATACAAAACAACACCAAATCTCATAAGTTCACACAATCAACATGAATCTGGAATTTTGTAGGAACCGGCTAGTGATTATAACACAAGACAACATTCACACTCTCAGGATCAGGGATCCGCCTTTACAGTGAATTTCATGGTCCCTATTTTTACAATGTTTTATTAACTCACAGGGGGATGAATCATGCTTGTACTCGTTTCATTGACGCAAGTGGTTTTAGTTCAACACGTTATTACATGAGTTACTTTTATCGCTTTAAGTCTCCTATTCTATAACCGTTAATTGTGGGTAAACGTGAATGATTGGGAATAGTACTATTCGGGAGTGACAACCCCCACCTGTGGTTAGTAGCTCTAACTTTGATTGTAGGTCAGATCGGGTGCACAATATTTATCTCAATACAATGTTTTGCGATAGAACATTGGGATGCGGCAATTCAATCATGTCGAGTTCGATTATGGGAGCTCATGGTTATAATAAATAAACACAACCATGATATTGTTTTGGAGAACAATAGTCACATTCTAAAACCTGAGATGAAACAACTTTATTTAACATGTCTAAACCTGTGAACTAACCAGCTTTATGCTGACTGTTTTTAGCATGTTTTTCTCAGATAATTGAAGGAATATTATGGGGGCGCATTTTGGGTGTTAGCATATGGAGTCACCTTACATCTGGAAGCACACATTTTGAGGATTTTCCTAGCATAGTCTATTGACTTAGGCCATGTTTGTAAATTGTGAACTCTAGTATGCATTTATTTTTCTTATGTTGGCTTAAGGAATGACTTGTAAACTCTTTTGGTTAATGCATTTAGAAGTCGTTCAATGTAAACAATGACTGTGAAACCACGACCGTCGCACCTCGCGTGTTCCACCTTGGCGGGGTGTGACAGATTGGTATCAGAGCCATTGGTTATAGAGAACCAGGTTGCATGTAGTAACTTGAACTATAACCGTAGGCTCACAATGTTCCATTCTTACTATACCTGTAGGCATGACTTAAGTAAAAAAAATTCTAGGATTTTTGTTTTGCTAACATGTCGATAACATGTAACTCTCTTCACTTGTACTCATCGGATAAGGATTACACCCTATTCACACAACCTCCATCACCACCGTCAGCAAAGACACCATCACCACCGTCAGCAAAGACACCATCACCAATCAAAGGGTCTAGCGATACCATGGAGGAAGTCATGGTGTTAGACGATGAAGACATCGAAGAGAATTACGGGTCCAATCTAGATGAGCTACCAAGGAGTCTAGGTTAGAATGGTGCATGCAAGGTTTCTACTAGGAACGACATTATCGAATCTAAAGGGACTCTACCGTACACAGTACTCTACGAACACTTTTTTAGGCGAAACGGAGGAATAATTTTTAGGTTTCGGACTAGATTCTTTAGCACCATCCAACTCGCATGAATACTTTCTTTGTCACTCATTTCGAATAACCCTTAGCCTATAACACTTGGTTATTGGGTGGACTCTGATGTCCTTTATTAAGGGTAGCATTCTGAACTTGGCAATACTCACTAGGTGGAGATAGGAGAAACCAAAATGATTATGTAAGATAAATTGACGATTACGGGTGGCCAACGTAATGGTGAATTTACAAGGACATATGAATTTTGGCAAAACCTATTGTTCAGGTTAAAAAGAAGAATTGACCCATAAAGAACAAGTTTATTACATATATCAAAAACACAAATCAAACGAAGGATTGTATCACCATTCATCACTAACAACCTAAGGATTAGAACTCACGATTTTTCTCTCTATTTATCTCGTCGACGTATGTTTATAGAACATGATGCAACCTTTGTTCTTCACTTGAGTACTCATAATCTTAAATCAAGTCAATGACTCCACATCAAGGGTAGTGTGTACCCTGATCACACCCATCTATAGGGAAGCTTTTCAACTGAATCCAAAGGAACGGATGAAGAAGGATTGAATTGACGCAATAAGCATTTCCTTATTTGAATGTAAAGTGGGAAAACTTCGCCCATAGGATTGGAACTTAGGTTATTACATTGCTTCCAATGTATGTCAGCCCCTCATTTAGCACAAGTCTCACAAATTTTAAACTACTTTCATCTTTAAGACACCACATGTTGACAAAAAAAATGAGTTTATCAAATAGGAATCTCATTTGATCTCAACTAGTCAAGATTTTGATCAAATTCATCGATGGTTTGGTAATATCCATATTTTCTTCCACATACAGGAGTCCTAGTAAGTCTAAGACTCTCATCACAACTTTGTCTAGAAGACTATAATGAAGCCTCTAGGCGATCATCATGATATGGGTATAAGAATCAGAATTGAGAAATTTGGTAAGCCAATGTTCAAACCCATTGAGGCTGTTAATTTCTTTTCTATGCTAATTTCACTTTTCTGAGTGAAAATTTCAGAACCTAAAAAAAAATCTATAAGTGTCAGTCGCCTTGTCAACACTTAAACAGATAATAAACATTGATACCTTAACTTGTTCCTTATACCTATTTCAACAACAGACAACTAATTCTAGTATGATCATCCCCATAGAATCACCAAATCATATTTCATCTTCTGATGCGCAAACTCTCACCAATGCATTCTAAGTAAATATACCTCACATGCCTACTCTCCCATTGCGAGTGCTCAACACTCGTTAAATGGTGCAGTGATTTTAATCTTATTTCATATATCAACTGTGAAGTATGTAAACACATAACCTAATCTGGGCGATTAACAAAACTCTCCTGAACATATGTCAAAGAAATACGTTAAACACGAACTTCAGACGGTTAATCAAACACCTACTCCAATGTTACATGTAAGGATCATAATTACGCTTGTAGTTTATCTTTACCATTTCATGGACTCTATCACATTGATTCCTACATATAACCAAATTTTAACCATATTGTGGTTCTATGTAGAACTATCACATCTGTATTAATTCAATCCAATCCACCTCCTAAGATTACCTTATATAAAGCTAACATGTCCGACAAGGCAATTTACCTCAAAATTAATTCCTTTTTAATACACTCTTCATTCTTCGACAGAATTTTTAATACAACTTCACCTTATCATTACTCATCTAACAGATGATAGAGTACATCAACGTTTGGCACATACAACTAGTACCTAGCCATCACCCATAATTTATTGCCTAAGATCCTAGCATTCTCCATAACGAATCAGTTACCTAGATCGTTGATATTAAAGTTCCGTACCCACAACTGTTACAGTTGACCAAACAACTAAATTCAACCTTCTTTGACAAAATCACAATGGAAATTTTGGGTATCTACATTTGATTTGTTGTAACACCATAATGGGCTATGGTATGTGACCGATTCAGCTTCATTGATAGTGCAATGTGTTAGCCGCGACGCACCTTGCACATAAATCTTGATGATATCTCAAATGTGAGAACTAGAGATGGATTGAGAATTAGCCTTAGCCTATAAACCACAATCTCTTCTACCTTGCATCTTGTACAGATGATCCCTTTGACAAATTCTAGACACCCTGTCTATTTACAAGTCATTGTATGACATCCACACCTTTCGTAACTATATGACATCCTTCAAAATTGTGATACAAAACTACTCTTTAAACTATTAAATTATTTTATCATAACCAAACTTGATAATTGCCCAAATTTGTAATGTCCAATCTACTGTTTAGCTAATCAAAAATTAACACTTTGATTGAGCTAACTATTTATCAGAAGATAGAAATATTATGCTTTGGAAGCTAAGTCCTTTGCTTATGAAGAATAATCCTTTGAAAAATTTGAAAAGTTTCACGGGTAGCTTGGTTATGAGCTTTAGTAGGAAAAAAATCCTTAAACTTCTATAAGATAGCTTCCAAAGGACAATGTGAACTTCCAAAGAGTTAACTCCACTACCTGAAATATCTCAAACCTCAAATGAGTTAACTTAACCTTCCGACCTATTAACTTTCAAAGGGTTAAATCCTTCCAAAGAGTAACAAACACCTTTTCCTAACATGCGACTTTCACAACATGATACTTCAACTCTATCTCGAGTAACTTGAACATTGACCCAACTTCTCTACCAAGATATTCTAATGACTTCACTAAAGCACCATGTGAAATCCTTGATGAAAGGTCACTACAAGTGACTACGTTATGCCTTCTCTTGACAATGGTGACTCACACAAGTCAATGACATTCCATATACCATGTGACTAGGAAATACAATATCTACTTAATAGTGTAATCAAACTCGTTGAATACACAACTACCGTTGATCTCGAATAGGACGGAGTAAAAGGATATTGAACTAATTATATCACATATTCCTAGCCTAACTTTACTTTACAAAATCTTAACTCCAAACAAGATTATTCTTTATCGCATCTATGCTAGTATTACAAGTTAAAATTTGATGATACACTACGAGATTTGATGTCTGTGTTTCTCACCAACTAGTTATCCTCTAGTAATTAGATAACATTTTTTGATCCTAACCTCACTCAAGACTGAGCACCTCATGACACATCAATTATTAAAACTCAAGATACATACTCAGGTTTTGTTATACACACCAACCATAATGAACCTCAAAACACGTTTGAACCTTAGTCCATGATTATTGGTACTAATAATAATCTACTGTAAGGACATCTCTTTGGAGCACTAATGCCTCGAGTACTCAGGTTATGATTAAACCCGGTCATAAATACAAACTTATCTCATACTAACATTCCATCATTGTTGGGCGAACCAGGGAATGATAGGTTATAAAAAAATAGAAAAAAATATACTGCCTAGAAAAGGTTCAAAACTTGAGTAGCAGAACCGCACGCGAAAGAGGAACGCCAAACTAGCCATGAACTAGTTCCTTAAAGACAAGAACATTGTATTTGTCATATCGAACCATGTGTGCAACTCATACCTAGCATGCTAACTCATACTAGAAATAACATCCCTTAAGAAATTGTTAGTAGTAAGATGAGGTGTTCACACCCTCTTGAAAACTCGACCATCGAAAACTACGAGGATGCGTTACGATTCTCATGACTCATTTTAACGTCTACTAACTCTTGAATCACTTGTATATTGGACATAGATCGATTAGCTACAATTCAGTGGTCTAGAACTCGTTCAAGAAACTAATTAATAAATTCTTCAAATTTTAGGAACGATTACAAGTTGCACGTGATCGTAAAAAAAAAAATAATTATGCTGACACGTAAGTTTTTGGATTTTCTAGCAGTAAGCAAAAGTCATGTTAAAAGTCACCATGGAAAGGAACCGTTAGGTTTGGAAAACGCAGAAAGCTAAGTCCACGATACGTCGAACCATTTGAAATCCTAGCAAGGATAGGTCCCGTAGCATACCACCTCCAATACCCCTAGAACTCAATGGAATTCACAACACATTTCACATTTCAAATTTGAAAAAAAAATAAACAAAAATGTCTATCTGTTGAAACACTCGTTAAACAATTAAACGAAATTCAAATCGATAACAAACTTCAATTTATTGAAGATGCAATAGAAATTATGGATTAAGAAGTAAAAAGAATGAAACAAAGTCGCATCCCTATAGTAAAGTTTTGATGGAACTCTAGGCGAGGACCAGAATTTACTTGGGAACACGAGGACCAAATAAAACTCAAGTACCCCCAACTATTCTAGAACGCACCAATCTCGGTAAACACAAACTGAATTTCGGGACTAAATTCTTCTAACGGGGGGAGACTGTGACATCCGTCAATTTTTCAGGTTTTAATCTCGATCAAAATTTAAATTTTATGCTGCTATATTAAAACTCATTTAAAACCGAACCAAATTCAACAATTTAAATAAAGAAAATATATAATGATATTATATATTTAGTTTAAATTAATTGGTTCACAATCAAATCACAAAACTTAATATTTTTAGTGATGTAATAGAACTTGTTGCTTAATAACACGAACATTGGGTCTTAAAAGCTTAATCAAATGAATATGTGTATATATTTTAGGAACCCGATTATACTCCTATACATAACCTTATTATTTTCGTTTAACACACTTTTACTCAGTCTCATCCAAATTTAATATATATATATGTGTGACTCGGATGGCAGCATTCAAAATAGAAAGAAAGAAAAAAATCAATTGTCCATGTTATTTTCTTTTAACTTTAGTCATGTGCAATCAAATCTCCAACCATCCTTTGACTAATAATCCCACTCAAACATCAACACCTTACTTACAAATTCAACACTTCACTGCATATTATTTTATTTACAAATCCCATGCCTTGTCATATACATCATAATATATATATATATACTAGTCGGGAACCCGCGCGATGCAGCGGCGTTGACAATTTACAATGCGGTACTTGTTTTCTTTTAATTGGTCAATGTCACGAGCCTTACAAACCAATCAACTAATGTATAAAGCATAGATTATAGATACTAAAATTAAAACAATTGACTATTCAGGTGCACCTTTGTTTGTTCTATCTTAGGTACTGTTGTGATTAATATAAGTCAAAACAATCGTCTTGTCAAAATTATTTACAAGACCTTTGATTGATTCAAGGGTCCTGTTGGTTAGTTTCACAAATGTTTGATGATTATTTACATTGCAAGACCAACAAAACAACCAACAGATAATTTTTATGTCTTCATTTCACGTTAAAACAAGAATACATCACACATTACCGGTTACACAAATGAACTAAATTCAAGCCTGAAATCATGGGAAAATAATGTTGGCTGAATATTATAACAATAGTATATAGACATAATAAAAAAAAACTCACAAGAAATCACATCATGATACAAAATATTGGACAACACACTACATATATACAAAGTAACCAAACAGAATTGACTACATGCATGCATTGATCAGCAACTATAATCTTCAAGTGGATGCCTGAATTACAAATGTATGCAGTCACAAAAGTTCCTTGTCATAAAATTAAGGCAAGAAGTTGCTTCACATGATTATTCCAAGCAGAAACATTTTGAGCATCCACTGTAACCAAGTCAACAAACGTGGATGCTAGTTCCCACTATTCCTCCAGCTATTTTAACCCATTTGTGAAGACCCAAACCTGTTTGAAGGGCTGCAGAAATACAACATATGGAAGGAATTGCAGATGGTCTCCGACACCCCCTCTAGCAGTCAAAAAGGCAGCACTTTTCAACAGCAACCACTGCATCAAGTCCAGTTGAACCAGTGGGACCCATAGACTCCAAAAGTGCATGTACTAAAGACTTGATAAAGATGAAAACCATAATAACATATTGATGTTTTACAAAACCAAAACTGTGGTGTTGATAGAAGCATGTAAAGGCTACTATCAGAAGATCTTTTACATTATTTGATGTGTCAATAAGAACATTGCATGCTAGGATAATGGTACTTGACGCATAATTTCTAGCAGCAAGAGGTTGCTGCCTCCAAAATGTTGCAACATCCCACATTTGAAAACAAATTTGAATATTAATTTTACATCGACTATTTCTGCTTATTATTAAAATCTCATCTTACCATGTTTGCACTAAGTAGAGCACTATAGATAGAATTGAGTTCCAATCTTTGAGCATCAGACTCTTCAATTTTCTTCCATTTTTTCTTTAAAGAATCTTCAGCTTCCCTTCTTTCTTCACACAACATGTTAAACCATTGAACTTCATATTTTAATGTTGTCAGGCTTGCCTTTCATCCAGATGTTTCTCTTTCCTTTGCCCAGACATCCAGCTGAACATATAAAAGATAATTCATAAGCAAATGGAAGACAAAAATAAAATATTGTTAGTGGCTAGCTAGGCAACCAACTGGTTTGACTAACCCTTACTACGTTACCTCAAGTTGTCTGAGACTACTCATAGTCATTGAGGTCCCGCCAACACCAAGAAGGTGAGCAGGGTCAAAGTCCGCACTTCCATACAAGCTTTTTAAAAGCTTTTGGCATGTGCTCCTAGCCTCTGCAGCTTTGTTGAGTGAATCTTCAGTAGATATAAATTGTTGTACATGTGCTTTCTATAAACAAAAAAGAAAATAGTTGTGAGTATGTTCATAAACAAAACATAAATTGTGAAATACACCACAGTCATACTTACAAAAGCGACAATAAAAAAGTGACAATCACACTTACAAAAGTGACAAACATAAAAACAAGACTTCGTTAAGGACATGAAGTTGATTTTGAGTTCCTCTTGAAGGCATATCATTCCCACTTTTGCCATTGCCATAAAGTTGAAACTCGGTTACTTTAAGCATATTTTAACTAATGAGCCACATACACAACTCATCTTGAAAAAACTGTTTCATCCAACTAAGCATCAAAAATGATAACCAATGATCAACATAAAGCAATAAATGGTCTGAATACTTTTTCTAGCAAAATATGTCATTGTAACTTAAATGAAATTATCCAATTTTGGTTAATTTGGTATATGAATGATATTTCTCATCTACGACCATTTGTAGAT
The DNA here is from genome assembly GCA_009363875.1 of Mikania micrantha. NCBI lineage: Eukaryota > Viridiplantae > Streptophyta > Magnoliopsida > Asterales > Asteraceae > Mikania > Mikania micrantha. The sequence goes on from CM018680.1 coordinate 23,305,664, forward strand.
TAGACATAAGGTTAAAACAAAAGTTTGGCAGGTATTTGGAAAACACCAACATCTAAAACTTAAATTAAAATAAATTAAATATTTCTTTTAAATCCAAATGGAGCTAGTTTCTTCAACTTCTTCACCCTAATGATACGGAATGGTACTCATTCAAATTTTTTGATCAAACATAATCTACAATAAATGGCACGTATATAATAATTAAATGTACTACTTAGTCACTGTAAATTTGACAAAATTCAAAGCCCTAACTAAACACAAATAGAAGTTGTGATGCTTAAAACCCAAATTGAAAACATATGTGATATAGAACTTAAATACTTATAAATAATGGAACTCAAGAACTATAAACCCTAGAGACAGGAGTGGCTAAGTGAGGGTAAGAGGGTTTTGCATTTCCACGCTAAACTAAATTTTTAATCGATAAAATAAAGTACCTTTGCTCATTAAATTTAAATCTTGCAGGATTTAAATCTTGGACCTCATAGATAGAGGAGAGACACCTTACCACCAAGATACTTAATTTCTATAGCTCCTTGTTTGTTTTGACCACTAACTGTTAAACTAATGTAAGCATGAATCTTTGGTTAAAAGTAAATATGTCTATATAATTTGATTTTAAAGGCAAAATATTTAAGTTCTTAAAATCAACGAAAGCATGTGAAACAATTTACTCCCTCAAAGCATGTTAACCTGAAGTGTTAAAAGTTCCTTGCACAAAACGAATTCAGTCAACAAACATTATAGAAAACACATCGTAAAATTACCAGCAAGATCAGTTCTGTCTGCACTCTATCAGATCTGAGCATAACAAAAACAAAATTTTGTGCTCCAATCACCTAAACTGAAAATGTTGAAAAATTGATGATAAAATCCCTAATTATTGTTAAGCAAATGAAAGAAGGCGTAAACAGAAAGCTTAAAATTGAAAAATTGGAAAGGAGTAAGAAGGGTACCAACATCACCATCTTCGACCTTCTTTTTTCCCCAGGCACGCCGTTGTTCGTCTCGACCAACAAGATCTCAACAAACAAAGCCCGCCACCGCTGTTGTCCATGGCGAAACCCTAGTTGTTGGCGTCAATCATGGCAGAACCATAGTTGTCGCTTCTGTCGATGGGGTGTTTAGGAGGGAGAAGGTAGAATCAAGAGAGACGGTTAGAATTTTTGATTCTAGGGCTTTTTGGTGGGAGACGGGTAGAAGAGAGTGAGAGAGTTGATCAGACATTTGAAATTTGAAATGGATGCGTTTGAGGTGGATAGGTTGTAGTACCACAAGCTTAAAAGCTTGTGTTTGAAGTGACCTGCTTTATTAGTAGTACTATTGGCTTAAACACTTGTACATTTCTTAAATTTAAGACATTTTGGTTTCTCTCTCCTATCTCCATTATATAATACTAAAGATATATAAATATAATATGTAAGACATACATACTTTCCACTACAAATTTCTCATTTCATTGTTCTTTCGATTCACACATAACACACAATCCACGAACACTCTTTTGCTCTAGTTTTCTACATCGTCAATATTTTATCAACTTCCAAGATCAAAACTCTAATCCTTCTCCTTCCTTTCTAAGTAACACCCAATCTCGAACGTTTAATTTAAAATGATAAATACACACAAATAAACAGTTTTGTTTTTAGGACAGAAGCTGTCCCGATTTCAAAATAGTATAACTTTATCATAGGAACTCGAAATGAAGAAAAATCAAACTCTATGATTAAGTTCGTTGAGAAAGCTTTCGAACGACTACTTATACATTTTCTAACTCAGCCAGATGATACACGAAACAGCCTCTACAAAATCGATGCGCAGATTTGGACCTTCTGATTGGATGGCTATTTCGGCCAATTTCTAAGCCAAATGACAAAACATTTTCTGAACAAACGTTGTTCGGAACACATTAAAATGCTTGACTGTGAAGTCTCGTAATTTTTGAAACACGTTTGTTATTTGAAAAGTTCATCCGAAAATTTTAAACATAATCTGTCTAAAAACGAAAATTATAAAAATAACATATCCTGTCCTTATATATTTGTCAAGAAAATGAAATATTAACTCGTATACACACACACACACACACATATATATATATAGTTATTTTAAATGATTATTATTGAAATATAATATTTCAAAGCAATGGATATTGATTTACAAAAATGATATTCTTCAAAAATACTCTGTTATCATGCCGAAATTTTTGAAAATAATAAGTTATATTTTTTAAGATATTATAACTAGTTCTGCAAGTGTAAGACATGTTTTACTACGACAAATCTGGCAACATAAAAAAATACAAAGAATATATAACAATAACACAAACATCACCCAAATCTCATAAGTTCACACAATCAACATGAATCTGGAATGTTGTAGGAACCAGCTAGTGATTATAACACAAGACAACATTCACACTCTCAGGATCAGGGATCCGCCTTTACAGTGAGTTTCACGGCCCCTATTTTTACAATGTTTTATTAACTCACAGGGGGAGAAATCATGCTTGAACTCGTTTCATTGACGCAAGTGGTTTTAGTTCAACACATTATTACATGAGTTACTTTTATCGCTTTAAGTCCCCTATTCTATAACCGTTAATTGTGGGTAAACGTGAATGATTGGGAATAGTACTATTCGGGAGTGACAACCCCCACCCGTGGTTAGTAGCTCTAACTTTGATTGTAGGTCAGATCGGGTGCACAATATTCATCTCAATACAATGTTTTGCGATAGAACATTGGGATGGGGCAATTCAATCATGTCGAGTTCGGTTATGAGAGCTCATGGTTATAATAAATAAACACAATTCATGATATTCTTTTGGAGAACAATAGTCACATTTTAAAACCTTGTGATGAGATGAAACAACTTTATTTAACGTGTCTAAACCTGTTAACTCACCAACTTTATGCTGACTGTTTTTAGCATGTTTTTCTCAGATAATTGTAGGAATATTATGGGGGCGCATTTTGGGTGTTAGCATATGGATTCACATTACATCAGGAAGCACACATTTTGAGGATTTTCCTAGCATAGTCTATTGACTTAGGCCATGTTTGTAAAATCTTGTTAACATTATTTATTGTGAACTCTAGTATGTATTTATTTTTCTTATGTTGGCTTAAGGAATGACTTGTAAAATCTTTTGGTTAATGCATTTAGAAGTCGTTCAATGAAAACAATGACTGTGAAACCATGACCATCGCACCTCGCGCGTTCCGCCTTGGCGGGGTGTGACAATCTTTTTGTTTGGAATAACTATGCACTCACACACAACAAATATAAATAATGGGATTTCTAATAAAGCATCTTACAATGCTGATACGCGTAAACATGGTCGCCCGTCCTATATGTTTTCGATAACTTTTGTCTTCTAATGTTGCTGAGGTGAACTACAAAGGTTGTCGACTTTTTAATAAAAAATAAGTTTTGTCATTTCTTCTTATTTTGTATAAAAATGTGTAAATTGTGTTTTATCTATAACAAAAGTTAAAAGAGCCGGACCACTTGTGGAGTACGGGCGAAGAATTTCAGACGGTGATCGATGGTGATAATTCTCAGCCTCTCAGGTAATTCAAGATATATTTGATTCTTTGTAAAATGTGCAAAGCACACTTTGGTAATTTGAAAAAATAATTATAACTATCGAGTTAATACCTGAAAGCACTAAACAATAAAATACACAATTTCTTTTCTATTCCTTACCATGCGGTTTGTGGATAGGCACCTTAAAAATAATTCAAAGATTGTATGATGAGCTTGTTAAATTTGCTAATGCTTGTCGGTTGTATCCTTATTCTGATTTTTGGAAAGCTTCGAGGTAAATACGTTATTACTTTACTTACTTATAGTTAAACATTTATCTTAAATTTTGTTATCAAAAACACCTAACACTTGTTTATTGTATATGAAAACCGACATAATTTTTTTTGGCTTCAAAATGTTTATGGGGTGTGTTTGGAATTTGGATGTGATTAGAAATGTTAAATAATTCTGAGTGTAAACAAGCGGGCTATAGAAATAGTCTTAAGATATGATTTAGGAATCTGAATTTTAATTTTTGGATACTCATGTGTAACATCAGTGCCGGAAACGTTACTGGAACAGTGATCTGTACAGTAACTTGCACAGTAACTCAGGTACAAATTAGGTGAATTACTTATATACTATTAACATTTGATGCTTGACACTAAACTATTATGCAACTGTTTCTGAAACCTGATTAAAACTCAGGGTTTAACAGTCAGAAACACATCAGACAACACTGAACTGACACACAGATGTTTGATTTAATGCTATTAAGTATAAACGTATGTGAGGTTAAACAGAACAAAACCATAATGGTTGTTGTTACAGAATGCTAAATCGACGAATTATTCGTATAGGTGACGATCTGTACGAATAAATCGGAAAGTTTAACATTCTGAAATGATGACTAGCAAAACCATCGTCGTGTTCATTCGAGTGACGATTCGAACGAATACGCGCGATGGTGACGCGTTCTGACGAAACGAAAACGACACGAACGATAATAAATTTAAGAAAATATAATATTTTTCGTTTTACAATTTTGAAACTCATCAAAAAGTAATTAAAACAACTCTTTTATTTGAAAACACGTAAAATTACGCGTTACGTTCCGGAGACGCAACGGAGACGAAAAACGAGCAACCGAACTGAACCCGAATACCCTTGGGGTATTTAAAGCCTTAAATGAGACTTTTGTTCTCATTTCTATCAGCTCTCTCTCTCTCTCTAAACTCATTTCCCGAACCTCTCTCTCTATCTCTAGAATAATCACTCTTCAAATCATCATAACTCACTCACTCGTTTGTGGATGAAATCAGACGTTCTTGGTGTCCAAACGAAGCTCTCGACATCCTCTACCTAGAAGTACAGCAGATCGGAGCATTTACCCAGCCAAAATCGAGGTATTTGAGCTTGGAAAGTTCGAAAAATAGGGTTTCCTATATCTTGGTCGACCCACACACACACTTAACCGGTCAACCACCCTATAGCTCGAACCACATAACCACGAGAAACCATTTTAGCATAATAGCAACATGAAACAACCTGGGAAATGGTGATGCTTGAGGATGGTGATGATGAAGTTACAGGGTTCGTAGGAAGTAAACTAGCCGAACCTTCGAACCAGGTGGAGCTGTGTGCCATGGGGGCCAAACCCTATGATTCACGAACCTGCATGCATGGGGTGGGGTCTCATGAACCCACAAGTACTCAGCCGAACCTATGCTGCACCAACCAACACTTCATCATCAGCAACCGAACCCATGGGGTGGCCTAACCTACATTGAAACGAACCTATGGTGGCGAACATGCACCACCGAACCTCCTTTAGCCGAACCTTGCATCCAGCCGAACCCCTGGAGAATTAAACCATGGGCAACGAACATGTTCTAGTTGTCGAACCTCTGCATAAAGACGAACCTGGGCGAGATTTTAATGGTGGATTAGCGAACCTCTACTCTAACGAACCTAAAGGTTCGCTGGAAATATTGGCCAGTCATTTCCATTCATCGCCCCAGATTAGTCAGATTGGCCCAACCCATGTATTCAGCCACATCGGTGTGTTCGACCCATTGTGATGGGATTCGGCAAAGACCCACTGAATTGGCCCACACCATCGACCCAAGGCTATTGATTAGGCCCATCATTACTTTGGTCCATGTATATCTTATTCGGCCCAATAGCATGCCGTCGGCCCATACATGTTTTTAATTGGGCCATAGCCGTTTGATCCAACCCAAGGCCCAATCAATTGGCCCAAACCCTTGACATTCGGCCCACATAACTTATAAGGCCCAACATACTTTTCGGCCCAATTAGGTTTCGGCCCACATGATTAACGAATCCCATAACACACTAGAACTATAAATAAGGAATAACATGCATGGGAAGATTACCATTTTACTACAAAGGTGGTAAATGGGATTAAATCATAAAGTTTTATTAACTATAAACTCAAGTGAATGCTTATTTACTAAAATGGTTTTCAAGACTACACATTATAATAATGTTCACATAGAAGGCAAATTGAGGTAGAGAACAAGGTATATTAACCTTATCTAATTGAATAAGTGCTAGTAATATCTCTTACACGCGAATTCGGGCCGAATAAAGACCAAGACTCACAAGTGTTAGCCAACTTTAGGGCTAACACTAACACTTATACGCACACAAATCAACTATAACTTATACTTATAAGTTACAAACTACATGAAATCAATACAGGAGCTTGAAAATAACCACAATTACAACAACGAGCGCGTGCATTCTTGTTTAAGCTAAGTCAACCACTTCAAAAACAAGGTGAGTTCATTTGTCCCTTTTTAAACATTTTTGTTTCTACCTCGGGACTGAGCAGCATGTTATACTTTTTAAACAAGTATTGAAATGTTTTATAAATGCTTTTACACTTATTTATGATGCTAATACAAATGCTTAAGCTTGTTACTCTTATTCTGGAAGCTAAAAGCTAATACTTAAACTTAAGTGTTAATGCTACAAACTACGTGTTCAAACTATGTGCTAAAGCTATGAACTATATGCTCAAACTATGCGCTAATACTATATGCTAAATGCTACAAGCTATGATTACATGCTGAATGCTAACACTTGATACACTCGTTTTAAAGGCTAATACTGTATACACTTACTCTAATTGCTAATACTTCATACCCTTATTTTTAAATAGTTAATATTTTATACTCTTAACCTTAATGCTAATACTTTGAACACTTATACTCATTTGCTTAAAACTCTCGAAACTTTTAAATGCATGAGAAAGACAAAGACTAAAACTAGGAATGCTTTTGAAAACTATACTTATGTAAGCTGGAAAAACTTAAACTCAGAAAGACTCATTTGTTCAAAAGGCTATAGAGACTTATATGCTTGAAATGCTATAAACACTTGTACGCTCGAAATGCTTGGAATACTTGAAACACTTGAATGCTTGATATGCTTAGAATACTTCAAACACTTGAATGCTTGATATACTTGGAATGCTAAGACAACAGACTGATTGACCGCCGCGTGTTGACCTATGTGTCAACCCCTACTAGTCATCAGTAAGACTATGTGAATGCTATAAACTTGTATGCTTAAGCCATCAGACATCGTAAGACAGACTGATTGGCCGCCGCGTCTTGACATTGGTCAAGCCCTACTAGTCATCAGTGCTCTTCGTTGTCAGAATCATGTAAGACAGACTGATTGGCCGACGCGTCTTGACAGTGGTCAAGCCCTACTAGTCATTCAGTGTTCTTCTTGATTCATCCATGGTTGTGACGAGTGACTAGGATGATTTTGGTCTCCTCTAGTTGACTTTGTGTCATCTTAAAGACTCCCTTATCAAAACACCGATGTCGCGAGTCATATTTAGTTTATTATGGATGGATGCTAAATTCCTTAGGGTGTTCAGCTGTCCATAATGGAAACTCTCAAAACTTGATACTCAAATACTACTTTGTGCGTGTTGAAACTCATAAAGCATAATACTTAAAAAACAATGATGGGATTGGATGGTAGGTAAAACACTTTATTATCATTAACAACAATGTCATATGTGATTTGGTATATGGTGGGATGTTGGCTGGGCGGGCGTAAGTTCGACCCTACATATGCCCTATATATAACCATACCAAATTGGATATTACAGTTGATGTTAATGAGGTTAAGGTTGTTACCGAAGGGGTTTGTGAATACTATTGGGTAAATGTCTTAAACTTCTAAACAGAATGCTCGAAACTATTGGGTGAATGTCTTAAACTTCTAAACAGAATACTTGAAACTATTGGGTGAATGTCTTAAACTTCTAAACAGGATACTTGAAACTATGGGAGAATTTGATGATAGGTAAAGCGCTTAATTATCATTAACAACAATGGCATATGTGGATTAGTATGTGGTGGGATGGCGTCTGGGCGGGTTGTAGGCTCGACCCTTTCGTATGCCCTATATATAAGCATACCGATCTTGATATTACAGGTGATGTTAATGAGGTTAAGTGTAGAGCCCAGTACATGTTGAAGACTGACAAAGTCAACCTGGGAAGAGTCAAAGTCAAGATTTTTAATGATTTTTGTGTACATGAATTTCGAGTACACCATGTATTCGTGTACTCGAAATATGTCGTGTTAGATTTCGAGTACACCTAGACCTAGTATAAATAGACGTATTTTGTACAGGTTTAGGTTGGAATCCCGAGGCATTTGATCTCTAGACGTATTGAGGCACTTGTAGTCGAATTTTCAGCATAAATACAAAGATTATATTTTTCTACTTGCTTTCTTGATTCTAGCTTGGATTCCACACTTGTTAGAGTCTATTGATGATGATTCAGAAGATAAAGTTTGGTTCTTGATCCGGTTTGAGACCTACAAGTGGTATCAGAGCTTGAGTGCTCTTTTCATCGTCAAGGTTAAAACTTTCTGAAGCAAGTTTAGTACTTTATCATTCTTCTCTACTCCATCTAGCTACTGTGTAAATTTGGGACTCCAAATCTTAAGAAATATTTTTATAAAATTTTTCTTAAGTATTTTCGAGTTCAGAATTTTCGAGTTCAGCTATTTCGAGTACAGATAGAGTGTTCGAAGGTTTACAACAATTCGAATACGAGGTCAGAATTTCGAGTACAAGATCTTTCGAGTACAGATTCATTTTCAAATACAAGAGGATTTCGATTACAGGGGACTTCGAATACACATGTAATTTCGAGTATAAGGGACTTCGAATACACATCCAATTTCGAGTATAAGAGACTTCGAATACACATCCAATTTCGAGTATAAGGGACCTCAAGTAGTATTTGGTGATCTGTGCTACAGGGACTTCGTGAACAACACTTAGAAATTTTTCTAATCCATCATGGCCTCAAAGAATCTCACAAATTTGTCCAACTTACTCAACTTGGACAATGAGATTGGCACCGGAACAAAGCCACCGAGGCTCGTGTTTGGAGATAACTTTCAAGATTGGAAATTTAGATTCCAATCCTTTATCAAATACACTGATCCAAAGCTCTGGAGATCCATTGAAGAGGGTCCCTTTGTGCCCTCCTACCAGAGTGAGATCAATGGTCCTCTTGTTGCCAAGGATCCTGAATTGTACACTGACAATGACATCCTTATGATGGAAAAGGATGAAAAGGCTTATGCTTCAATCACAATGGCACTATCGACTGATGTTGCTCATGGATTTAAGGAACACAAGACAGCAAAGGAACTCTGGAATGCTTTGGTTGAACAGTTTGAAGGAAATGAATACATGTGAGAAAGTCGTAAGGATATGCTGAGACAAAGGTTCAATATGTTCAATCACATCAAAGGAGAGTCACTTGAAGCACAGCTAAATAGATTCACTCATCTGATGATAGAGATGACAAGTTCTGGAATTGAGATGACTAAAGGAGAAGTGAACAAGAAACTTCTAAACTCACTGCCTTATACCTGGAATTCAAACTGTACAACAATCAAAAGAACAAAGGATATGTACAAGACCTCTCAGAGTGAGATAATCTCGATCATCAATTCATATGACATGGATGATAAACAGAGAGCACTGAACCATGCCAGCTCGATTGGCATTGCACCCACATCTGAAAATCAATCTTCAAGCCTCAGGGATGCAGCATTATCAGCCTTCTTCATCACAGTCAATCCCTTTTGAGACTGCATTCTTGTCATCTGGACAAACTGGATCGGTGTCCAAGATAAATCCAGAAAGTGAAGAAAATCTGTTGCTGTTTAAAGGTTTTATGAACAGCTACAATGCATTCATAGCAGGAGAATTGGCACCTACCAACCTAACTCAGGACAATTTAGAGCAGATAAATCCAGCTGATGTTGAGGAAATGGATATCTCATGACAGATGGCAATGGCTATATTTCGGGCAAAGAAGTTCGTCAAGCGATATGGAAGGAATAGCTTTGGAAATAACCCACAAAAGAAACTTGGATTTGATAAGTCAAAGCTGCGGTGCTACAACTGTGATCAACCAGGTCACTTTGCTAGAGAATGTAAGCAGCCAAAGGTGGCCAAGGAAGGAGAAAAGAAGTCTGAAGAGAAAGCTGTGACTGCAGCTGCAAGAGGAAGTGCTATTACGTCCAAAGCACTAGTGACCCAAGAAAATTACTCCTATGATTGGAGTGATCAGGTGCAGGAACTGGAGCTAACTCTGAGTCACGCCTTCATGGCTGAGGTGGACGACAAGCAAAAGGAGGTAACTGAAAATCTTTGCTCTACCTCGTGCATAGATAAATTATTTAAGTATAGGTCACACAATGAATCACTAATCAAAGAAGTAACTAAACTTAAATATTTTAATTCAGAATTTCTTAAAAATGAAGGAATTTTTAAAGGGAAACTTGAAGCCGAGGGTCGGGATGTGGCAAGGCTAAAGGAACTTTTAAGTGATAAAGAGTCCAACTATCGTGATGCTAGACGCAAAATCGATGAACTTAATTTGGAGTTGGACCAAGTTAAAACTCAACTTTCTAAAACTTCAGTAAAATGTGAAAAATTTGATTATTCAAGCAAAGTCTTGGAAAATATGGTAAACATACAATACAGGGGAAAGAAGGGTAAGGGTCTTGGTTTTAATGAGTGTGAACCACCGTTTAACCATAATTACTCAAGCATGCCAAGGATCAACACATCAGATTCTGATCGTGCTTGTGATTTTCCCGCCAAACCTGTTACACTCACAGATTCAGTGTTACAGGTTCAGAGGAGAAGGAGGAAGAAAGAAGTGTTAGGAGGAGCACAGATTGTTCAACATCTACAAGTCAATCATCTTTTGTTCCAAAAACTGATTTTGTTGGAAAATTTGATGAAATTAACATTAAACCTAATGATATGTTGAAAAATTTTCAAAAGACTTTTGCTATAAATCACGTCTCACAATCAACTTCCTCTCCTTTGACAAAGCAGGCAGCACCGGCTCATTCCACAGTTACCACGGAGGAGGGTTCACAATTGAATCATAACTGTGAACCTTATGTTCCAACTGGGTCCTTGGAACAAGTTTCTTCAAACTTATCCTCTGGCCGAAGTAACTGTGATGTAAAGCCTTTTGACCCAATTGAATTTCACCAGAAAGTCTGCTGCTTTGCATGTGGGAAACCAGGCCACATTGCTCGACATTGTCTGCACCGACCTACTGAGTTTTTCTATGGGAAGAATCAAAGGTCACAACTAAGGATAAAATGGTTAGCAAACATGTGATGATAGTTCCATCCTCCAAGCCTAAGGTAACCTCTCAAAAGGGGACTCAAACTCAGACTCCTTCCACTGCTAAAGGGGACAAGAAATCAAACCAAACTCAACTCGGTTTTCATAAGCAAAATCCAAGGATTTTTAAACCAAAACTAACTCTCTTCAAAAACCTTAGTTAAAACCAGTTGAACATGGCAGTGGAAGCAAGTCAAACTTTGCTAAAAATTCAAACAGAACCAACAACAGGCCCAAAAAACAAAGTCTATGCGATTTCCAAAGTGCCTAAGTCTATTATGATTTGGGTACCGGTTTCTCATTAGTTGATTTTATGTGGTGCAGGGACGACCAAGAAAGCTTAAAAATGTTTGGTATGTTGATAGTGATTGCTCCCAGCACATGACTGGGGATTTCTCTCAGTTACACAGGTCACACCTTTTAATGGCGGATATGTCTCATTTGCTGGAGACAAGGGAGGAAAGATAAGCATGAAAGGCACAGTCACCAATGGAACTCTTAGTTTTGAAGATGTTTACTATGTTGAAGAACTCAATCACAGTCTGTTAAGTGTTTCTCAGATATGTGACAAGAGCTTTTCAACACACTTCACAAACAAGGAGTGTCTCATTCTGAAGCCTGGATTTGTAGTGCCTGAGAAGTGGATTCTGATGAGAACTCCAAGAATAAACAATGCCTGCATTATCAACATGAACTCAGAGTCATTCACAGAGAATACTTGTTTGTTCTCAAAGGCATCGGAGCATGATTGTCTATTATGGCATCGCCGACTAGGTCATGTAAATTTGAAGAATCTAAACAGACTTGCCAAGGGAGATCACGTTATCAGTTTGCCTTCTAAAGACTTCTCTACTATTGAAAAGTGCATAGCCTGTGCCAAGGGGAAGCAACACAAGAGACCCCATAAGCCTAAACTGTTCAATACTATCTCTTTAGTTCTCCAGCTTCTTCATATGGATCTCTTCGGACCAGTCAACGTGATGAGCATCGGGAAGAAATAATATTGTCTTGTTGTGACAGATGATTATTCCAGATTTACTTGGGTGTTCTTTCTGGCCAAGAAGGATGAAACACCAGAGATCCTGAAGAAGTTTATTACCTTGATCGAAAATCAGAAGAATCTAAAGGTTAAGATAATTAGAACTGATAATGGCACTGAATTTAGAAATCAAACCCTTATAGATTTCTGCGATGAAAAGGGATTGCTAGGCAATACAGTGCAGCCAGAACACCTCAGCAAAATGGAGTTGCAGAAAGGCGAAACAGAACGCTTATAGAGGCTGCACGAACAATGCTATGAGAATCAAAGCTGCCAATTTTCTTCTGGGCCGAAGCCGTCAACACCGCTTGCTATGTTCAAAATCGAGCACTCCTAAACAAGCGCCATCAGAAGACTCCTTATGATATTATCATCAATCAGAAGACTAAAGTTGGTCACTTCAAGTCATTTGGATGTCCTTGCTCTCTTCTTCATACAGAGCCTAACCACAAGTTTGATGATAAGGCAGATGAGTGTTACTTTGTGGTTATTCATCCGAAAAAGCAGCCTACAGAGTTTACAACAAGAAGACTCGGATGATCGTGGAATCATATTACATTGATTGGCAAGAGATGAATTCTACAGATGCTGGTTCCGGTCAAAACTGGTTATTTGAGTATGATTCTACCTTTAGACCCTTCAACACTGTATCCGAGACAACAGGATCATCTGAGAAAACCGATGATTTCTACAAGGGTGATGATATCGACTACAGATTTGATTATGTTCCCTGTGACCCAAAACTTTTGTCAGTTGACCCTCCAAGCATGTACAATAATGCTCCTCCAAATCAGCCAACCCCGATACATGAAGTTCTCCCCTTTGATTCAGACACTTCTCAGTCTGTACAACCACTCCCAGAAACAAATCAAATTTCATCTTCCTCCCACCACACCTTTGATAATCCGCTATTCTCAGACAACATCCCTGAGGAACATTGCGTGGATCATGAAGTTGAAATAAGTGAAACTGCTCCTGTTAACAACATTTCTTCCTCCAATGAAGATCAAGTGAACAATATCAGCAATTTGCTAGACGATCTAGTTGTGGAGGAAGTGCCGACACTCAGCATAAACAAGGATCATCCAGTCGAAAATATTATTGGACCTCTTTCGGAAGGCATTCTCACTCGGAGCCGTTCTATTTTAGCTCAGAACCTCTTGCCTAAAGAATCAATCACTAGAAGCCAATCAGGTCCGATTAATTCTTGTTTATATTCCTGTTTTATTTCGCAGGTCGAGCCCAAAAATGTCAAAATGGCTCTCAAAGAGTCCAGCTAGGTCGAGGCAATGCAGGAAGAGCTGATGCAGTTTCAGAAACTCAAAGTGTGGAATCTGGTTCCCTTACCCAAAGGAAAGCTGCCTATTGGAAGCAGATGGGTTTTCAGGAACAAAAGAGATGACTCATGAGTAATTATCAGGAACAAGGCAAGGTTGGTAGTTCAGGGTTTCTAACAAATGGAGGGGATAGATTATGAAGAAGTCTTTGCACCAGTTGTAAGACTTGAAGCCATACGGATTTTCTTGGCCTATGCCTCATACATGAACTTCACAGTGTATCAGATGGATGTGAAGACCGCCTTCTTGTATGGAAAGGTAAAGGAAGAAATCTATGTGTGCCAGCCCCCAGGCTTTGAAGATTCTCAGTATCCAGACCATGTCTACAAGTTAGACAAAGCACTTTATGGTCTTCATCAAGCACCACGAGCGTGGTATGCTACGCTTACTGATCACTTGCTTGCAAATGGATATACCCGTGGAGCCATCGATCAGACTTTGTTTGTTCGCAAGGATAAGGATGATTTGATTCTCGTCCAAATCTATATGGATGACATTATTTTTGGCTCCACAAGCTCAGCATTGTGCAAGGAATTTGAAGGGGTAATAAAGAAGAAGTTTGAGATGAGTGCAATGGGAGATTGACCTTCTTTCTGGGTCTTCAGGTTAAGCAAGATCCAAAAGGCGTGCTGATTCATCAAGGAAAGTATGTCACTGACATTTTGAGAAAATTCAAGATGTTGGAATCAAAGCCTGCATCTACCCCCATGGCTGCACGTCCGGTCTTAACTTCGGATTCTGATGATGAAGATGTTGATCAACACCTATATCGCTCGATGATTGGTTCCTTGATGTACTTGACCCCCAGCCGACCAGACATCATGTTTTCTGTATGTCAATGCGCCATATATCAAGCAAATCCGAAGGCATCTCACCTGATTGCGTCATCTTTCGGTACCTTGTCGGGAAACCTCGTCTCGGTTTATGGTATCCTAAGAACTCTGAATTTTGTTTGCATACTTATTCTGACAGTGATTTTGGTGGCTGTAACTTAGATAGGAAGTCCACCACGGGAGGATGCCAATACTTAGGAGATCGCCTTGTTTCATGGCAATGCAAGAAACAAACCACTGTATCCACATCTACTGCGGAAGCATAATTTGTTGCTGCCTCTAGTTGCTGCTCTCAGGTCATATGGATGCAACAACAGCTCCTCGATTATGGTTTGAATTTTCTTGACTCTCTTATTTATTGTGACAATGAGGCCGCCCTTTAGATCGTCAAAAATCCGGTACAACACTCCAAAACTAACATATTGACATCCGGATTCATTTCATCCGTGACTGTTTTGAACGGAAACTCATTCATCTTGAAAAGGTCCATACAGATGATAATCTGGCGGATCTCTTCACGAAACCGTTCGATACAGCACGCTTCCACCACTTACTTGCCTCTCTCAAACTAATAAGCTTTGAATAATAAGGGTATTTTTGTAAATACGTTAAAATTTGTGTTTTGTTTAATTTTAATTTTTAGATCACAAATTTAGGGGGAGAAAATTTACAAAAACAACAAAAAGATTTTTGGTCTTTGAGCCAAAATATACAAAAACAACAAAAAGATTTTTGGTTTTTGAGTTAAAATATTTAAGAAAATACAAAAACATTTTCGGTCTTTGAGTTAGTCTAAGATGATCTACAAGTTTAGGGGGAGTTAAGTTTTTGAAAACCTAAGAAAAGGAAATCCTGCCTTTTGTTATTCAAAGAAAATTACAAAAAGATTTTATCTTTTTAAAATTTAAGAAAATACAAAAAAGAGTTAATTTGGACAAGCAAAGTGAATCAATCAAATTGGGAAGTGAAATAATCTCTAAGGATCAAAATTTCACTATCTTAATAAGATTTCTAAAAGAATAACAACTTTGAATATCTATTATGCACTAAGAAGTTGAAACAAGTTTTGCAAATAAATGAATCAGACTTGATCAAATTAATATATATATATATATATATATATATATAAAGTGTGAAAATGTGATCATTAGACAATTAGAAATGTGTGACAACTATTTGACTTTTGTTTAAGTCCTTGAGTCAAAACAGGATTGTGTTTCAATAAACTTGAAATCTTTTGAAAAACTCGGGTATTTCCTATGTTTTGTGCAAACAAAGAGCGGGAAATATCTACTGAATCATCATTTGTTTTGCTTATGCAAAGACCTGGATGTGTGACGTTAAGGCCAATGTGTCTGCAGATCAGTAAATAAAAGATGCCAATGAGCACAAGATGATAGAACCCCTTTTGTTCTTGATTCTAATCTAATAGATCTGTTCTTTTCTTTTCTCACCTTAAACTCTGTCAAAACATTTTAAGTTCGTTGAAACACAATCAAAGTTTGAAACAAAGGATTTAACAAAATTGATAGGTTGCACGTTAATATAGTTTTACAATCTAACCGATCACAAATCTCCATAAACAAAAACCTTGATCATATGACTGATTTTTAAGTAATGGAATAACGAGTGGAAATCATTGGTGGGGAATAGTTTTTAAAAGTTGTGCTTCGTTAAGAAATTAATTAAGCTAGTAAAATATTGACGACAGATTTAATCCCACGAATTTGACCCGACTAAACCTGAAACTTGTCCAAAGTTTCCAAGTTATTTTATTTTATTTTATTTTGTTTTGTTTTATTTTATTTTATTTTATTATTTATTTTATAAAAATTAGTTGGATTTTAATTGAAATAAAATAAGTATGTATGTATGTGTACTCGAATTTGAGTATACGAAGGATGCGTACTCGAAACAAGCCCTATAAATATGCCAGTCAAACCCTTCTTTCGAGTACCAGTTGTTTTCAAAACTTCGAGTACAGAAAAACTCTTTGTTAGGCGATCTCATTTTCTAGAGCTCTTTTCGAAAATCCACTCCGGCTATCTTATAGATCATCAGTAGGCGACCTTAGGTATAGAATCTTATTCAACTTTGACTGTGAATTTGAGAGATAATCGCAAAAACATGTTTCGAATACGCGAATTTCGAATACAGAAGGTTTTTGGGATAATTGACCTCGAAAGACCCAAAATTGAAAGGCGATTACAGTATATATGATGGTCGCCTAGTGATTCCGAGCATGTCAAATGGAATTAGAAGTTCTAAAGAGAAAAATGGATGAACTTATGAAGGTTTATTGTGTTCTCAAAATGCATCATTTCGAATACAAAGATTTTTCGTGTACAGCAGGAACTTCGTGTACGGGATGTACTTCGTGTACATGATATACTTCGTGTACAGGATATACTTCGTGTACAAGATGTTCTTCGTGTACAGAAGGCACTTCGTACACAAGGTGTATTTCGAGCACAATCTATGCTTTGAATACATCTTGTAACTTCAAAGAAACTTTTAGTTCGAATACATATGCCATTTTGAAGAACACACAAACCTTCACAAACTCTTTAGGACTTAGAAAAATTTTTTAGCAGTTCAAGCTTCTTGATCTTAAACTAACTAGATTTTTTTGTGCATTTCAGATGGCAGACTTACGCTTTGTACATGACCACAACATGATAACATTCCTTGGGGGCCCGCCAGCAAAATACTCGGAGTTCAAGAGTATGGTTGATGGACTAATTTTATAACCTATCAACTATGCAATCATGGAGTACCCGCCCATCGTGACTGATTTTGTTAGGAGCTTTTGGAGCACAGTGGAAGAAAGTACTGATGCGGATGGGAACGTTAGTATCATTGGAAGGATTCAAGGTCAACCTATCACTATTACTGAACAGATTGTACAAGAATGTCTGCAATTTGGAGACAAAGCTGATGATCCTGTAGAGTTAGATCAAGAGCTGATAAACAGAACCGTTTATCAGATGGGTCATGAAGGTGCCTATCCACCCACTGAGAAGAAATTACTGCACCCATATTGGAGATATTTGGCTCACCTTGTCACTCAATGTCTCTTTGGAAGAAAAGGCGGTTACGATGTACTTAATCAAACGCTCAGTTCATGTCTTGTAGCTCTAGCACTTGGAGTTGAGTTTAACTTCACGAAGATGATTTTCTTGGATATGCACGCTAACATCAAAGGAAGAAGGAAGGAGCGGTTTCTGGCTTTCCCTAGATTCTTACAGATCATCATCAACAAGAAATATTCCTCTCTGACTCCCACACTTGGTACACTGGAGATCTAGAGTATGAGAGATGACATTTTTGGTTATATGAAGATGAACAAGCGTGGGAATAAGCAATACACGGGGAAAGGCCACTGATCATGTTTGGACGATTTGTGGGAGATGTAGATGTGATAGAGGATCAAGGTACTCCTATTACCTTTGTCGCTGAAGAACATGACATTACTACGGGAACACAGACAGGCACGACTGCAGAGGGACACGTTTTCGAGGCATCCTCATCATCCAGTGAGGACTTCGTAGCTGAGAAGCCTCCACCAACAAGGGAAGAAAGGGAGGAAGCACAGGATTTGGATTATACTCCTACCCCTGAGTCGTCGCCTAAGAAAAAGAGATTGAAGACCATGTCCAAGCGGACCAGAGACCCCAGATTACAACAAATGTTCTCCGGTTTATCCTTCTCATCAGTTGCATCGATTCTACCACCTCCACCTACACAACCACCTCCACTTACACAACCATCTCTACCTGCACAACCACCTCCACCTACACAACCACATCCACCTTGACAACCACCTTCATTTTCACAGTCACATCCTCCTTCAAAACCCAAGCCACCCTCACGACCAAAGCCACCCGCACAACCCAAACCACCAACACAACCCAAACCACCTTCAAAACCAAAGTCACCTTCTCAACCAACCAAACCAAACCTAGTCATCAAAATTCTCGCTCGTTCTCCGCTTTCATCTTCAACAACTCCTATTTCCCACACCGGGACACCACCTTCTCCACCTCGTTCACAAAGTGACAAGGGTAAATCTCCCTTGCACGCAGAATAACCTTATGAGCCGAAAGAAGTGCCTGTCGATCTCGTGGGTTTGCAAGACAGAATCTTTGTGCTCGAGAAGGAAGCCGAAGAAAGGGATGCCAACATTCGTTTTATGCAAGAGGGAATGCTTAAGATTGCTGATAGACTGAATGATTATAGGGGACAACTCAAAATGCATCGAAAGTTCATCAGATTTCTTTATGGGGAAAACCATGAGATGTAGAAGGAAATCAAAAGACTAAAAGGAGAAGAAGTCCCAGATTCTGATGATGAGGACAAGGATGATGATGATAATGATGATGATGATAATGATGATGGTGATGATCAAAAGAAGAAGGATTCACCTGAAAAGAAGGATGAAGAGGATAATAATGATGGTGGAAACGATAAAGAAAAGGATCAAGGGCCTCCTAATGATGACAATCAAGGAGGTGATACAGGTGATCCCTCTTCTTCCACTACCAAGCCTGCAAGTGATTACGATGATCTATTTGGAGATATTCCAGATGACATTCTATTCGGTGATAGCCTTCCAGGAACTGATATGGAGAATGCAGGGCTTGATGATTTCTTCAAGGATCTTCCCGATGATTATGTTTTTGAAGGAATTGGTAAAGAAACCGAAGGTGTAACAACTGTGCCGGAAACGTCGCCGGAACAGCGAACGGCACAGTAACTCAGGTACAAACTATGCAAACTACTGTTGTACTGTCAAATACGTAATGCTAAACAGTAAACTATTATGCTATTGTTTCTGAAATCTGGTTAAACGTAACAGTTTAACAGTCAGAAACACATCAGACAACATGGAACAGTGATACTAACGCTTATTGATGTGTCATTATGTGTAAACGTATGCGAGGTTAAACAAAACGAAACGATAACGGTTGTTGTTACGGAATGCTAAACCGATGAGTTATTCGTATAGGTGACGATCTGTACGAATGAGTCTGATAGTTTAACGCTCTGAAATAATAACTGAAAAGGAGAAAACAAAAGTCGGAAAGCAAAAAAAAACCATCGTCGTGTTCGTTCGAATGACGATTCGAACGAATACGCACGAAGGTGACGCGTTCTGACGAAACGAAAACGAAAACGATAAAAGATACGAACGATCATAAATTCAAAGAAATAAGATATTTCTTATTTTTACAATTTTGAAACTCATCATTTAATAAATTAAATTACATTATTTTAAGAAAATCGCGAATAAATGTAATTAACGCGTAATAATACGAAATTCGTCAAATAAATTATATAAACGATATTTAAATTAATCTTGACTAAATAAATAAATATTGTGATATTTAGGAACATATTTATAAATTTTAACGATTATAAAATAATTCTTTTATTTTATTTAAGAAGAACGCGCGTGTAAATTCCGGAAACGTAACGAAAACGCGGATCGAGCAACGAAAACGAACCCGAACTCACTCGAGGTATAAATACCTTGAGTGAGCTCATTTATTTCATTTCACTCCTCTTCTTCACCTTTCTAAACCCTAATCCCGGATTCTAGCCTCCACCACCATTTTTGAGCTTCCAAAGCTCATAACTTGCTCATTTCTCCACGAAATCAGGTGATTCTTGAACCTACACGAAGATCTCGACATCCTCTACCCGAAAGTACAACCGATCTGGGTTGGGAACCATCTAAACCAAGGTAATCAGTGAAAGAAAGAGGCGAAAATTAGGGTTTTTGGAACCCACGGCCGACCAACACCTTGACAACCACTTATAATCATCACCCTCGAACCTCATGACCCTATAGGCAAACACTAACCTACTCCAGTTCAACCACGCCATAGAGCTCCGGGGATGGGCGCCGCCGCACCTTGGCCGAAGGGGAACACCCAGTTGGTCGAATGACTTGGGGGCGAAGAGGACCAAGGCCGAAAGGCCACCGGCGAATGACCTTTCTTCCTGTCGCCGAATGAGTAGCTCCATTCGATCGGCATGTCCTTCCTTCGCCGGTCTTCATTCGCCACCCCACAGCCTCATTCGCCAACCACCATAGAACCACCACCATTCGTCACTTTCATTCGTGGGTTAAGGTCCTTTCGCCAACACCCACAGTCGGCCAACCTATTCGACTGAACCTCCTTCGCCAGCCCCCTTCATTCGGCCACTCCACATCGAATGAGCCACAATCGCCGGTCACCTATTTCACAGTGGATCCCATTTGCTCGGTCTTCATCCAACTGAAGCAGTTATGCTTTCATCGATTAACAACTCTCATATGGGCTAACCTTGCTACACAGAAGCTTCTTGGATCCTTGGCCCATCACCCTTATTCAGTTTATGGCTAGGTGAATGATGAGGTCCATATTGTTTGAATCAGTCGTCCCATGATAATTACACCAGCCCAACATCCGCTTAAACCATCCTGTTTGTTTCAGTTAAATGCATAAACTTCTGAGCCCACACAAAATCCGTCTTAGGCCCACGGTCTTGGCCCATATGTCCCCACAACGCATCGATTTAGCCTAGGCCCACTTCTGGCCCAAACCAATAAACCAACAACATGAGGCCATGACTCCATATAATTCTGTAGCATATCACGTGACTGTTGTAATTTATTCTTCACATACTAGAACCATGGCCCAACAACATGCAATGGGCCCTTAGACACTATACTGGCCCAATGAGATGGAGCAGGCCCAACTTATTTCTTTTGGGCCACAATCAAATTAGAGGCCTTGTTGACCCAATAATTCTATTCAGCCCATTTGTTAGGCCCAACTAAATCTCTTTGGCCCACACGGCTCATGCGGCCCATGTAACCTATCTCACTCGGCCCATGACCAACTAGAAGGCCCAAGTTCGTTTGTTCGGCCCACGGTCAAATGGTTCGGTCCATGGCATTAACATTGTAAACACAATTGAAACCAACTATAATGGAATCATGCATGAGAATCTAAAGAAACCTCACAAAAGTATTAGGGTTGGACCAAGGTATTTTACAAACAATAAAACCTTAAGTTTTACAAAGTTTTCATATAATTATGTAATAATTATGAGACAATCACTTCAAGGTTAACAATGGCACCATAGGTGATCTTAGATAATAAACCTAAGATTTTACATAGGTTAAAGCTATAAAGACTAAGCTATTTATCACGACTAAAACAATGTGTTAAACTCAACCTAAATGAATTAGGGGTTTTACAATCAATGACAAGTGCTCAAGGACCAAACTATGACCAGAACTCTTAAAGTGTTAGTCACTTTGTGACTAACACCTACACACACGCACATTTAAACACATGTAACCCATACTTACAAGTTCAAACATCGTAAATCAATACAGGATTGTGAAAACTACAACAATTACAACAAAGAGAGCGTGCATCCTTATTCTTAGGCTAAGTCAACTACCACAACTACAAGGTGAGTTCATTGTCCCTTTTCAAACTATTTTGGTTTTTAACTCGGGACTGAGAAGCATGTTATTCATTTTAAAACAAATGTTTTAAATTTAACAAAATGCTTTTATACTATGGATTATGCCAAGTGCTAAAGGCATAATACTCTATTTAAACTAAAGACTATTTGATTATGCCAAGTGCTAAAGGCATAAGACTCTATTTAAACTAAAGGCTATTCGATTATGCCAAGTGCTAAAGGCATAATACTCTATCTAAACTAAATGCTATTTTATTATGCCAAGTGCTAAAGGCATAAGCTATTTGCTAATACTAAAGCTATGTGTTAATACCAAGTGCTAAGGGTATTTACTATATGATGATGCTATTGTGATGCTAAAGCTATGAGTCATGCTAAACACTAAGACTACTGGTGAAACTAAATGCTAATACTACGGGTATGCTTAATGCTAATGCTATGAGACTATGCTACTTGTTAATGCTATAGGTTCGTGCTAGAAACTAATGTAAACGTTAAATGCTAATGATTCTATAATGCGATGGGAATGCTAAATACAAACATACATACATACACATTGAATACTTAAAGCTATGGATACTATAAACTCTTGAATGCTATGTGATTGCTATGTTTAAACAACGGTTTGGCCTCTCAGTGCTTGCCTTACCGGTTGTAAAGCTAGTTCTTGTGCACAAGTTACGTAAATGCTGGACTCTTGGTATGCTAAAACTATAGGCTATGGAAGAACAATAGTTGGTCTCTCAGTGCTTGCCTTCAGGTGTTCTTCCTAGCCGGGACTTGAAGAACAATAGTTGGTCTCTCAGTGCTTGCCTTCATGTGTTCTTCATAGTCTTATCGAGGAAATGGACTGATGGCCTCTCAGTGCTTGCCATGCAGTGTTTCCCATAAACTATTTACTCAGGTGATCAGTGACTAGGACGGTATTGGTGAATCTTAGATGACTTTGTGTCATCATGAGTAGCCCTTATCTCCCCCTAAGTTACACGTAAATCCTGGGGCTGGTATGGACTGATACTGAATTCCTTCGGGCATTCAGTTGTCTATTCCGGTAACATTCAAACAACTCACGGATACTATTGATGTATGGGGTAAACTTACAAACAGAAGTGCTTAAACTATGACAGAGAAACTATACGGACGGGTCGGTAAAGGGCTTAATTATTATTAATAACAGTGTCATATCCGGATTAGTATGTGGTGGGACGTCGTCTGGGCGGGTTGTAGGCTTGACCCAGGGGTATGCCCTATATATAAGCATACCGATTTGGATATTACAAGTGGAGTTAATAAGATTAAGGTTTTACCGAAAGGAGTTATGCTAAAGCTATTTAAACTTATAAACTACATGAACTCACCAACCATTGTGTTGACTTTGTTTTCTTACATGCTTTCTCAGGTGATGCACAGGTTTAAGCATATGCTTTTGGATTGCATGCTAGGCGCCTAGTTAGAGGACCTAGTGATTTTGGGAAGCACATATTTTGTTGATCATACGAATCATTCTTGGATATCTTGTACAGTTTACAAGATAGAATACATTAATTCTTTTGTTAGGTTTACCAAGTTAAATATTAAACATTGACATTGTAATTTAACTTTGTAATCCTATTCATATGCTTAATTGTGCTTTAGTGATTCTTAACATTGATGCTATGTAACAATCTGATCAACCCGATTATCACACCCGATATCGCGCCCCGGGAACCTTCCGCCCGACGGGGACTCCGATCCAACCCCGCCGGCCCGGGGTGTGACAGATTGGTATCAGAGCTCAAGGTTATAGAGAATATTAGGTCATTTACTCAAATGGTTTGGCCTAGACTATAACTTAGGGACCCTCATGTAGAGAACTTAGGAGTATGTTTGCATTATGTTTCCTGCATTCGATCAGTGCACTAACCAAATGGCATGAAGTGTACCATATTTACAGATCACAAAAGTCTGCAACACATATTTGATCAGAAGGAGATTCAACATGCGACAGCGACGTTGGGTAGAGCTTCTGAATGACTATGACTGTGTAATCAAGTACCATCCGGGCAAGGCAAATGTCGCTTGCTGATGCCTGAGCACGGAAGGAACGAGTCAAACCCCTGCGCGTTAGAGCAATGGGAATGAAAGTGCAGACAAGCTTACATGACCACATTATGCAAGCACAACAAGAGGCAGTTGAACTGCTCTTAAACTTGAAGAAAGACCAGATTGTGGAATGCTGAAACA
Organism: Mikania micrantha; assembly: GCA_009363875.1. Classification (NCBI taxonomy): domain Eukaryota; kingdom Viridiplantae; phylum Streptophyta; class Magnoliopsida; order Asterales; family Asteraceae; genus Mikania; species Mikania micrantha. Next base: position 23,329,843 of record CM018680.1, read on the forward strand.
TTTAGAAACAATGGCTTGAAAAGATGGACTAGTTTACTGTAAGGATCGTGTATGGATTCCTGCAGTAGCTGAGTTAAGGAAGCTTATTTTTGATGAAGCACACAAGACCAAGTACTCTGTGCATCCCGGTGCTGATAAAATGTATCAAGACTTACGTGCATTTTATTGGTGGCCGGGCATGAAGAAAGACATAGCTGAGTATGTTGGCTTTGCCTTACGTGTGCTAAGGGTGAAGGCAGAACACCAGAAACCGCTCTGGTTTACTGGAACTCTTGCCTGAAATTCCACTATGGAAGTGGGAACAAATAGCTATGGACTTTGTTACCAAGCTACCCCGCACTTCCAGTGGACATGACACTATTTGGGTTATCGTTGATCGATTAACCAAGTCTGCTCATTTCTTGCCGATGCGAGAAACGTACACGATGGATAAACTAGCGAAGCTTTACATCGACGAGATAGTGGTACGCCACGGTGTGCCATTGTCTATCATCTCAGATCGCGATAGCAGATTTACATCAAGGTTCTGGCAATCATTGCAGAAATCTCTGGGACGCAATTAAACTTGAGTACAGCTTATCATCCACAAACGGATGGTCAAAGCGAGCGTACTATTCAGACCCTAGAGGATATGCTGAGAACTTGTGTTCTAGACTTCGGTGGTAATTGGGATCTCACTTGCCACTAATCGAATTCTCCTACAACAACAGTTATCACAGCAGCATCGGTTGTGCCCCATTTGAGGCTCTTTATGGCCGAAAGTGTCGATCACCGATCTGTTGGTCTGAAGTGGGAGATAATCGAATCACAGGGCCAAACTGATACAGGAAACTACAGACAAGATTGCTCAGATACAACAGAGACTACAGGCGACACGAAGTAGACAAAAGAGCTATGCCGATAAACGGCGTAAGCCGTTGGAATTCCAAGTGGGAGACCGGGTCATGTTGAAGGTTTCTCCATGGAAGGGCGTAGTTCGATTCGCAAAGAAAGGCAAACTAACACCACGATATGTGGGACCGTTCGAAATCATCGAACGTATTGGTCCTGTAGCATCAGATTGAGCTTACCGGATGAACTTAGTGGTGTACATGACGTGTTTCACGTCTCAAACTTGAAGAAATGCCTACTGATGTGATGAAACTCTTATCATACCGATTGAAGAAATTCAATTGGATGAACACTTACGTTTTGTTGAGGAACCATTGGAAATCATGGATCGCAAGGTTAAGCAATTAAGGCGAAGCCGTATTCCTATTGTCAAAGTGCGTTGGAACTCAAGGCGCGGACCCGAGTTTACTTGGGAACGCGAAGATCACATGAAAAACAAGTACCCCCAATTGTTCGCAGAGGAAGCCGTACTCGATAGCAATGCTTAAATTTCGGGACGAAATTTCTCTAACAAGGGGAGACTGTAACAACTGTGCCGGAAACGTCGCCGGAACAGCGAACGGCACAGTAACTCAGGTACAAACTATGCAAACTACTGTTGTACTGTCAAATACGTAATGCTAAACAGTAAACTATTATGCTATTGTTTCTGAAATCTGGTTAACGTAACAGTTTAACAGTCAGAAACACATCAGACAACATGGAACAGTGATACTAACGCTTATTGATGTGTCATTATGTGTAAACGTATGCGAGGTTAAACAAAACGAAACGATAACGGTTGTTGTTACGGAATGCTAAACCGATGAGTTATTCGTATAGGTGACGATCTGTACGAATGAGTCTGATAGTTTAACGCTCTGAAATAATAACTGAAAAGGAGAAAACAAAAGTCGGAAAGCAAAAAAAACCATCGTCGTGTTCGTTCGAATGACGATTCGAACGAATACGCACGAAGGTGACGCGTTCTGACGAAACGAAAACGAAAACGATAAAAGATACGAACGATCATAAATTCAAAGAAATAAGATATTTCTTATTTTTACAATTTTGAAACTCATCATTTAATAAATTAAATTACATTATTTTAAGAAAATCGCGAATAAATGTAATTAACGCGTAATAATACGAAATTCGTCAAATAAATTATATAAACGATATTTAAATTAATCTTGACTAAATAAATAAATATTGTGATATTTAGGAACATATTTATAAATTTTAACGATTATAAAATAATTCTTTTATTTTACTTAAGAAGAACGCGCGTGTAAATTCCGGAAACGTAACGAAAACGCGGACCGAGCAACGAAAACGAACCCGAACTCACTCGAGGTATAAATACCTTGAGTGAGCTCATTTATTTCATTTCACTCCTCTTCTTCACCTTTCTAAACCCTAATCCCGGATTCTAGCCTCCACCACCATTTTTGAGCTTCCAAAGCTCATAACTTGCTCATTTCTCCACGAAATCAGGTGATTCTTGAACCTACACGAAGATCTCGACATCCTCTACCCGAAAGTACAACCGATCTGGGTTGGGAACCATCTAAACCAAGGTAATCAGTGAAAGAAAGAGGCGAAAATTAGGGTTTTTGGAACCCACGGCCGACCAACACCTTGACAACCACTTATAATCATCACCCTCGAACCTCATGACCCTATAGGCAAACACTAACCTACTCCAGTTCAACCATGCCATAGAGCTCCGGGGATGGGCGCCGCCGCACCTTGGCCGAAGGGGAACACCCAGTTGGTCGAATGACTTGGGGGCGAAGAGGACCAAGGCCGAAAGGCCACCGGCGAATGACCTTTCTTCCTGTCGCCGAATGAGTAGCTCCATTCGATCGGCATGTCCTTCCTTCGCCGGTCTTCATTCGCCACCCACAGCCTCATTCGCCAACCACCATAGAACCACCACCATTCGTCACTTTCATTCGTGGGTTAAGGTCCTTTCGCCAACACCCACAGTCGGCCAACCTATTCGACTGAACCTCCTTCGCCAGCCCCCTTCATTCGGCCACTCCACATCGAATGAGCCACAATCGCCGGTCACCTATTTCACAGTGGATCCCATTTGCTCGGTCTTCATCCAACTGAAGCAGTTATGCTTTCATCGATTAACAACTCTCATATGGGCTAACCTTGCTACACAGAAGCTTCTTGGATCCTTGGCCCATCACCCTTATTCAGTTTATGGCTAGGTGAATGATGAGGTCCATATTGTTTGAATCAGTCGTCCCATGATAATTACACCAGCCCAACATCCGCTTAAACCATCCTGTTTGTTTCAGTTAAATGCATAAACTTCTGAGCCCACACAAAATCCGTCTTAGGCCCACGGTCTTGGCCCATATGTCCCCACAACGCATCGATTTAGCCTAGGCCCACTTCTGGCCCAAACCAATAAACCAACAACATGAGGCCATGACTCCATATAATTCTGTAGCATATCACGTGACTGTTGTAATTTATTCTTCACATACTAGAACCATGGCCCAACAACATGCAATGGGCCCTTAGACACTATACTGGCCCAATGAGATGGAGCAGGCCCAACTTATTTCTTTTGGGCCACAATCAAATTAGAGGCCTTGTTGACCCAATAATTCTATTCAGCCCATTTGTTAGGCCCAACTAAATCTTTTTGGCCCACACGGCTCATGCGGCCCATGTAACCTATCTCACTCGGCCCATGACCAACTAGAAGGCCCAAGTTCGTTTGTTCGGCCCACGGTCAAATGGTTCGGTCCATGGCATTAACATTGTAAACACAATTGAAACCAACTATAATGGAATCATGCATGAGAATCAAAAGAAACCTCACAAAAGTATTAGGGTTGGACCAAGGTATTTTACAAACAATAAAACCTTAAGTTTTACAAAGTTTTCATATAATTATGTAATAATTATGAGACAATCACTTCAAGGTTAACAATGGCACCATAGGTGATCTTAGATAATAAACCTAAGATTTTACATAGGTTAAAGCTATAAAGACTAAGCTATTTATCACGACTAAAACAATGTGTTAAACTCAACCTAAATGAATTAGGGGTTTTACAATCAATGACAAGTGCTCAAGGACCAAACTATGACCAGAACTCTTAAAGTGTTAGTCACTTTGTGACTAACACCTACACACACGCACATTTAAACACATGTAACCCATACTTACAAGTTCAAACATCGTAAATCAATACAGGATTGTGAAAACTACAACAATTACAACAAAGAGAGCGTGCATCCTTATTCTTAGGCTAAGTCAACTACCACAACTACAAGGTGAGTTCATTGTCCCTTTTCAAACTATTTTGGTTTTTAACTCGGGACTGAGAAGCATGTTATTCATTTTAAAACAAATGTTTTAAATTTAACAAAATGCTTTTATACTATGGATTATGCCAAGTGCTAAAGGCATAATACTCTATTTAAACTAAAGACTATTTGATTATGCCAAGTGCTAAAGGCATAAGACTCTATTTAAACTAAAGGCTATTCGATTATGCCAAGTGCTAAAGGCATAATACTCTATCTAAACTAAATGCTATTTTATTATGCCAAGTGCTAAAGGCATAAGCTATTTGCTAATACTAAAGCTATGTGTTAATACCAAGTGCTAAGGGTATTTACTATATGATGATGCTATTGTGGATGCTAAAGCTATGAGTCATGCTAAACACTAAGACTACTGGTGAAACTAAATGCTAATACTACGGGTTATGCTTAATGCTAATGCTATGAGACTATGCTACTTGTTAATGCTATAGGTTCGTGCTAGAAACTAATGTAAACGTTAAATGCTAATGATTCTATAATGCGATGGGAATGCTAAATACAAACATACATACATACACATTGAATACTTAAAGCTATGGATACTATAAACTCTTGAATGCTATGTGATTGCTATGTTTAAACAACGGTTTGGCCTCTCAGTGCTTGCCTTACCGGTTGTAAAGCTAGTTCTTGTGCACAAGTTACGTAAATGCTGGACTCTTGGTATGCTAAAACTATAGGCTATGGAAGAACAATAGTTGGTCTCTCAGTGCTTGCCTTCAGGTGTTCTTCCTAGCCGGGACTTGAAGAACAATAGTTGGTCTCTCAGTGCTTGCCTTCATGTGTTCTTCATAGTCTTATCGAGGAAATGGACTGATGGCCTCTCAGTGCTTGCCATGCAGTGTTTCCCATAAACTATTTACTCAGGTGATCAGTGACTAGGACGGTATTGGTGAATCTTAGATGACTTTGTGTCATCATGAGTAGCCCTTATCTCCCCCTAAGTTACACGTAAATCCTGGGGCTGGTATGGACTGATACTGAATTCCTTCGGGCATTCAGTTGTCTATTCCGGTAACATTCAAACAAACTCACGGATACTATTGATGTATGGGGTAAACTTACAAACAGAAGTGCTTAAACTATGACAGAGAAACTATACGGACGGGTCGGTAAAGGGCTTAATTATTATTAATAACAGTGTCATATCCGGATTAGTATGTGGTGGGACGTCGTCTGGGCGGGTTGTAGGCTTGACCCAGGGGTATGCCCTATATATAAGCATACCGATTTGGATATTACAAGTGGAGTTAATAAGATTAAGGTTTTACCGAAAGGAGTTATGCTAAAGCTATTTAAACTTATAAACTACATGAACTCACCAACCATTGTGTTGACTTTGTTTTCTTACATGCTTTCTCAGGTGATGCACAGGTTTAAGCATATGCTTTTGGATTGCATGCTAGGCGGCCTAGTTAGAGGACCTAGTGATTTTGGGAAGCACATATTTTGTTGATCATACGAATCATTCTTGGATATCTTGTACAGTTTACAAGATAGAATACATTAATTCTTTTGTTAGGTTTACCAAGTTAAATTATTAAACATTGACATTGTAATTTAACTTTGTAATCCTATTCATATGCTTAATTGTGCTTTAGTGATTCTTAACATTGATGCTATGTAACAATCTGATCAACCCGATTATCACACCCGATATCGCGCCCCGGGAACCTTCCGCCCGACGGGGACTCCGATCCAACCCCGCCGGCCCGGGGTGTGACAGATTGGTATCAGAGCTCAAGGTTATAGAGAATATTAGGTCATTTACTCAAATGGTTTGGCCTAGACTATAACTTAGGGACCCTCATGTAGAGAACTTAGGAGTATGTTTGCATTATGTTTCCTGCATTCGATCAGTGCACTAACCAAACTCTTTTGGTTATGATCAGAATGCCGCCAAGAAAACAGCCTACTACTCAGACTTCTGCCCCACACTCTTCTACACCCTCACCTGCAGATTCACCACCGCCACCTCCTCCTCCTCCGCTTCCTCCACACTCACCACCACCAGGCTCAAGCAGTGTTCAGATGATAGACCCTGCTACTATCGCTTTGGCGACACTTCTGAGCACGCAACTAACAAGCCAACTGAAAGATGTCATCCCAGAGATGATAAACCGGATTCAAAGTCATGGCAACAACTCTGGCCATACTACTGGAGAAGCTAGTGGAAACACTAGCCACACTTCAGACTGCTCTTACAAATCCTTTGTAGGATGCAAACCCCCAAGCTTCACTGGTGCTGAAGAGCTGTTGGACTTATCCAATGGCTTGAAAAGATGGAAAATACTCTGGACATTAGCAGTTGTCCAGAGCATCATAAAGTTCGCTATGCAGCTGGTTCGTTCAGCAAGCGAGCTTTAACTTGGTGGAACGCACAAATCAGGGCAAAAGGAAGGGATGAAACAATGACGATGCCATGGGCAGAGTTCAAACTTTTACTGAGGAATGAGTTCTGTCCGAAACATGAACTGCAGCAACTAGAGGTTGAGCTTTCGAATCATGTGATGAAGGGAGCCGATCATATGACCTATACCAACCGCTATCATGAACTGGTAGCTCTTGTGCCAGAAATGGTACCGACACTGGAAAAGCTGATCGATCGATATGTAGCGGGATTACCCTCCTGTATTCAAAGTATCGTGCTGGCTGCATATCCTGCTACACTAGAGTCAGCCATCTCCCTCTCAGCCAAACTTACTAAAGTGATGGTAAAATCTGGAGTTCTAAAAGATGATGCTGGAAAAACCAAGGAAACAACAGCGAAGAAACTAGATTATCATCAAAAGAAGAAGCAAAAGGTTGTAAAGAACTATGCGGCTGTCACTCCTCTCCAACAAATTACTGCAGCACCTGCTCAGGTTGCACCCAAGAACTATGTGGGACCGCACCCTCAGTGTGCACGATGCAGATTTCATCATCCTACCACGGCGCAATGCCGTAAATGCAACAACTGTGGCCGATTAGGTCACCGTGCTCAGCAATGCCGTGTACCGGCAAACCGCACTGCAAACAATGCTGCTGTAGCACTTCCACTACCACCAAGACCTGACAATCCCAACAACAGCAACAGAGGATGCTACAACTGTGGAGAAATAGGCCATTTCTCCCGAGAGTGTCCGAAACGAGCACAACAAGGAGCCCAAGCACCACGTGGAAGGGCTTTTGTTATTGGAGCCAATGCTGCACACCAAGACCCTAACGTGGTCACTGGTACATTTCTTATACATGACTCTTATGCATCTATTTTATTTGACACTGGTGCAGATCAGAGTTTTATTTCATCTGACTTTGCACGTCAACTTAATCTTACTGAGGAAACTTTAGATTCCCCATACATTATCGAAGTAGCGAACGGAAAGCAGGTTACAGTTAGCACTATACTTAGGAACTGCCCACTTACACTCACAGATCACACATTTACCATCGACTTGTTGCCGATGGAGTTGGGCAGTTTCGACATCATTGTGGGAATGGATTGGCTATCACTCAATAGAGTTGAAGTCATTTGTTCTGAAAAGCTACTTCGGATTCCAGTGATGAATGATCGTGTGTTGGAAGTTCGTGGGGATCAATCAAAGAGAAACGTAAAGATCATATCATGCATAAAAGCGCGTAAGTGTCTACAAAAGAAATGTATAGCTTTCTTGGCTCACGTGGTGGAGAAACAAAAAGACAAGAAAACCATTCAAGACGTGCCGATAGTGAAAGAATATCCTGAAGTGTTTCCTGAAGATCTACCTGGCTTGCCACCTGTGCGACCGGTAGAGTTTCGTATTGATTTAGTTCCTGGAGCAACACCTGTTGCTAAATCTCCTTACAGGTTAGCACCTTCGGAGATGCAGGAGTTATCTAACCAATTGCAGGAGTTATTGGATAAAGGTTTCATCCGACCGAGCTACTCACCTTGGGGAGCTCCGGTTTTGTTCGTGAAAAAGAAGGATGGATCTTTTCGGATGTGCATAGACTACAGGGAACTAAACAAACTAACCATCAAGAATCGGTATCCATTGCCGAGGATTGATGATTTGTTTGATCAATTGCAAGGAGCTCAGTTCTTTTCGAAGATCGATCTACGTTCCGGATACCATCAACTTCGAGTGCAAGATGAAGACATACCAAAGACGGCGTTTCGTACCAGATACGGGCATTACGAGTTCATGGTGATGCCGTTCGGTTTGACGAATGCACCTGCGGTTTTCATGGATCTCATGAACCGTGTGTGTAAGCCGTACTTGGATCAATTTGTCATTGTGTTCATTGATGACATATTGATCTATTCTAAAAGCAAAGAAGAACATGAGCAACATCTTAGAACGATCTTGGAGCTGTTAAAGGAAGAGAAGCTCTATGCCAAATTCTCTAAGTGTGAGTTTTGGTTAAAAGAGGTTCAATTCCTAGGTCATGTTGTTAACAGCGAAGGAATACATGTTGATCCTGCCAAGATTGAGGCGATAAAAGATTGGGACACTCCGAAGACACCTACGGAGATACGTTCTTTTCTAGGCTTAGCAGGCTATTACAGGAGATTCATCTCGAATTTCTCTAAGATAGCTCTGCCACTCACAAAGTTAACACAGAAGAGCGAGCCGTTTGTTTGGGAGCAAAAGCAGGAAGAAGCCTTTCAGACCTTGAAGCAAAAGTTATGCGATGCTCCGATTTTATCTCTCCCAGATGGTTGTGATGACTTCGTTGTATACTGTGATGCCTCCCATCAGGGACTCGGTTGTGTACTGATGCAGCGAGACAAAGTCATTGCTTATGCTTCGAGACAACTGAAAGTTCATGAGAAGAACTACACTACTCATGATCTGGAACTGGGAGCTGTGATATTTGCTTTAAAGATCTGGAGACATTATCTATATGGCACCAAGTGTACCATATTTACAGATCACAAAAGTCTGCAACACATATTTGATCAGAAGGAACTCAACATGCGACAGCGACGTTGGGTAGAGCTTCTGAATGACTATGACTGTGTAATCAAGTACCATCCGGGCAAGGCAAATGTTATTGCTGATGCCTTGAGCCGGAAGGAACGAGTCAAACCCCTGCGCGTTAGAGCAATGGGAATGACCGTGCAGACAAGCTTACATGACCACATTATGCAAGCACAACAAGAGGCAGTTGAACGAGGAAACTTGAAGAAAGACCTAGATTGTGGAATGGAGAAACATTTAGAAACAAAACCCGATGGACTAGTTTACTGTAAGGATCGTGTATGGATTCCTGCAGTAGCTGAGTTAAGGAAGCTTATTTTTGATGAAGCACACAAGACCAAGTACTCTGTGCATCCCGGTGCTGATAAAATGTATCAAGACTTACGTGCATTTTATTGGTGGCCGGGCATGAAGAAAGACATAGCTGAGTATGTTGGCCGATGCCTTACGTGTGCTAAGGTGAAGGCAGAACACCAGAAACCTTCTGGTTTACTGGAACAGCCTGAAATTCCACTATGGAAGTGGGAACAAATAGCTATGGACTTTGTTACCAAGCTACCCCGCACTTCCAGTGGACATGACACTATTTGGGTTATCGTTGATCGATTAACCAAGTCTGCTCATTTCTTGCCGATGCGAGAAACGTACACGATGGATAAACTAGCGAAGCTTTACATCGACGAGATAGTGGTACGCCACGGTGTGCCATTGTCTATCATCTCAGATCGCGATAGCAGATTTACATCAAGGTTCTGGCAATCATTGCAGAAATCTCTGGGGACGCAATTAAACTTGAGTACAGCTTATCATCCACAAACGGATGGTCAAAGCGAGCGTACTATTCAGACCCTAGAGGATATGCTGAGAACTTGTGTTCTAGACTTTGGTGGTAATTGGGATTCTCACTTGCCACTAATCGAATTCTCCTACAACAACAGTTATCACAGCAGCATCGGTTGTGCCCCATTTGAGGCTCTTTATGGCCGAAAGTGTCGAACACCGATCTGTTGGTCGGAAGTGGGAGATAATCGAATCACAGGGCCAGAACTGATACAGGAAACTACAGACAAGATTGCTCAGATACAACAGAGACTACAGGCGACACGAAGTAGACAAAAGAGCTATGCCGATAAACGGCGTAAGCCGTTGGAATTCCAAGTGGGAGACCGGGTCATGTTGAAGGTTTCTCCATGGAAGGGCGTAGTTCGATTCGCAAAGAAAGGCAAACTAACACCACGATATGTGGGACCGTTCGAGATCATCGAACGTATTGGTCCTGTAGCATACAGATTGAGCTTACCGGACGAACTTAGTGGTGTACATGACGTGTTTCACGTCTCAAACTTGAAGAAATGCCTTACTGATGAAACTCTCATCATACCGATTGAAGAAATTCAATTGGATGAACACTTACGTTTTGTTGAGGAGCCATTGGAAATCATGGATCGCAAGGTTAAGCAATTAAGGCGAAGCCGTATTCCTATTGTCAAAGTGCGTTGGAACTCAAGGCGCGGACCCGAGTTTACTTGGGAACGCGAAGATCACATGAAAAACAAGTACCCCCAATTGTTCGCAGAGGAAGCCGTACTCGATAGCAATGCTTAAATTTCGGGACGAAATTTCTCTAACAAGGGGAGACTGTAACAACTGTGCCGGAAACGTCGCCGGAACAGCGAACGGCACAGTAACTCAGGTACAAACTATGCAAACTACTGTTGTACTGTCAAATACGTAATGCTAAACAGTAAACTATTATGCTATTGTTTCTGAAATCTGGTTAAACGTAACAGTTTAACAGTCAGAAACACATCAGACAACATGGAACAGTGATACTAACGCTTATTGATGTGTCATTATGTGTAAACGTATGCGAGGTTAAACAAAACGAAACGATAACGGTTGTTGTTACGGAATGCTAAACCGATGAGTTATTCGTATAGGTGACGATCTGTACTAATGAGTCTGATAGTTTAACGCTCTGAAATAATAACTGAAAAGGAGAAAACAAAAGTCGGAAAGCAAAAAAAAACCATCGTCGTGTTCGTTCGAATGACGATTCGAACGAATACGCACGAAGGTGACGCGTTCTGACGAAACGAAAACGAAAACGATAAAAGATACGAACGATCATAAATTCAAAGAAATAAGATATTTCTTATTTTTACAATTTTGAAACTCATCATTTAATAAATTAAATTACATTATTTTAAGAAAATCGCGAATAAATGTAATTAACGCGTAATAATACGAAATTCGTCAAATAAATTATATAAACGATATTTAAATTAATCTTGACTAAATAAATAAATATTGTGATATTTAGGAACATATTTATAAATTTTAACGATTATAAAATAATTCTTTTATTTTACTTAAGAAGAACGCGCGTGTAAATTCCGGAAACGTAACGAAAACGCGGACCGAGCAACGAAAACGAACCCGAACTCACTCGAGGTATAAATACCTTGAGTGAGCTCATTTATTTCATTTCACTCCTCTTCTTCACCTTTCTAAACCCTAATCCCGGATTCTAGCCTCCACCACCATTTTTGAGCTTCCAAAGCTCATAACTTGCTCATTTCTCCACGAAATCAGGTGATTCTTGAACCTACACGAAGATCTCGACATCCTCTACCCGAAAGTACAACCGATCTGGGTTGGGAACCATCTAAACCAAGGTAATCAGTGAAAGAAAGAGGCGAAAATTAGGGTTTTTGGAACCCACGGCCGACCAACACCTTGACAACCACTTATAATCATCACCCTCGAACCTCATGACCCTATAGGCAAACACTAACCTACTCCAGTTCAACCATGCCATAGAGCTCCGGGGATGGGCGCCGCCGCACCTTGGCCGAAGGGGAACACCCAGTTGGTCGAATGACTTGGGGGCGAAGAGGACCAAGGCCGAAAGGCCACCGGCGAATGACCTTTCTTCCTGTCGCCGAATGAGTAGCTCCATTCGATCGGCATGTCCTTCCTTCGCCGGTCTTCATTCGCCACCCCACAGCCTCATTCGCCAACCACCATAGAACCACCACCATTCGTCACTTTCATTCGTGGGTTAAGGTCCTTTCGCCAACACCCACAGTCGGCCAACCTATTCGACTGAACCTCCTTCGTCAGCCCCCTTCATTCGGCCACTCCACATCGAATGAGCCACAATCGCCGGTCACCTATTTCACAGTGGATCCCATTTGCTCGGTCTTCATCCAACTGAAGCAGTTATGCTTTCATCGATTAACAACTCTCATATGGGCTAACCTTGCTACACAGAAGCTTCTTGGATCCTTGGCCCATCACCCTTATTCAGTTTATGGCTAGGTGAATGATGAGGTCCATATTGTTTGAATCAGTCGTCCCATGATAATTACACCAGCCCAACATCCGCTTAAACCATCCTGTTTGTTTCAGTTAAATGCATAAACTTCTGAGCCCACACAAAATCCGTCTTAGGCCCACGGTCTTGGCCCATATGTCCCCACAACGCATCGATTTAGCCTAGGCCCACTTCTGGCCCAAACCAATAAACCAACAACATGAGGCCATGACTCCATATAATTCTGTAGCATATCACGTGACTGTTGTAATTTATTCTTCACATACTAGAACCATGGCCCAACAACATGCAATGGGCCCTTAGACACTATACTGGCCCAATGAGATGGAGCAGGCCCAACTTATTTCTTTTGGGCCACAATCAAATTAGAGGCCTTGTTGACCCAATAATTCTATTCAGCCCATTTGTTAGGCCCAACTAAATCTCTTTGGCCCACACGGCTCATGCGGCCCATGTAACCTATCTCACTCGGCCCATGACCAACTAGAAGGCCCAAGTTCGTTTGTTCGGCCCACGGTCAAATGGTTCGGTCCATGGCATTAACATTGTAAACACAATTGAAACCAACTATAATGGAATCATGCATGAGAATCAAAAGAAACCTCACAAAAGTATTAGGGTTGGACCAAGGTATTTTACAAACAATAAAACCTTAAGTTTTACAAAGTTTTCATATAATTATGTAATAATTATGAGACAATCACTTCAAGGTTAACAATGGCACCATAGGTGATCTTAGATAATAAACCTAAGATTTTACATAGGTTAAAGCTATAAAGACTAAGCTATTTATCACGACTAAAACAATGTGTTAAACTCAACCTAAATGAATTAGGGGTTTTACAATCAATGACAAGTGCTCAAGGACCAAACTATGACCAGAACTCTTAAAGTGTTAGTCACTTTGTGACTAACACCTACACACACGCACATTTAAACACATGTAACCCATACTTACAAGTTCAAACATCGTAAATCAATACAGGATTGTGAAAACTACAACAATTACAACAAAGAGAGCGTGCATCCTTATTCTTAGGCTAAGTCAACTACCACAACTACAAGGTGAGTTCATTGTCCCTTTTCAAACTATTTTGGTTTTTAACTCGGGACTGAGAAGCATGTTATTCATTTTAAAACAAATGTTTTAAATTTAACAAAATGCTTTTATACTATGGATTATGCCAAGTGCTAAAGGCATAATACTCTATTTAAACTAAAGACTATTTGATTATGCCAAGTGCTAAAGGCATAAGACTCTATTTAAACTAAAGGCTATTCGATTATGCCAAGTGCTAAAGGCATAATACTCTATCTAAACTAAATGCTATTTTATTATGCCAAGTGCTAAAGGCATAAGCTATTTGCTAATACTAAAGCTATGTGTTAATACCAAGTGCTAAGGGTATTTACTATATGATGATGCTATTGTGGATGCTAAAGCTATGAGTCATGCTAAACACTAAGACTACTGGTGAAACTAAATGCTAATACTACGGGTTATGCTTAATGCTAATGCTATGAGACTATGCTACTTGTTAATGCTATAGGTTCGTGCTAGAAACTAATGTAAACGTTAAATGCTAATGATTCTATAATGCGATGGGAATGCTAAATACAAACATACATACATACACATTGAATACTTAAAGCTATGGATACTATAAACTCTTGAATGCTATGTGATTGCTATGTTTAAACAACGGTTTGGCCTCTCAGTGCTTGCCTTACCGGTTGTAAAGCTAGTTCTTGTGCACAAGTTACGTAAATGCTGGACTCTTGGTATGCTAAAACTATAGGCTATGGAAGAACAATAGTTGGTCTCTCAGTGCTTGCCTTCAGGTGTTCTTCCTAGCCGGGACTTGAAGAACAATAGTTGGTCTCTCAGTGCTTGCCTTCATGTGTTCTTCATAGTCTTATCGAGGAAATGGACTGATGGCCTCTCAGTGCTTGCCATGCAGTGTTTCCCATAAACTATTTACTCAGGTGATCAGTGACTAGGACGGTATTGGTGAATCTTAGATGACTTTGTGTCATCATGAGTAGCCCTTATCTCCCCCTAAGTTACACGTAAATCCTGGGGCTGGTATGGACTGATACTGAATTCCTTCGGGCATTCAGTTGTCTATTCCGGTAACATTCAAACAAACTCACGGATACTATTGATGTATGGGGTAAACTTACAAACAGAAGTGCTTAAACTATGACAGAGAAACTATACGGACAGGTCTGTAAAGGGCTTAATTATTATTAATAACAGTGTCATATCCGGATTAGTATGTGGTGGGACGTCGTCTGGGCGGGTTGTAGGCTTGACCCAGGGGTATGCCCTATATATAAGCATACCGATTTGGATATTACAAGTGGAGTTAATAAGATTAAGGTTTTACCGAAAGGAGTTATGCTAAAGCTATTTAAACTTATAAACTACATGAACTCACCAACCATTGTGTTGACTTTGTTTTCTTACATGCTTTCTCAGGTGATGCACAGGTTTAAGCATATGCTTTTGGATTGCATGCTAGGCGGCCTAGTTAGAGGACCTAGTGATTTTGGGAAGCACATATTTTGTTGATCATACGAATCATTCTTGGATATCTTGTACAGTTTACAAGATAGAATACATTAATTCTTTTGTTAGGTTTACCAAGTTAAATTATTAAACATTGACATTGTAATTTAACTTTGTAATCCTATTCATATGCGTAATTGTGCTTTAGTGATTCTTAACATTGATGCTATGTAACAATCTGATCAACCCAATTATCACACCCGATATCGCGCCCCGGGAACCTTCCGCCCGACGGGGACTCCGATCCAACCCCGCCGGCCCGGGGTGTGACAGAAGGAGAAGTTGAATCTTCCACAGGGGCATCTGTCGAAGAGGAACCATAAAATATTGTACTTGGCAACGTCTCTACTTATCCTTATATCGATTATTTGTATGCCCACAAATACATTGACGCATTAGGACAGGATGTCACAACTCTTCACGAAGTGATTGTCAGTTGGTTTGACAAGAAAAGGGATTGGACACCTTCCCCTCCGGTGGCTAAAGATACGTGGTTCAAGGAGATGAGTGAAGAACTTGTAGAACATACATTTATCTCAAATGATAGAAACATGTTCGCTGTTCGAAATGACAGGTCCAACGTGTGTTGCTGGATGTATGACAACAAAAGGGACATCTATCTAGTCAAAAGGATGAATGGAAAGGTTTAATACTATAAGAGACCGAGAGACTTCTGTACTATGCCAAAGGTTGATATCAGAAGTATCAACAAAGCTATGTTCTTCAATCCTTCCAAAGACTCAAAGGCTGACTTGTTCGCCAAATTCATCAAAGACCAATTTGAAAAGGACTTTCCCACGATGCGCACCGCAAAAGGAAGGCGTTTTGCTTCGACATGTATTATCGATCCAATGACGAAAAAGCCGTGGATATACTACAAGTATCCTCCACCTCATGTTGAGATAGCGGTGCCAGTTTCCCCTAGAGTTCCAGACAATTCCTTGGCTAACTTCTTGTCTTGGTACTATGATGATCTAAACCTTGCAGCTGTCATCATCAAGAACAAAGATAATGTTGATGATATCAATATCATTCGTGACCCTATGGATCTTTTGAAGTATGGAAAGGACGACATGATGAAGCTACACCAATCTCCAATACGAGTTTATTCTGGTGCCGATGAGGAAGCTAAACCATTCACTCGCACAGTTGCTTATGCCATCAAGCTGAAACTTTAAGCAGGAGCTGGACCACACAATGTCACTCTTCCTATTGGATGACTTCGCCAGTCTAGGGGGAGTTTGTAGAGCCCAGTACACGTTGAAGACTGACAAAGTCAACCTGGGAAGAGTCAAAGTCAAGATTTTTGATGATTTTCGTGTACATGAATTTCGAGTACACCATGTATTCGTGTACTCGAAATATGTCGTGTTAGATTTCGAGTACACCTAGACCTAGTATAAATAGACGTATTTTGTACAGGTTTAGGATGGAATCCCGAGGCATTTGCTCTCTAAACGTATTGAGGCACTTGTACTCGAATTTTCAGCATAAATACAAAGATTATATTTTTCTACTTGCTTTCTTGATTCTAGCTAGGATTCCGCACTTGTTAGAGTCTATTGATGATGATTCAGAAGATAAAGTTTGGTTCTTGATCCGGTTTGAGACCTACATTAAGGTTGTTACCGAAAAGGTTTGCTAAAACTATTTTACAACTACTAAACTATATGAACTCACCAACCATTGTGTTAACTTTGTTTCCTTACATGCTTTCTCATGTGACGTACAGGATTAAGCTAGGGCTCAGGAATGCATACTAGGATGCCCAGTTAAAGGACCTAGTAGATTTTGGAAAAACACATCTTTTGATGAAAGCTATGAATCTATTTTGATATCTTGCACAGTTACAAGATAGTAAACATTGATGCTTTTGATAGGTTTACTTAGTTAAATTATCAAACATTGACAGTTGTAATTTAACTTTGTAATCCTAGTTTGATGCTATATTGTGCTTTAGTTATTCTCAATGTTGATGCTATGTAAACAATCTGATCATCACGATTATCACTCACGATATCGCGCCCCGAGAACCTTCCGCCGACGGGAAAATCGATCCGTCCCCGCCGGCTTGGAGTGTGACATCATGTGCTTGACTGTTTTGCAAATTCCAACCTTTTGAAATTAATAGATAAATTACCAACTAAAAAATTTGACATTGTGAAGTCAAATTATGACATGGCAGTTCACCAACCAGCCAACCAAAACAATTGCTCATAGGAGTTTGACATTATAAAGTCAAATGGTGACATTTTGTTAGAGTCAAAATAAGTCGCAAAGCGTTATTATGTGTTGAATATATGCATCTTTTCCTTCAATAACTAATGTTTTAAGTTGGATTACAGTAGTAGGAGGTCATGGTCATGTCTCATGCCACAGTCTTCATTCTCACCAGCAAAAGGACTCTATCTCTATGGAGTAGTTGGAACTGCAAAAACCATGTTGATGGATTTATTTTATGATCAACTGTATGCTCCATCATTTGAAATATTAGTTCATTTTAAACCAATTAAGTTCTTGTTCCTTTAAATATATATTCATAATTTTAATTTATCAAGCCTTGCAATTGGAGGAAAAGAACATTCATTTTCATGACTTCATGTTGACTGTTCATAGTCGCTAGCATGTGAGTTGCTTTCTTTATGTTTCATTGCTAACCAGACACACCATTTGCATCTATTCTCTTCTTTTTCTGCACATTACTTTTCACATTTTTAAAGTAAAATATTCCGTTAAATTCTAAAACACATATGCTAGTTGGATAACATTCCCACTTATAAGATATAAGTTATAACATTCAAGATGTATGCTGTTGGCTTAATTATAGAACCTAAAAGATATAAGTTATAACATTCAACACATACGTTAGCTCAAATTTCTCTATGAGCTCTAAAGATGAAATGTGGTTGTATTTCACAATACAACAGCACAAAGGTGTGCCTGTTTCGCTTGAAGTTGTTGCACAAGAGATATATGATGAATCCATTTTATTTTTGCTTAGATGAGTTCATGGTAACTAAATTGTTTATTTGGTTATCTTTTTTGCAATGGTGCTGTAAGTAATAACATGTATACATTTTAATTTATTATTGGAATTTTATAACAAACATCTAATAGATATAAATGTCTCTGTCTACAATGATTAATTTTATCCTTTTTGTGTTTTGAGATTTTTAATAGTTACAAAACAGACGTGATTTCAGGAATTCAAAATGACAAAATAACCCTATAATTTTATTATTAGGATTGTCATCGTTATTATTAATCCACTCTAATATTTTTCTTTAGTATTGTTATAGTTATTATTTTATTAAAAATGTTTGATTATCATCAAATATTTCTGGACTTTATAATTGTTTGATGTGACATAATTTGACCTAAATTAGTTATCTTAGTAGTTCATGAATCAGGGCTCTAATTTGATTCGTTAGAGTATTTCATGTTTGTGTAATATGAGTTGACTTTTTTAGTTATATACTTACATGCCATTGGTAATTTTCGTTAAGATGAGTTTACCTTCAAAGGAGTTGGATAGTTTTGCTTGATTTAGAAGCTAGACATCAGAATTAGGAAATTGTGGAAAATGTATGCATAATGATACTATTTTATTGATGTTTCTTTGATTTAAGTTGTTTTTATCTGTTTTTTTGTTCATCCAATTTGACATGCTATATAGATGATTGTGGAACAAATTTAAAGCTTTTTGAGCTGTATGCTAAGAGGAGTTTAACTTCAAGGGAATTGAATACTTTTGCTAGATTTGGATGCTAGAAACCAGAACTAGCAACTTGAAGAAAATGTATGCATAATGGGTTCATTTGCTACTATACAAGTGCGATATTGTTTTATAGTATTTGCCTATTGATCAGTAATTTTTATAAATAATTTTAGTTGATATTTTCATGCATATGTAATACATACAGATTAACTTTTGGTTTATACATTTTATAGACGCTCTCGTGAGTGACAGTCATTGTTTGGTTTGGTTAAATTGAGTATATAATTGCTTTATTAGTTTTTTTTTTATTTTCATCAATTGGTTTTGATTATAAATGCTTTGAAGTTGTGCCGCATAAAATGCATATTAGGTTTTCAAGGTTATGGCCTACAATAAAATTAAAAGGATAGAATGTGTGAGTGTAGGTTGCAGGGGAAACGAAAACAAAGGCTCAGATAAAGCTGCGTTTTCAAGACTTCGAATAGAATCATAAATCTTTAGTTGCTTTAAAAAGTAAATGCATAAGATTGTGCCACGTGTCAAATTTTTTTTTTAATATGGAGGGTATTTAGGACATTTTGTTACCACCTAAAAATGATAGAATTAATATGGTGGTGACAAGTGTAACCATCTAATATATTTTAATAAATCTAATTAAAGTTTACCCCATCTTTTTTTAAACATTCATAACTTTTTTATACTATATTATTTTTTTAAAAAAATTGTGCCATTATACTCGTCTTATTATTCTCTTTAATTTCGTTATAGTATCGACTAGTTTTTTTTTGATGTCATGCATTTACATCATAGTCGGTTTTTAGTTATTATGAACCATTCGATTTTCGGTTTTCCCCTATTTCAGTTCGGTTTTTGTTTTTTTTTTAATTTTTTTTTTGTTGTTTTTTTTGTTCTCTCACACACTCAATATTGAAAATACATGCATGTTTAACAATGGATGATTTATAAATTAATTGATCGAATACCAACTATAAATATTAATTTTTAAACAAGACTAAAAATCGGTTTGGTTTGGTTTTTAGAATATGAAAAACCAAAACCGAACCGTAAAATTCGGTTTCGTTAATTTGGTTCCGGTTTGGTTTTTTCGGTTAATTTGGTTAATTCGGTTTTGGTTCGTTTTTTGTAACAGCCGTCAAAATTCGATAGTGAATTTAGTATCGACCCGACTACATGGGTTGGCCCAATCAAACCCAATGAGGCCCAATAAGAACACATGTCTAACTAAGACTAATCGATAAAGATACATCGATTAAACTTACAAAACTTCTTTACGAACTGTTAAATCATTACCTGAGACCTTCGAAAGAAAAAGAACAAGTTATCCATTAACGTTCGATGACCGGACATTATCCCAAATTTTATAATTAAGTTCTGATCATTAAATAATATTAGTGTTATTATTATTATTAAAAATACAATTAAAGAGGCGGGTTAAAACTGTTAAACAGTACGCAGGTTTAAGAGGGTTTAAACTCGTTATTCAAGAGATTAATTATTATTCGATGAACTAATGTTATGAGATTGTTCGTGTTATTTTTAACATGTTTCAGTGACAAAATAATAAACTGTAGTGACAACAAGACTTGAACGGGTTATTACGCGATTTATACGTGACTGATAAGCGATAACATCCCCTACAAACCCTACCTATAAATAGAAAAAATAAACCCTTATACCCTTATTTTATGGCAGCCGTTCTACACTTTTCTACACATATTTGTGTGTGTTTTGTGGATGTCCGATCGGGAGAACAAAGGAAAAGGAAGAAGGTTTCCGGCCACCACCCTTCACCGGCGAACTCCTACCCACACAGCAACGACATCCCAGCCCTTTCTCTTCACCATTCGTACAACACACATAGAGAGCAGTGTGTGTTTGACTCGTAAGAAATCATCAAAGAAGAAGAACAAAGGGTTGCCGGCTTCCTTAGCTCCGGCGACAGCCACCCTCTACTCCGGCGCAACTCCCTACCAGCCCACCTTCTTCTTCGCACCAGCAACCACAAAACCACCCAGGTGAGTGGTTGTGCTCTCGATCAGATGCAACAAAAGAAAACGGAGCACCTGCTCCTATTATCTTTGATGGCTACCCACGTTCGGCGAAGCAACTGGTGGAAGCAGCCACTGTTGACGTTCTCGGTGATGTCTCCAGCCGGCTAGACGTTAAACCATATCAATGACGAGTTCATTCTGACACCACTTCCGATCGACACTCTTTTCTTCCAATAGCAGCTAAGATCTACAACCCTTAACCTTGCAAGGCTCATGAGGAGCTGTATCAAGTGACAGCCACACCTAAGATGGCGGTATGGTCTTTTTGGTGATGGCAGAGTCTCTAATTCAAGGGCATATTATCTGGTCAACAACAGTAAGAAACTAACACATAGGTTGTTTATTCTTGATCTGGTTGTATATTGAGTTATTGGCTCAATTTTGGTGTGAAATCTAACAGATCTGAAGTTTCGTTGTGAATGATGAGAATCTGATTCGATCGGGTAACTTGTGATGAAATAAGCCTCGATCCGCACCCTGACAACGTGGCCAAAGTGGGTAAAAAGGGTCATATAGGTCAGATATTTGCTAAGGCTGAGATTGAGTGGTCAGAAACTTCGATGATGCAAAACCGAGTCCTTCGGTGAGCTCGGATCTCTAAATGGGTCACCGGTTATCAAAACGACTTCGCGTACGCGAACCGATTCGAAGGTATACCCGCACACTAGCCTATAACATATTATCGTATCTCGGGTGTTAAGAGTTTATATTCACGGTTATATTAAACAAAAGACACACAATAAATGTATAAACTATTATAACAACTGTGAAGCGATAAAAATAATTCGATTTAAAAGACAACTTATCTTAACAAAAGGAGTACGTGCTGATATCGAGAAAGTTTGGATGCACACATAAACACATAATCTGATATGACATTATTTGTATAATATTAGATATTTGGACAATTTTATAAATTTGTAATGAGACATTACACTACTCATTTTATACTTGTATATATTTTCATCGTAAATTATTAATGTATTATGCACATATAAATTTAAATAAATTATTAAACTTATGTTCATATATAATAACATGAATTTAGTGACCTTATAATACATATAAATTCAAAGTATATGTAGATGTCTATGACTATAAAAATAAATAATAATACATTATAACTAAATGTTACAAATGTGAGTATGGGAACAATCATATTATATAAAGATACATAAGACAAGTTCAAACCTTCGATATGTAACTATATAAACAAATGAGTCTCATGTAAATGTGATTAAAGGATTTCAAATAAAATATATTTATATCGACGATTTGATTACAAAAATCTCTATTCGAACCTATTGACTACTATTTTAAGAAAATAGTTTTAAATATATTTCGTACATATAGGAATACATTTGGGATACAATAAACCTTGTTACAATGGGTTATACATATACAAATTAGGACATTTTAATGTTTTTATTGTAAATATGAACTAAGTATTCAATAAAATTATACGTAATAACAATAATTATCAAGTTTGATAACTAATATTTTATATTCACATTTAAGCTTATTAATTACAACCACATTCGATTGAATAAATAATCGAGTATTAAAGGAGTAAACATTCTTAACCCCAATGTAACACTTGTAAACAAAAGTCTCCGGTTAATCAAATTTAACATATGTGAGGACGCGTTAGAGCACATGCGACCGTTGTGTCAAGTAGGCACATGAAACAAGATTGTTGGTATTGATTATTGATAAGTATGTGATGTCAAACAGGATATCATATTTAATTGGGAAATGCTATATTATATCAAACACTCAGAGATTACTAGCACTGATGTGTTGTTTGTGTTTACTCGGACTCTGGTTATCACAACATATGGACATGGGTTCCATTGATATACACACTGTGAGTATTCGTAACCTCTTTTCAATTTGCATATTTTGGGGGAAATATATGCTGCAATACTTAACTTTTACTATGATACAAGAATTCTTTTACTATATTTATACACATACTTCTCGAGGTATGTTGCATGACACAAGAAATTAATATTGCATGAGACAAGAATATATCACACTAAATCCCAGTATCCTACACAACCATTTAACTCGGGGTTTTGAGCCGAGGGATTAATATAAGTTAGTACTAGCGGGGTTTGACAAACCTCTATTCATGGATTGGTAGCTCCAAACCCACAACTCCATGGTTTATGAATGGTATATTTCCACCAAGAACTAATGTTCTCGTGATAAGGCATTAGCAAGAAAAGGAAATACAAGATATCGATAGGTATGGTTGTGGACTCATGTAGATTGCAACAAATCACACTTATGATTTACATATGATCTTGACAGCATAACATTTTGGGATTGTCATCCTACAAGATTTTGATTGAAACATTTTACTTGTTCTTTGCATGACAATCACTATTATTTAAACTGTTTGATCAAGAATAAAACCTACGAACTCACCAACTTTTTAGTTGACACTTGATTTTGCATGTATTTCAGGTACCACTAAGGCTAAATATGGACTTTACACTTAAGCAGAAGGATTGGCATTCTCTCATATTCAATGAGTTCTCGATATACAGTTTCGTCGCATATCCCATGTTTCCGCCGACGGTGGGGGTGTGACAGATTGGTATCAGAGACATTGGTTATAGAGAATTAGGTTTCCTTTAGTGACATCTAGACTATAACCATAAGCTATAAATTATTGGGACTATAGAAATTATAGTAAGATCCAAATTTATGCAAACATATTTTGTTCGGGAGACTGTTTTTCCCTAAGGAACAACACATGACTTAATTGATGCTAATAGTTGTGTTAAGAAATGAAAACTTTAAGTTAGCATCACTACATTACCATTTCACTGGCAATTGCTTGTTCATAGATAATGACTCTTAGTCACTAGGTCCTTACTAAGGTTACACCATATGTCTTAAAAACATTATAGTAAGGACTGATTTGACTACACACATTACTTTTGCTATGACATAATATTCTTATTTCACATCATAGAGCTGATGCACTACTACTCTAGAAACAACTCTGACACAACTTACAAGTTAAGTTGAGAACATGTCAAGTTGATGTAACATTTAACAAACCCTTATCACCAACACATACATACTGTATTGGTGAGCAGCGGACACATGATATAACAAACTAAACATGGTCTGTAAAACTCGATAAAATCCACAATGTTGTCGGACCGAGTAGGACGTTTCAGATTTCTAAAATCTCAAGGTTGTACTAACATGAGATCAAACAAGATACTCCTGACTGCTGATGGTAGCTCAGTGAAACGACATTACAAATGAAACGACTTGTTAAGCCGTTGGATTACAAGTTGGAAATATTGAAGGAATCAATAACACCATATGTTAAGAAGTGATTACACGGAGTGAACAATAAATAGACGATAAAACACAAGAACAACGCATCATGACTCATGACAGGAGATTACTAGAGTGATCAAAAAAGATAATTGATAGTTACACTTTGTACTACGTAACTATGAATTATGTTACTTGTGAATTCTGGAAAATCCTATTGTGATGATTAGTGTTTGAACATAATGATAAGTTCGGTGTTGCAAGTACCAATGTTAATTCTTTTGAGTTGAACAAACACAACCATGCATTATGGCAACTAGCTGAATTTAACTATTCACAGAAAAACAAATTGTCAATGATACTGTAACAATGATGCTTTATAGCCTTCCTTGAGAAGGATATGTCAACACTAATAATGTGTAACATCTCTGTATTTCAGGTTGTCCGTACGTCTATACGATTGTACTGTTACGACCTGATATAATGATTATTAATGATAATGAATTACTGGATGTATTATTTGATGATTATCACTGTTACTGGTATACATACTTAGAACATATATTAAACGCGTAAACCATGGGAAGTTTAGTTATAACCCAACTAAACAGAACCAGAGAGTTTATCGCAGATGAATACACGGATTATGGATTATGGTTTAGAATGGAAAAAAGATTAGAGTTTGTTAATGGTTTGGTTGCTAACCGTAGTCAAGGACACATTGTCATGGTTTATCGAAATAGCGGTGGGACGGTGTAGGGGAGGTTGCGATCTACCTCTGCATAAGCCCTATACTTATGCATATTTCGGTCTATCATGGATGTGTCAGTGATATGGTTTAGTGGGACTGGATTGGGAAATGATAATATTAAAGTTAATAAAATAATGGAAGTATAATTGGAATTAATTACGCGATGGTGAGGTTACGAACACAATTTAAACGTGAAGATTAATTCATAAATATTAACTTAATAACGTATTCACGTGAGTGACGATTCACACGAATATAATTATTAAGAATAATATTCTGAAACAATATTCCATAAATCGTAAATCGAATCGAAATACGATACGAGCGTTGGATTCGCAAAGGTGACGATCTTTACGAATACGTACGCAAGTAACGCGTTTCGACGAGATAATTAAAAAATATCTAACGATATTAAATTAATAAATGAAAACTAAAAATATTTATTAGGAATCACAACTTAAAATAAAACCGAACGAGTTGTTATTTAAATAATTAATTTAATAAAAGTTAAAGGGATTACGTTACGAAACAAATTAATTACAATCATTTGTTAAAAACAAAATAAAAACATTTTAAAGGTTTTATGTTTAAATAATTTTCACGAGGAAAACCGAACATTTAATTATTTTATCGCGATATAAACGAGACCGAGCACTCGGGGTTACACGGGTAATTATAAAAGAAGACTTTCGTCTTCTCCTTCATTTTGCAAAACCCTTTCTCTCTCTACAAACACACACGCACACCACTTTCTCTCTCTACAACTTCTCTCTAGCTTATCTTGCTCGATTCTTGGCGGGTTCTCGAGATCTTGGTGCCAAAACGACCGCATGACTGAGAGGAACAGGAAGATACGAAGAAATCATGAGTTTAGCCAACGAATTGAGGTAAATCTGGACTTTACTTTTCGGTTTTGTTAAAGGATTGCATGTGTTCATAATTACCAACCATTAAAACGATTTCAGGGTTTTTATACTTGCTAATCGAGTTAGTCTTCATCTATAGAAGCCATTGATGATATGTAACAACCTAGAAATTTGAAGATGATGAGGACGGGAGCTGGTTCGGTGGGGTATTAGGTTGGTCGAACCTGTTAAAGGGTTGGCCGAACCTTCTATGCTCAAAACAACAGGGATGTAGCCGAACCATGTCCCACGCGAACCTGTGGGTTTTCATGATCTAGACAAACCTACACACGCACAGCTCGACGAACCTTCTTGAAGCTGGGTGATAAGGAAACGAACCGTGGCTGTAAACCAAGGTGGAGCCGAACCTTCATAGTCAGCCGAACCTCTCGATCAAGCAAACCTATGGCTGCTGCTCCGCTCCCTTTGGCCGAACCTTGCCTCCCATGCGAACCTTGGCCATGCTGGGAGCCGAACCTTAACCCTAGCAGGCGAACCTTATTAATAAATCAGATTGGCAGCCGGACCTAATGGTTCGTGGGGTTGCATGCAGCGAACCCTTATTATCCTTGGCCAACCTCATGGAACTCACGAACCAAAACAGGCGAACCATTGCTGGGTAAACCCTAAAGAAACGAACCTAGTACCATGTGATCGATTTGGTGGCCGAACCTTCTTCTTTCTTCTTGGCCGAACCTATTATGGATAAACATGGGCCGAACCTTGTTATGATTACAGCCGAACCTATGCCTTTCTACCTATAGGTTCGCTGCTTTAATACTTAACAAACCAAATTAATTGTTGAATTGTGGCTTAGAATCTTCTAATCTACACTTTCTATTAACTGAGGGATTAGAGATAAAGCAAGAGATTATAAACATGTATATATGTGTACATATACGTGGATGTATCCATGCATGCATGCAAAATACTAAGGTTAACCCCTTCTTCTTTTTTTTTTTGTAAATATAAGACTAGACTTTGAGGGTTATACATATTGAACATTTTATGAGGATAACATAAGTGAGATCTTTTAATTTTAAAATGAATATAATTAATCTAAATTCGCAATGACAACTTAATTAAGAGTGCAATTGCAAGCATGGATATAGATATATGTATGGCAAGGGTTAACACCTTGGTATACATATATATATAACTATAAAGAGTATACTAGAGAGTTCACAATTTATCATCATATAATAGATAATTAAAACTAACAAGTTGATTTACCTTCTTATGATGACCATCGGTAAAATTTTGAGTGTTGCAACCTAACTTAGATTAAGTAACTAAGTTAAGAAGTCATTTATGGGCAAAAAGTAAACACTTAAGGATAATTGATTTAAATGAAACGCATATACTTATGAATGTGAACCACAATATAATTTCAGAGCATTAAGTTGCCTTGAGTTATCTACGCGAGCGTGCATATTACAGGAACATTGATTCTAAGGACTCAGGTGAGTTCCCATAACCTCCCTTTTAAACTGTTTTGTTTTAAAACTCGGAGGTGAAACATGTATACCAATTTTAAATATTATTTTGATAACACATGGATGATACATGTTTATCAATATGATATTCACATTATGGGATTATCATTGATTATGGATTTTCTCTGATTATCATATATCCTTCTAATATTGTCATCGACTCCGGTTATTAACAATGATTACATGTATTGCCACTTGGATTATCACAACTCCATGAATCATTGCCTTTGACTTTAGTTAATTGCATTGGTTTCATGTATTGTCACGTGGTTAGCCACCACTCCATGGATCATGTCTTTAACTTATGTTAATTACATAATTTCCATGTATTGTCACATATACTATTTGAGAATATTGATGTTTGAGATTGGTTGAATGGTTAGGTGGTTGATTATCTATTACTGTCTATGATTATCTATGATTAACTATGATTAAATTGACTATGTGATAATGTGTTGGTTATGTGTTTGGATTTTTGTGCTGGGATGTTGTGTTGGATATTCTCACAGGTACTCATGTGGATTATCACAGAAAACTATAATCTTTTAAACTCATTTTATATAAACACTTTGTAAAACACTTTTAAATATAAAACTTATGATTACTCACCAACTACTTCATAGTTGACACTTGATTTTCCTACATGTTTCAGGTAATGAAGCTAAGTAGGTTGAGGAAGAAGAACTCACACTTTTGGACATCATCATATAGGATCTTGGACTTAGCTAATTAACTGAAATTCTGACGATTTGAATTTAGTTAGATTGCTAATTCTATTTTGTAATTGATGTAAATAATTCATGATAGACATGATTTTTGTATACTTAATTTGGATGATTGAATGATATGTGATGATTTAATTTAGATGCCCATGAGCTTTTGAACAATCTACACATCTCTCGTGGCATCCCGACGTTTCCACCATCGGTCGGGGTGTTACATAATGACAGGACAAATTCTGGCATGGTAATTTATTCAATTGATCAGATTGATCTCCTTAAACTCCTGACACGTTAGTCGTTGACTATGATAAATATTCCTAAATGCTTAAACAAACCCATTAATGCTTGAGAGTTTTAGATCTCATTAGATAATGGGCATCAAATTTCAATCCAAACGATATGGACATATTATGAATCCTAATGGCATGATGCCTTAGAGTAATTCATTCCTTTTCAGAACATTCTGATAGTTTCAGGAGACACCCGTTAGTTGTCTCTCTTCTATCAGACCATTCATTGTACTACACCCCTCTCAAACAAGACACTAAACGAAATTAAAGCCTTCTTTAAAAGGATATCTTAATAAGCACCAAATGCAAAAACAAATTGTTACATAAATTCGTGCGTGCTAGATCACACAGACGTGTAACCAAATACATGGTATACTCATGTACTATTAAACTCCATTGTAAACCTCTATCTCTTTCCTTATGAAATTTTTGTCAATAGTTACGTGACACCTCGTATCTTACTATTGTCGTCAGTTAATTTCACACTTGAGTACAAATTGTACACTCTTTATAATCCAAATCAATGAGATTAATGCCAGTCACTTAATTTATTTAACAGTGGCATTATCAAAACTCAATTAAAGACAAATTAGTGACACGAGTGTAACGAACCAGGCATGACTAGACAAAATGCCTATTGTGTACCTTCCTTGTTGTCACACCCCGGGCTCTCGGCGGCCCGGGCGCTGCGACCCGATTGATTTCATTGATAATTACAGTCTCGGTCAGAGTTTATTTATTTATTTATTTTAAACGGAAGCGTTGTTTCATGAATTCAAAAATTTACGCAGCGGAAATCATTATTTTCACATTTTTCATAATATAGTAAATAATTCATATGCATAGATATGAAAACCCCATTTCATGATTTGCAAATAACTTTTCAGGATTTAATATAAAACTTTTCGTATTTATTTCATAATAAAACCGGATTTACATAAACATATATTTACACATCGTTTCAAGATCTTCCAGTTTATTCAGACTTGGAGATATAACTCCATTAGCTCCACGGTTTCGCCACAAGACCTTTGTTTAAGGCATCATAGGCCTTAAACCTCTAATCTTGCTTCTCATTTATCATTCATTATTACCTGAAAAGTTTTTGAAAATAAAACGTTAACATAAAGTTGGTGAATACAAATAACAGACTCGATATGTAAGCATAGCATGTTCGGTCCTTTAACCATAAGTAATATTGGCAATACTACACATTTAGCAGGTTATTTCACTGATCGATAAAACTACTGCATACACTGGTTTATAACTGTCACTGGTTAGGAACTACAGCGCAGCGCGTCTTACGTTTTCTTCCCTCCAGCCCACAGCTGGTCACTGGTTAGGTTGCCTGCGCAGCACGTCTTACGTTTAACCTTCTAGCCCACCTGTACCAGCCACGTATGGGAATTTCACCCATATGCGGATACGATTTGAAAATCATACGTATACTAATAGCCTAAATGCTGGTCTAATAGTATCCCTTTATGCGTGAAAGTTTAAACATACCATGCTCATAAAAATTCATTTATAAATTTAAAATCAAGTTAGATGTATTCACCTGGATTTTTGGTTGGCTGAGTGACAACTTGTAACTTCTCAATATAAATTTGGGCAACGTTTCTGCTTAATCTATTCTTATAATTATTCTGCAAAGAAGATTTATTTATTCATTTATTTGTTGTTGTTGTTATTATTATTATTATTACGACGACGATTATTATTATTTATTTATTTATTTATTTATTTATTTACTTTTAAGTAAAATAAAATTTTTAATATGTACATAGGGTCGGAGCTTAACCCTAACCCTATATGTTAATATTATATTAAATTCTTAAATTTATAAGTTTAACTAATAAATTAGATAATATACCTAAACGAATCGACTCCTTAATCTTGGCCTTGTGTTTTGATCAGCACCTCCTAGCATCCAAATCTTCTAATTTCTTTCTCAATATGTGTGTGTATATATTGTGTATGTACGTATGTGCTTCTTAAATGAAAATAAAGGAAGTATTTATAGGCAATTCATACTTCCTGTTTAAGAATGATAGATGTAGGTTTGATACGTGTGTGTTAATTAAAATAGTGAATCATCGATAACTTAATTTGAAATATAAAGTGATGCCACGTACAGACAATCCTGTATGCTTATTTAGTAAGGTCGGTGAAGACAAATCTGATGATTGAACAGAGCGTTGTTAAAGGTATATAGTTTGGAGCGCTGTTAAAGGTTTAATGTTTTATTATTTTATTATTATAACTAATTTAGCTCAAATTTCGTTTTTCTCTTATAACTTTTAAAATATGATGTTTTATAAAATTCTAAAAATACCGCTGGAATCGGCTCATTTTTCTCTACGTTTCGACCAAAGTTTCGTTAAAAACGGAGAAAGTTTAATTATAATCTATTTTATTAATTTTTGAGCGGTCTCCTATAACATTAACTGACCAATAAGTGTGTCAAAAAAAATTTTATAATCATTTTACTGGTTACTTACTAGTATGTAAGTGTCACATATGTGTATATAATAACTAGATATTTAAAATTATAATATTTAACAATATATTTAAAATTATAATATTTAACAATATATTTTATAAAATAAATAGCATGTGTTACATCCTCCCCACCTTTGTTTCAATCCCGTCCTCGAGATTATTGAAATAGGTGTGGGTATTTCTTTCTCATCTCTGACTCCAATTCCCATGTGTATTCAGGACCGCGTCTAGAGTTCCATTTAACCTTAACTAACACTAACTTCTTACGTTTGAGTCTCTTTTCTCGACGGTCTTTGATTTAAATTGGTTGTTCAATAAACTTTAATTTTTCATTCACTTCAGCATCTTGAAGTGGCATTAATAATGATTTGTCGGTCAAACATTTTCGGAGATTAGAAACGTGAAACACATCGTGTACTCCGGCCATTTCTACCGGTAGTTCAAGCTGATAAGCCACCAGTCCGATTCTTTTTAGAATTTTAAAAGGTCCGACATAACGTGGACTTAACTTTCCCTTTTTACCGAATCGTACTACTCCTTTCCATGGAGAAAATTTGAGTAGCACTTTATCATCAACATTGAATTCTAATGGCTTTCTTCTTCGATCTGCATAGTTCTTTTGTCGATCTCTAGCCGATTTCAATCTTTCTCTAATTTGAAAGACTTTGTCGGTTGTTTCTTGTACTATTTCTGGACCAGACAACTGATTTACACCAATTTCAGACCAACAGACTGGTGTTCGACATTTTCTACCGTAGAGAGCTTCAAACGGTGCAGTCTGAATACTTGAGTGATAACTATTATTATAGGAGAATTCTATTAGAGGTAAGTGATCATCCCAACTTCCTCCAAAGTCTATCACACAAGCTCGAAGCATGTCTTCCAATGTTTGGATTGTTCTTTCGCTCTGCCCATCAGTTTGTGGATGATAAGCAGTGCTAAAATTTAAATGTGTTACAAGAGCTTTTTGAAAACTTTGCCAAGATCGAGATGTAAAACGACTATATCTATCTGATACAATGGATAATGGCACACCGTGTAAAGATACAATCTCATTTACATACAACTGTGCTAGTCTATCCATTGGATAAGTTTCATTCATTGATAAGAAATGAGCAGACTTGGTCAGTCTATCAACGATAACCCATATCGTATTATTCCCACGACTGGTTCGAGGAAGTTTAGTTATAAAGTCCATGGTTATTATTTCCCATTTCCAAACAGGCAATTCCAGTTGTTGCAACATACCAGAAGGTTTCTGGTGTTCAGCTTTAACTTGTGCACAAGTTAAACTTCTTGCAACATATGCGGCAATATCTTTCTTCATGCCAATCCACCAATAGTTCTCTTTTAGATTCTTGTACATTTTATCACTTCCTGGGTGCATCATATATTTTGATTTATGCGCTTCTTCCAATTAGGGATGAGATTTTAATACCGATTACCGGTACCGTACCGAACCGATACCGTACCGGTAGATTCGGTACCGGTAACGGTACTTGATTTTCTCATATTTCGGTATCGGTACTAACCGGTACCGATACCGGTAAAATACCGAAAATTCCCGAATTGGTACCGGTACCGAAATATGCATACTTTTTGTTTTGAATGTGATTATTTATCAACCTAATGTATTTAAAAAAATATTTAACATAATGCTTTAAACCTAATTATTGTTTTAGATATTAAATATAAAAAATTACCATAGAAATCCAAAAGAAGATACATTCGTATTCTTCTGTTTACAATTTATAGTTTTGTAAATTTAATTTTTCCTATGATGTGTTCATATAATGCATTTATATTCCTAGATTTTTTGGATTTTTATATAATTATCGCATAATATCATCAATACTTTAAAAACTAATATTCTTTATCTTTATCCCAACAAAAATGTTTAAAAACGGTACAAAACCGGTAAAATACCGAAAATACCGGTACCGGTACCGGTATCGTACCTATGATTTCGGTACCGGTATCGGTACTCACTTTTCTGAAATTTCGGTACCGGTATTTTCGGTATCGGTACCGGTACGGTACCGGTATGGTACCGATCTCATCCCTACTTCCAATACTCTTTTTCTTAAGCCGGAAGTAACTGGCACCCAGATTCTTGTGTTCATTCGAAGAATTTCATCATCTCCTTTGACCAATTGTTCAGTCATGCCCTTTTTTTCCTTGTTTTCATCTTCTTGGGCTTGTTTTTGTGCTTCTTTAATTTTGTTAAACAAATCGACTTGAATTTCTAGCCCTAAAGCACGTACTCTTCTCGGTTTCTCCACCTCCTTTCGACTTAAGGCATCTGCAACCACATTTGTCTTTCCTTCATGATAGATAATTTCACAGTCATAGTCATTCAACGTTTCCATCCATCTTCTTTGTCGCATATTTAGTTCCTTCTGACCAAAGATGTATTTTAAACTCTTATGGTCTGTGTAAACTGTGAAATGAACTCTGTACAGATAATGTCTCCATAACTTTAATGCAAAGATTATGGCGCCTAACTCCAAATCATGAGTCATATAATTCTTTTCATGAGTCTTCAATTGGCGTGATGCATACGCAATAACTTTGTTTCGTTGCATCAATACGCATCCTAATCCTGTATGAGAAGCATCACAATAGACAACAAAGTCTTCAACACCTTCAGGTAATGCTAGGACTGGAGCGTGAGTCAACTTATCTTTAAGAATTTGAAAGGCCTCAATTTTCTTTGGACCCCATTCAAATTTCACAGATTTTCGAGTCAATGAGGTGAGAGGAACGGCTATTCGGGAGAAATTCTGAATAAATCGGCGGTAATAACCCGCCAAGCCTAAGAAACTACGCACCTCTGTTGGTGACTTGGGGTTCTCCTATTTGGGGTAATAGCCTCTATCTTAGATGGATCTACTTGAATACCTTGAGCATTAATAACATGCCCCAGAAATTGTACTTTTGTGAGCCAGAAATCACATTTAGAGAATTTAAGAAACAATTTCTCATGTCTTAGTAATTCAAGTAGGGTTCTAAGATGTATAGCATGATCCTCAGGTGTTTTTGAATAAATAAGAATATCATCAATGAACACAATGATGAATTTGTCCAGATAAGGTTTGCATATCCGGTTCATCATGTCCATAAAGGCAGCTGGAGCATTAGTAAGTCCAAATGGCATAACAGTGAACTCATAATGCCCATACCTTGTACAGAAGGCAGTTTTAGGAATATCTTCTTCTTGGACTTTCAGTTGATGATATCCTGATCGAAGATCGATTTTAGAAAAATGACAAGCTCCTTGAAGTTGATCGAATAAATCGTCAATTCTTGGAAGTGAATACTTGTTCTTAATGGTCACTTTGTTTAGCTCCCTATAATCAATGCACATCCGCATCGACCCATCTTTCTTTTTGACAAAAAGAATTGGATCTCCCCAAGGTGATGAGCTAGGACGAATAAAACCTTTTTCCAATAGCTCGTCTAATTGTTTCTTGAGCTCTTTCATCTCTGTCGGTGCCAATCTATAGGGAGATTTAGCAATTGGAGCAGTACCTGGTACCAGATTGATATTGAATTCTACTTCACGTTCTGGTGGTAAACCAGGAAATTCATCTGGGAACACGTCGGGAAAATCAGCTACAACAGGTACATCTTTCAGTTTCTTCTTTTCTTGATCTTCAGTGGTAACTGAGACTAGGTAAGCTAAACAACCTTTGTTTAGATATTATGTAGCTTTGATCATAGAGATGATTCCAACATTATTTGTTGACTTATCACCCTTGATGATCAATTTTTCCCCCGTTGGGACACGAACTTCAATGGATTTGGTGTCGCATAAGATACAAGCTTGGTTTATAGCTAACCAATCCATTCCGATTACCACATCAAACCCGGCCAACTTCATTGATAAGAATTTCATAGGTATGTTGTGCTTAAAGAGTGTGATCTTACCATTTACTAACGCTTCATTTATTTTGACTACATCACCATTAGCAGTTTCTACCAGATAAAGTTTATCTACTTTCATTAATGGTTCATTTAGAAGCTTACAGAAATCATAATCAATAAAGCTTTGATTTGCTCCCGAATCAAACAAAACCTTAGCATAAACATTATTGATAAGAAACGTACCGGTAATGACATCCGGCATGTCCGCAGCTTCTTTTGCATTAAGAACAAAAGCTCTAGTTGTCTTCTTTTCATTTGGTTCTGCTTTTACTCCTAAACCACTAGCCCCACTAACTCCACTTGCCTTGATCAACTTAGGACATTCGGTTCGATAGTGTCCCTGTTCATTGTAATTGAAACACGTCACCATTTTCTTTCTTCGGCATTCATCCACAGTATGACCTGTCAATTTGCAACGACTGCAAAATTTTGGTCGAAGACATTTTCCCAAATGATTTTTCCCACACATTTTGCATCGTGGAATTACACCAATACCTCCTTCTTTCTTTTCAAATTTTCCTCCAGGTTTCTTTGAACTTTGATTGACCTTTTGGATCGTTTCTAGACTTTTCTTTTCTTTTTGGGTTCTCACCATCCCATCAGTAAGCAACCCTGCCAACTCAACGGCTGAATCAATGGTCTGAGGCATCGCCGCCTTGACCATATCCCTAATTTCACTTACGAGTCCCCAGATATAGAGACTGATCAGGTTTGATTCTGGTGTCACAAGATGTGGCACCAATCGAGCATACTCAAAGTACTTGGAAGTATACTCACGATGCCCTGCACCGACCATGCGGTGAGTCAGGAATTTTCGCTCGATTTGTTCCTTTTCATTCATTGGGTAAAACTTTCGAGTTACAAGATCCCGAAAACTTTCCCTAGTCATAGCATACACATTGGTTCTGCCTTTGGTTTGAATAATGGAGTTCCACCACTCCAATGCTCCGTCTTTAAAAGAATTCGAAGCATACAGAACCATATCTTCTTCGGCACATTTGCTGATAGCAATTACCGCTTCAATCTTTCCGAGCCATCTTAATGCTACCACAGCTCCCTCTGTTCCTGCGAACTCAGGAGGTTTACAAAATTGGAATGTTTTGTATGAACATCCTTCAATCTTAAAACTTTTTGCACTAGAAGCTACGATATTCTCATTGTTCGAACCAGACACCTCTTTTGCTTTTGTCACTGTATTTTCTGGATTTGAATTTTCATTGTCTTTCATAGCCGCAATAATCGTAGGTATTGCGTCTCTAATTTCTTTTGCTATTATCTCCTGAAGTTCAGCTTTTCGAATCACAGGTTCATTAGCATCCATGTGTGTTCTCTTTTGCCCACGAGTGTTTACAGATGGTCCGCCAGAATTTTGGTTTCGAGACATTGTCTACAAAATATGATATTTGACCGGGTCTTAAAAACATTCATCATAGTTTAGCTTATAAGCTATCATAATAATTCATCATGATAATCATTCTTAGCATTTCAAGTATTCTCCTATACCTATTCCTTTGATAAACACTTCTCTTAGTTTGGTTAAATCTTATATACAATCATTAGTACATATTTCGCTAAAACCAGGAGCTCTGATACCAACCTGTCACACCCCGGGCTCTCGGCGGCCCGGGCGTTGCGACCCGATTGATTTCATTGATAATTACAGTCTCGGTCAGAGTTTATTTATTTATTTATTTTAAACGGAAGCGTTGTTTCATGAA
The DNA here is from genome assembly GCA_009363875.1 of Mikania micrantha. Classification (NCBI taxonomy): domain Eukaryota; kingdom Viridiplantae; phylum Streptophyta; class Magnoliopsida; order Asterales; family Asteraceae; genus Mikania; species Mikania micrantha. The sequence continues at coordinate 23,366,332 of CM018680.1, forward strand.
TTCAAAAATTTACGCAGCGGAAATCATTATTTTCACATTTTTCATAATTTAGTAAATAATTCATTTGCATAGATATGAAAACCCCATTTCATGATTTGCAAATAACTTTTCAGGATTTAATATAAAACTTTTCGTATTTATTTCATAATAAAACCGGATTTACATTAACATATATTTACACATCGTTTCAAGATCTTTCGCTTTATTCAGACTTGGAGATATAACTCCATTAGCTCCACGGTTTCGCCACAAGACCTTTGTTTAAGGCATCATAGGCCTTAAACCTCTAATCTTGCTTCTCATTTATCATTCATTATTACCTGAAAAGTTTTTGAAAATAAAACGTCAACATAAAGTTGGTGAATACAAATAAGAGACTCGATATGTAAGCATAGCATGTTCGGTCCTTTAACCATAAGTAATATTGGCAATACTAAACATTTAGCAGGTTATTTCACTGATCGATACAACTACTGCATACACTGGTTTATAACTGTCACTGGTTAGGAACTACAGCGCAGCGCGTCTTACGTTTTCTTCCCTCCAGCCCACAGCTGGTCACTGGTTAGGTTGCCTGCGCAGCACGTCTTACGTTTAACCTTCCAGCCTACCTGTACCAGCCACGTATTGGAATTTCACCCATATGCGGATACGATTTGCAAATCATATGTATACTAATAGCCTAAATGCTGGTCTAATAGTATCCCTTTATGCGTCAAAGTTTAAACATACCTTGCTCATAAAAATTCATTTATAAATTTAAAATCAAGTTAGATGTATTCACCTGAATTTTTGGTTGGCTGAGTGACAACTTCTAACTTCTCAATATAAATTTGGGCAACGTTTCTGCTTAATCTATTCTTATAATTATTCTGTAAAGAAGATTTATTTATTCATTTATTTGTTGTTGTTGTTATTATTATTATTATTACGACGACGATTATTATTATTTATTTATTTATTTACTTTTAAGTAAAATAAAATTTTTAATATGTACATAGGGTCGGAGCTTAACCCTAACCCTATATGTTAATATTATATTAAATTTCTTAAATTTATAAGTTTAACTAATAAATTAGATAATATACCTAAACAAATCAACTCCTTAATCTTGGCCTTGTGTTTTGATCAGCACCTCCTAGCATCCAAATCTTCTAATTTCTTTCTCAATATGTGTGTGTATATATTGTGTATGTACGTATGTGCTTCTTAAATGAAAATAAAGGAAGTATTTATAGGCAATTCATACTTCCTGTTTAAGAATGATAGATGTAGGTTTGATACGTGTGTGTTAATTAAAATAGTGAATCATCGATAACTTAATTTGAAATATAAAGTGATGCCACGTACAGACAATCCTGTATGCTTATTTAGTAAGGTCGGTGAAGACAAATCTGACGATTGAACAGAGCGCTGTTAAAGGTATATAGTTTGGAGCACTGTTAAAGGTTTAATGTTTTATTATTTTATTATTTTATTATTATAATTAATTTAGCTCAAATTTCGTTTTTCTCTTATAACTTTTAAAATATTATGTTTTATAAAATTCTAAAAATACCGCTGGGATCGGCTCATTTTTCTCTACGTTTCGACCAAAGTTTCGTTAAAAACGGAGAAAGTTTAATTATAATCTATTTTATTAATTTTTGAACGGTCTCCTATAACATTAATTGACCAATAAGTGTGTAAAAAAAATTTTTATAATCATTTTACTCGTTACTTACTAGTATGTAAGTGTCACATATGTGTATATAATAACTAGATATTTAAAATTATAATACTTAACAATATATTTTATAAAATAAATAGCATGTGTTACACTTGTGATCAATTAACAAATCGTTAAACTCAAGCCTGTTTTACAATCTCAATAACAAAAGAAATAAATCCAAATTACTCGATATCCTTCCATGAGGGGAAACTAAAGAGTTTAAAGCTATACAAACATTCTTTTGTCCTTGGGGCAAGCTAGATCTTGATAGTGTGGCGTCATACCTAGACCTGGAATCTAGTGCCCACTACACTTTTAAAGCAATATTCAAGACTTTTAATACAATGACATGATTAAACAAACGTTTAAGGTTTAGTTACCTTAACCTATGATAACGGTAATGATTTACCAATGCTATAAACATACGTTATGATGATCACAATTTCACACATTTGGATTAGGGAAATGCTAATGGTAAGACACCTTAGCATAATTCAATTCCCTACTTTATACATGTTATCTTTATTGAGAGACATCTACCGATTGCCTTAACAGGCAAATAATTATACAAAATTTGATTGTTGAACAAACTCTGAAACTCTCTAAGAGTATCCTACAATCGACAAGAATGCTAATGAAAAGTTTATGTAATCCTTGAACATGACATCGATCAGTGAACCACGTGAAAATATAAGTAGCGTAATTGGTACTGATTACAATCAGATGCAAACAAGAAATAACCACATCAACACTAATATTTTCCTCTTACATAGTCAATATCGAATTTCGCAAGCAGATACTTGTGACCTATTATTCGATCCAAAGTGACTATGAGTACTACACACTTTCTGTGTCATTATACAAAGAGTAGTATTGTCACCTTAATTCAAACAACATTAATTGATCTACTACTACTTGATTTAAGACAAATGAGTGGCTTGGCTATCCTATGCCTCAGATGACTAGATATATGTTCCCAATAGTTGATGAAATCATATTCTATATCCTACATGACCTCAACTCAAAAACGAGGTAAATGTCAAACTCTAATCCAATCATGGATGACATGATTGTCCGAAAGTTCTCATTTCATGTTCTAGCTAACATTCTCGTTTTGGTATTCTTTTCCTCAGTGATGGATCAAAATCTATCATTGAAAAATATATCTTAGTGAAATCTATATGATAAGGATGTTGTTCATCCTTCATAACATGATGATTCACAAATAGTTAACCCAAAGATTGATCGAGTATGTTTAGATGACTACATCACCTAAGTTAAGTCACCCTGATTAACATACCTTTTAGAGACAACTTTAACAAATGTTACATTCATGTCATTCACTCCCAGTTGTGTGAAACTAGGACATGGACCACAAGGCAAGTTCTATGTAGAGACAAACTTACTATTTTCACGATGGGAAAATAGAAACCTCTCATAATGGGTACCCTCCATATCCAATCGGTTATGCAATACTTTCAAAGTTAAATGTGTGTGACAACAATTGTCATAAAAACATTTTGAATCTTTTAAGACTTTTCTACCTTGTAGAACGTACTAATTTGATCCCGAATTAGCGGTTCACAATCACAAGTTAAAGAACGAGTTTGGTCGGAATTCAATGCTCTCAATCCCTAAGAAAGCTGGTATGACCAAACTATTAATTGTGGTTAATTGAAAAGAAGCTAATGTATCTTTCACTAATGCAACCATGTAGTGAGTGTTGATGAAGTCAAGAATCATTATAAAGAGAACTTGAGATGTGCATAACAGATTTGATAATCCTTAGAGAATATCATGAATGATGGAAGCACAAGAAATCTTTTGTAAATCGCAATAAATTTTGCTTCTGATTATGTCAAGAGAGCCAATAGGAAGAGAAATCAATTTAAGATTTGAAATTGTCATGAGTACCCAAACTTGGGTTTACACGACGAACATGTTATAATAAAGGATCAACCTATCTCAGTTTGAGGAGTTTGGGTTGATTAGGATTTATCTACCTACTAGTTGTAATCTCATCATGTGTCTATAAAGCATGGATGACTTACCTCTCCCAATAACCGACTGAGTATGAAATGGAAAGACTGGCTTAAAGAACACAATTTCTTGCAATGATGGAACTGTCAGAAATGTTTGGAGTAATACAGAAACGAACACATGTTAGTCAATTAACCATTTAATTGACATCACTTGTTTTGCTTCATACGCAATTAAAGAAGTTGACCATGTCCTAACTTGACTGATGCTTTAGAAAAAGAGATTTAATATCCCTCAACATGAATAGTGACGCTCTCCGAAGGAATGTCAACAGACTATTTTAACGGATGGACAAGCGAATAACATGATTTTGCGGGATCTCTTGTTAGTTGAAAGCTTGCCAAATCAAAAGTGTTGAATAGAATACTTAACTGGAAAGGGTCATTATTTTATATAATTGATCAAAGAAATTATTCAAATAAACTCATGGATATCCCTAACAAACGTGAGTTTGGTAAGGAAGATTTTGTCATTTCAAGACTAACACTTTGTAAGAGTTAGAAGAAGGTTGTAGCTCCTAAACTCTATGGAGCTAAATCATGTGACCTTTAAATGATTGACAACATGAGCAATCTGAAGCATAAGGTTGCTATCAAGAGAATTGCATAATGATGACATACAGTCCCATTGGAGACTAGCAATATCTCGTTTAACCTCGTTTAGAGAAAATAACCGAGTCAATTATTTAAATCTGACTAGTTTGAATTATAAAGACTGCCGAACCGCTTATCGAATACACTCTTTAGGAGAAACAACTACTAGTTGCAACAAGAATAGCACATCAACCATTTAATGATCATGCAGACAGAAACCATGAGCTAGATCAAGAATCGTACAAACATGTGAGCTAAAGGAATGTTTTAAGAATGCCGAGTTCATATGCTCACTGGCACCATTTGTTAATTTTAGGAAACATATTTATAAGTGAACTAATTTATTAGACAATTTACAACCTCCTTACAAATAAGTAATATATAATTTCGAGGACGAAATTTCTTAAAGGAGGGGAGACTGTAACAGCCGTCAAAATTCGATAGTGAATTTAGTATCAACCTGACTACATGGGTTGGCCCAATCAGACCCAATGAGGCCCAATAAAAACACAGGTCTAACTAAGACCAATCGATAAAGATAAATCGATTAAACTTACAAAACTTCTTTATGAACTGTTAAATCATTAGCTGAGACCTTCGAAAGAAAAAGAACAAGTTATCCTTTAACGTTCGATGACCAGACTGTAACATCTGTGCCGGAAATGTCGCCGGAACAGTGATCTGAACAGTAAATGCACAGTAACTCAGGTACAAACTACGTGATCCATCTGTATGCTATTAACATTTCAAAGCTTGACATGAAACTATTATGCAATCGTTTCTATAATCTGATTTAAACTTAACAGTTTAACAGTCAGAAACATGTTAGACAACGCGGAACTCACACACACAGATGCTTGTTAATGTGCTATTAAGTATAAACGAATGCGACGTTAAAAAAACGAAACCATAACGGTTATTGTTACGGAATGCTAAACTGACGAATTATTCATAGAAGTGACGATCTGTACGAATGATTCTGAGAGTTTAACGTTCTGAAACAATGACTGAAAAGTAGAGAACAAGAATCAGAAAGTTGAACCATTGTCGTGTTCGTTCGAATGACGATTCGAACGAATACTCACGATGGCGACGCGTTCTGACGAAACAAAACGAAAACGGAAACGGAAATGAAAACGAAACGAACGATAATAATTTTAAGGAAATAAAATATTTCCTATTTTACAATTTTGAAACTCATCATAAGGGAAATTAAACAAAACTATTTTAATAAATCACGAACAAATTAACTAAATGCGTAAACATAATATAATTAGATAAATAAATTAATACAACGATATTTAAAATGATTTCTAACAATAATGGTATTTTAAACATCATAACATAATCCTTTTTATTTAAATGACGTAAATTACGCGTTATGTTCCGGAAACGCAACGAAACCGTGAACCGAGCAACAAAAACAAACCCGAACCCTCCCGGAGTATAAATACCCTAAATGAGGGTATTTCCTTCATTTATTTCATCTCCTTCTCTTTCTAAAAACCCTAATCCCGGCCACCTTCTCCCTCACTAGATTTCAAGCTAAAAAACCCCATAACTTACTCATTTCTCAACGAAATCGAGTGGTTCTTAAACCTAAACGAAGATCTTGACCTCCTCTACGTGAAAGTACAACAGATCTTGAGAGAAACCCACTGAAATTTGAGGTATTGAGCTGCAAAGTTCGTGAAAACTAGGGTTTTCACCAACTTGATCGACCCCCAACACAAGGCCGATTTAGAACCTGCGCCCTTTGACCCTTATACCTTGAAAACTAGTCCTAACCTTCATCTTCACTAGGCTTGGCCAGGTCTAGAGCTGGGCACCATGTGGTGTCGCCGCACAGCCCATCGAATGAACATTCGGCCGAAACGATTAGAGCCAACAGAAGGGCCTGGCGAATGAGCGATGGCCGTATGGGGACCTGTAACATCAGTGCCGGAACCGTCACCGGAACAGTGATCTCTACAGTACATGAACAGTAAAACAGGTACGAATCATATACATTTTCAGTACGTTTCAAATTCATATCATTTATCATTATCATATTGGGTTATCATAGAACAAATCCAGAAACATTTAACAGAAACACAGTTCAGAACAATGGTTCTTGGGTCAGATAAATTATTTGACAACAAAGAACCATCATGTGATTATTTGTTTAGGAGTTATTATATATAAACATATGTGAGACTTTAAAGAACAAAACACACGAATATCGTTACGTGAATGCTAAACTGACGGGTTATTCGTATAGGTGACGATCTGTACGAATATATCTGAAAGTTTAACGCTCTGAATGATATTCTATAATTAGAAAACAAAATTGAAAAGTATAGTTATCACCGTTTCGTACGGGTGACGATTCGAATGAATACGCGCGACGACTGTACATTTCGATTTAAACAGTAAATTATTATTTTAAATTAAAATAAATAGAAGATATTAGTTAATTTATTAGGAATCACAACCTAGAATAAGGAAATGATTTCTACTTTTTAAATCGTGCCGTTTCGTCGCGAAAACTACGCGAAACGATATTACACGCGAAACTGAACGAGACCGAACGACCGGGTATTTTTCCCACAATTAATGTGGGCAATAAATGCCACAACCACCACCCATTTCCACTCTTTCTCTCTCTCATTCGTTTTTCTCTCTCTCTAAAACTCTTTCAAGAAACACAACTTCTCTCTAAGATTTGGTGACGATTTCTTGGTGGATTCGAGCCTAGTTGGTGTCAAAACGTTCTTCTCGCTACGTAGATCATAGAAGTACAGTTTATTCAAGCCTTCATCCACGAAATTGGAGGTAAATCTCGATCTAATTCTCGGTTTTAGGGTGTTACACGAGTTCATGTAGTTGTTGATATCATAACCGATTTTAAACACTTAAAAACTTGGAGATAAGCCATGACTAGCAACTAGAAACACTAGAGATCGATTTGTAACAGGTTAGGGTTCGAGAAGACGATGATGGGGATGGTTAGATGATCGGCTGAACCTGTTAGCTGAAGGTGGAATCGGCCGAACCTCTTTGCTGTCACTAGCCGAACCTTCAATGGCAACGAACCCTGCAACTCTCTGAGTCACGAACCTGTTGAACTGGTCTAGACCTGCACCGAACCTACTAGGGTGGCGAACCCTACTTAGCCGAACCTTCTTTGGCACGAACCCAGGAACCATTACTCACCAACTCTTTTGGCCGAACCTTTTGGAAAACCCACGAACCCAAGCGGCGAACCCATGGAGCCGAACCCTTCCTTTCTAAATATCAACCGAACCTAAGGATTTGGGTAATGGGTTCGCTGCCCTATCCATGGTCCGACCTCTATGGTTGCCTAAATTGGTTAATGTGATGCTTATCATCTTCATAACTATTGTGAATAACACAACAAGTGATTAGTGGTCGATAACCTAGGTATTTTATGAGGATTGATAGTATAAATTTCATGCATGGGTGTAAGTGGATCAAATATATATATACTTGTGTGTGTGCATGAACAAGGATGAAACCCAAATCATGCATGCATGTCTAGCACTAAATGTTGATCATACAAGATAGTTTAACAACTATGGTGAATTGGTTACAAGTTCATGAGCATCAACAACAAGAGTTGGTTAATCAAATAGAAACCAAAGATATTCAATTGGGCCAAGGTGGCCCAATGGGGTTTAACTAAGCCCATTGTACATTAGATGTTAGTTAAATTCAACTAGTGATGTTATAAAAGTGAAGATGTTATAAATTTATAAAAGTTGGTTTAATAAATTCTAAAGTTTTGTTTAATTTGAAATGTGAATTATAAATGGCATTGGTTTCTTTTAAGTTGATTTTTGTTGATTGGGATTTGTCATTAAATAGACAATGTATTTGTCTGGATTTTAAACATAAAACAAAGGAAACTCTGCCGAAATTTTCTAAAATATAAAAGTAAGTTATTATCACTAAACTATGGGATTTGGGATCATTAAAAAGGGTAACTAAGTTAGATTAGATTTTAGATACATTTAGTACTAAGACACTTAGTGCACACACAACAAGACCCAACTTTAGGCACAACGACTAATACGCGTACTTATTGTATTCGAATTCTATTAAAATAACTCAGGAACTGAAGATACCTAACTACAAACAAGAGCGTGCATTTTGTGTAGATCATTTACATAGCAGCACAGGTGAGTTCATTGCGCCTTTTTCTAACATTTTTGGTTTTAAAACGCGGGGCTGAGAAGCATGCGTAAACTGTTTAATTAAATTGTTTACTTAAATGCCTTTAAATTTATATGTTTTACTTATATATAAATGTTATTCTAGACCATGTCTAGGAAGATTTTATGCAGGTTTACTAACTGATTTACTTATAAATTAAGTGAATAATCGGGTTAAACTAAAACATTTCAACAGATCAAAACATTTCAAAAGAATCAAATCAAACATTTTGACAAAACAAGTGTGGGAGTTCAAGGAATCAAACTAAACATTTTGATGAATCAAATGGGTGAATTCAATGAATCAAATCAAACATTTTGACGAAGCAAGTGTGGGATTTCAACGAATCAAACGAAACAATCTTTGCAAAGACAATATTCAATGTTCTACAAATCAAGTGTTTGTTGAACTATGAATCAAGTGTACATTTGATCAATGAATCTAGTATTCTACGATCAACAAATTAAGTACATCTTGTAACAGAATCAGACGAATCAATAAATCATTTTCAAGGGAAAGTCTGGGAAATATTTACAGATTCCCTAACTACTAAGTACCTTGATTGACAGACTAGTCTACTCGAGTATGACCAAAGGCCCCAATCATTAGGACTTAGATTTTATTAAATGCTTATCTATTTATTTACTTAAACATTTATGACTGTTTATACAATTGCCATGGTTGATCATATTATGTGATGAACTTATGAAATCAATATGGATTTCAATTAATTGTAATTACAGGAACAAAGGAACAGAAGGATTTTGGGTTTAATGAGAAGGGTAAAAATGCTTAATTATCATTAATAACAGTGTCATATACGGATTAGTATGTGGTGGGACGGTGGTTGGGCGGGCGGTAAGTTCGACCCTACATATGCCCTATATATAAGCATACCGATCCGGATATTACATGTGGAGTTAATGAGGTTAAGGTCTTTACCGGATGAGGTTTACAAATCATTTTCAAACTCTAAACTATATGAACTCATCAACCATGTGTTGACTTGATCGTTTTGCATGGCTCCTCAGATGACGAACAGGTTAATTAAGAAGTCATTTCTTTTGGACTAGGACTTCAGATAGAAGACTTAGTATTTTGGACCTGCATACTTTTGAAGACATCATTATACAATTTATTTTGTATATCTTGTGAAAATACAAGATAGTCATTTTATGATGTTTACAATAGATTTACATTGTTAAATTATAAACGATACTGATGTAATTTAACTTTGTAATTCTATTATCTTAGCATTTATCATTTATATCATGTGCAATGTAAACATTCTGATCACTTCCGATTATCACTCACGATATCGCACCCCGGGAACCTTCCGCCCGACGGGGACTCCGATCCTACCCCGCCGGCTCGGGGTGTGACAGATTGGTATCAGAGCCATGGTTATAGAGAAATATAGGTCACTAATTTAAACGGTTTGGCCTAGACTATAACCTAGGGACCCTGCATATAGAGAAAACAGGACTTAGGAATTATTTGCATACTGTCTTCTGTATTCGATCGTTGCACTAACCGATAACTTTATTGGTTATGATCAGAATGCCGCCGAGAAGACAGCTTCCCTTGTTACCTCTACCACCACAAGACTTTGCTCCACACTCCTCCACACCCTCACCAAATGACACTCCACCACCACCTCCTCCTCCTCTTTCATTGATTACTCAAGCATATGGTTCAGGCACAACACCGACTCTGGATCCTGCTACAATCGCCCTGGTGACGTTACTGAGTAGCCAGATGACAAATCAGATGAAAGAAGCAATACCGGAGATGTTTCTTCGTCTTCGTAATGAAATCCTCAACACTGGCAACACACCAGGAGAAGCCAGTGGAAATACTGAAGATTCATCTCATTACTCCTACAAGTCCTTTGTAGGATGTAAACCACCCAGTTTTAGTGGGTCTGAAGGTGCCGTTGGGTTAATCCAATGGATTGAGAAGATTGAAGCAACCTTGGATCTCTGCAGCTGTCCCGAACACCACAAGGTCCGTTACTCAGCTGGAACATTCAACAAACGGGCTCTGACCTGGTGGAACGGTCAGATCAATGCCCGAGGAAGAGAGGAAGCTATGGCAATGCCATGGGAAGACTTCAAGACACTGCTGCGAACAGAATTCTGCCCCAAGAACGAGCTGCAGAAGTTGGAAGTTGAATTATCCAACCATGTGATGAAGGGGGCTGATCACATGGGGTACACCACTCGTTATCACGAGTTAGTTGCTTTGGTACCTGACATGGTACCAACTTTGGAAAAAAGGATAGACAGATATGTGGGTGGACTTCCCGCCTGCATTCAGGGCATGGTTGTTTCAACCAACCCTACTACTGTCGAGTCTGCGGTGAGATTATTTGGGAAACTCACTGATCTCATGGTAGCCTCTGGAGTTCTAAAGAAGGAGGCTGAACCCAGTAAGAACAAAGCTGAGTCTTCAAAGAAACCCCACCACCGTCAAAAGAAGAAACAGAAGACCATCAAGAACTACACAGTGGCCACACCTCTTCAACAAGTGGCAGCAGCACCACAGAACCCAAACCGCAAACCTTACACTGGCACGTTTCCTGTGTGTGCCAAGTGTCAGTATCATCACCCTGCCGACACCCCCTGCAAACAATGCACGGGATGTGGAAGAAAGGGTCATTGGGTCCAGTACTGCCGGATGACACCTAACCAAGCAGTCAACAATGCTGCTTTGGCTCTCCCTCCACCAGCTAATCAGAACCATGGTGGATGCTATAACTGTGGCGAACTGCCTGAAGAAGGTACAACGAGCAGTTCAAGCACCCCGTGGACGAGCCTTCGCCATCGGAGCACCAGCTGCACGCCAGGACCCAAATGTGGTCACTGGTACGTTTCTCTTACATGACTTTTATGCATCTGTTCTATTTGACACTGGTGCGGATCTGTCACACCCCCAATTTTCAACTAACGGAATCATACCGTTTGGGAACGTGACAAACCAGGATCTCAGATCATTAGACATAACGAAGACCTCTATATGAATTTCAAAACATACTTTGATCTAAAACTGTAACATCAGAGTTTTCAAAGTTTGCGGAAGCGTTTTAAAACAATAACAGTTGTAAAATGTAAATTACAATGCAAAGTTTTCAAATGTTCAAATCCAAATAACTATAATGTAAAGACATGCATGCGACTCGATCTCCTAGTCCATGCCTGCTTTCTTGTGTGCCTCAGCGTCCTGAGAAAACATGTAAATTAAGTCAACACAAAGGTTGGTGCATAACACAGGTTTAAGCTTTCACAAATGTTGAAACCACAGTTTGAATATAAGATTTGCAGATAACATAATCACACATGCATAGTCATGATAGCTAGTCATTTGTACTATTTACATAAGTGGTCGACACCGAAGCTGACGATTGTCATGCTATAGCATGTTTTTGCCTTGCCACTATTGTCTAGCACAAACAATAGTAATGTGTGTTTGGTCAGTCAAACACCTGCGTAGATCCCATCTACCAAGTGAGGTTTGTCAAACCTAATAGATCTATTGCTCTGGCAACACTACTGAGCAGTCAACTGACGAGCCAACTGAAAGATGTCATCCCAAAGATGATAAACAGGATCCAAGGCCACGGCAACAACTCTGGCCATACTACAGGAGAAGCTAGTGGAAACATTAGCCACACTTCAGACTGCTCCTACAAATCCTTTGTAGGATGCAAACCACCAAGCTTTATTGGAGTCGAAGGAGCCATTGGACTGATTCAATGGCTAGAGAAAATGGAGAATACACTGGACATAAGCGGTTGTCCAGAACACCACAAAGTTCGCTATGCAGCTGGATCATTTAGCAAGCGAGCTTTGACATGGTGGAATGCTCAGATTAGAGCTAAGGGAAGAGACGAAACGATGGCAATGCCTTGGGCAGAATTCAAACTTCTACTGAGGAACGAATTCTGTCCGAAACATGAACTGCAGCAACTATAGGTTGAGCTCTCGAACCATGTGATGAAGGGAGCCGATCATATGACTTTTACCAATCGCTATCATGAACTGGTAGCCCTGGTGCCAGAGATGGTGCCAACATTGGAAAATCTAATTGATCGATATGTAGCAGGATTACCTTCTTGTATTCAAAGCATTGTACTGGCTTCGTATCCTGCTACACTGGAGTCAGCCATCTCCTTCTCGGCCAAACTTACCAAGGAAATGGTAAAGTCAGGGGTGCTGAAAGATGATGCAGGAAAGGCCAAGGAAACAACAACGAAGAAATCAGACTATCATCAAAAGAAAAAGCAAAAGGTCGTAAAGAACTATGCGGCCGTCACTCCTCTCCAACATGTTACTGCAGCACCTGCTCAGGTTGCACCCAAAAACTATGTGGGAATGCATCCCCAGTGTGCACAATGCAAATTTCATCATCCTGCTACGACACAATGTAGGAAATGCAACAACTGTGGCCGATTAGGTCACCGAGCTCAGCAATGTTTGGCTCCAGTAACTCAAGCTGCAAACAATGCTGCTGGAGCACTTCCCCCACCACCAAGACCTGACAATCACAACAACAATAACAGGGGATGCTATAACTGTGGAGAATTAAGCCATTTCTCCAGAGAGTGCCCGAAGCGAGTGCAACAATGAGCCCAAGCACCTCGCGGACGAGCTTTTGTGATCGGAGCCAATGCAGCTCGCCAAGACCCTAACGTGGTCACTGGTACATTTCTTATACATGACTCTTATGCATCTATTTTATTTGACACTGGTGCAGATCAGAGTTTTATTTCATCTGACTTTGCACGCCAACTTAATCTTACTGAGGAAACTTTAGACTTCCCTTATATCATTGAAGTAGCGAATAGGAAACAAATAGCAGCTAGCACTATACTTAGGAACTGCCCATTTACACTTATCGATCATACATTTACCATCGACTTTATACCGATGGAGCTGGGCAGTTTCGACATCATAGGTTGTTTATTCTTGATCTGGTTGTATATTGAGTTATTGGCTCAATTTTGGTGTGAAATCTAACAGATCTGAAGTTTCGTTGTGAATGATGAGAATCTGATTCGATCAGGTAACTTGTGATGAAACAAGCCTCGATCCGCACCCTGACAACGTGGCCAAAGTGGGTAAAAAGGGTCATACAGGTCAGATATGTGCTAAGGCTGAGATTGAGTGCTCAGAAACTTCGGTGATGCAAAACCGAGTCCTTCGGTGAGCTCGGATCTCTAAATGGGTCACCGGTTATCAAAACGACTTCGCGTACGCGAACCGATCGAAGGTATACCCGCACACTAGCCTATAGCATATTATCGTATCTCGGGTGTTAAGAGTTTATATTCACGGTTATATTAAACAAAAGACACACAATAAATGTATAAACTATTATAACAACTGTGAAGCGATAAAAATAATTCGATTTAAAAGACAACTTATCTTAACAAAAGGAGTACGTGCTGATATCGAGAAAGTTTGGATGCACACATAAACACATAATCTGATATGACATTATTTGTATAATATTAGATATTTGGACAATTTTATAAATTTGTAACGAGACATTACACTACTCATTTTATACTTGTATATATTTTCATCGTAAATTATTAATGTATTATGCACATATAAATTTAAATAAGTTATTAAACTTATGTTCATATATAATAACATGAATTTAGTGACCTTATAATACACATAAATTCAAAATATATGTAGATGTCTATGACTATAAAAATAAATAATAATACATTATAACTAAATGTTACAAATGCGAGTATGGGAACAATCATACTATATAAAGATACATAAGACAAGTTCAAACCTTCAATATGTAACTATATAAACAAATGAGTCTCATGTAAATGTGATTAAAGGATTTCAAATAAAATATATTTATATCGACGATTTGATTACAAAAATCTCTATTCGAACCTATTGACTACTATTTTAAGAAAATAGTTTTAAATATATTTCGTACATATAGGAATACAATTTGGGATATAATGAACCTTGTTACAACGGGTTATACATATACAAATTAGGACATTTTTAATGTTTTTATTGTAAATATGAACTAAGTATTCAATAAAATTATACGTAATAACAATAATTATCAAGTTTGATAACTAATATTTTATATTCACATTTAAGCTTATTAATCACAACCACATTCGATTGAATAAATAATCGAGTATTAAAGGAGTAAACATTATAAACCCCAATGTAACACTTGTAAACAAAAGTCTCCGGTTAATCAAATTTAACATATGTGAGGACGCGTTAGAGCACATGCGACCGTTGTGTCAAGTAGGCACATGATACAAGATTGTTGGTATTGATTATTGATAAGCATGTGATGTCAAACAGGATATCATATTTAATTGGGAAATGCTATATATCTGTCACACCCCCAAATTCCCACTCGTGGCGTCAGTCCACGTGGGTGTGACTTGGCCAGGATCACAGCTCATGGTCATATAGAACGACTCTATATGAGTTACACATTCACACAAGTTTGTAAAATAATCATGGTTTCCATTAGTAAGCAGCGGAAAATGTTTTAGACATCATAAGTAAACAAAGTTTGCAGCGCAAAGTAAATTGTATCAAACACTACATAAATCAAATTGTTTTCAAAATGAAAACATCAACACAAAGCCTAGGAGTCTAATATGCATGAGACTCTCTTGTACTCCTCCTTTGTGTCCTAGCGTGTGCTCCATTAGTTACCGGAGAATAAATGCGAAAAGTGTCAACTAATAAGTTGGTGAGTTCACAGGTTTAGACAGACTGAAAAGTAAACAGACATATACTGGGTATGTTAAGTTTTGTTGTTGGTAACTACTATCCGTGGAGTGTGTCAGTTCATCTTACCGAAACTAGACTATTCCCGTTTGCCTCCGCAGGTCATCGCTGAACCCGCATTCCCATCGAAATTACACTCGTTATGACCTCCAGTCAACATTGGTGCCGAGTGGGGTTAGTCAAACCTAGTAGTACTACTTAATTACGACACATTTGTGTTACAACTAACGATAAGGATAAGTGAGGACTTTAAGCGATAATAGTTACACTCGAAAATGGTTTTCACAACATACCAGTACTATATCTAAAACAGTTGCATAGTATTCTCACCCCAAAGTTAAGTAAAACAGTATAAGAGTAAAAGTGGGGCTGTAAACTCACCTGAGTTTGAATAGAGTGCGATTCTTACAGAATGTGTGTAGCTCGCCGACTAGTAGTTACCTATATCAGATAGGTGTTGTAAGTTTGTGTTGCATATGTGGGTCTCACAGGACCGTGTTGGTGTCTAACAACTCCAAGTGGTTATGTGGGTCGAGTTGACCGTGTTGACCGTGTTTGACCTAACGACCCGTTGGTGACGGTTTTGGATCAAGTTCTCGTGTAACGTGTATTTTAGTGTCGTGTGGTGTGTGCAAAAATCACTTTCGTGAGAAAACTTACTATTTATAGTAAGTTTCTATTTTAGGAAAGTTTCCACATTAGGCAAGTCATGCATAAAATCACATTCCGGTTATTCTAACATGCGTGTTAATCCTAAATGAGCATGTTATCACTTAGCACATAGTTAAACATAGCCGCTTTATCATATTTAGCGCGTAAAAGTTACTATTTATGGAAACTTGCACAATTAAGCACATTTCACCAAATTTAATAGCCAATATCATTTAAATATCACTATCCTAGTTCAAAGTAGTTATTTAATCATGCTAGTTACATTCACACATAATCATTTCACATCTTTGCAAAAATAAAGTTACTAATGATAGTAATATTCATAAAAGTCACTTCTTTGACAATTTTAACAACCCAAATGCTCCAAGAATCATCATATTAGTTTCCTATACTTCATTTTAAGTATAAATCATGGATTCAAACACATGCATGTGGTCAACACCTTCATTCACTTACTTGCAAGAATAAAGTTTCTAAAATTAGCAATAAGCCCTAAATCAATACTTTTGACTATAATCAACACTTCCAATCACTTAAATCATACCCAATATCATTAATAATCACATTTCAATTTCAAGAATCATGTAAAACATCATAGATCGTGCATGCATATGGTTTAAAGTCATCATCTAGGCCAAAGAGTCCCAAATAACATCCAAAACCATATTTTAACCAACAATATGATAATCAAATCTTGCAAGAACACTTATACATTGTCAAGAATCATCTCTACATCAACAAAATCATCTAGCATGTCCTAGATCATACATGCATGGCATCATCTCAACACTTTATGACCAAATCATGCATTCTACCCATACACAACATCATGGGTCATCATAAGATGCATTCTAATCATCCTAGATCATCATAAAACACATTGAAATCAACAAACCCAGAAGTGAATCTCGTGCATGTGCATCAAGGGTGCTTGCATGTGGGTATTCCCCCATGCATGTATGATTTCTAGTGTTTTTAAGCTAGACTAAGCATAGATACTACCTTACAAAGCCTTGGATCGACAAGATGGAGCTTGAACAGGTCTGAAACAACTTGAAATCTTCCTGGGAATGGCTCCTGGGTCGTTATAAGTGGTGGTGGTGTCGATGGTTGGCTCCAAGCTTCACCTCCTATCTTCCAATCTTCGATCTTGAGCTTTCAATGCCTCAACAATGGCTTCCAGGGGTTTAATGGTGTAGTTGCAGGTGAAAAAGACGAGCAAGAGAGTCTAGAGCTCGAGAAAAGAGTTATAGAGTGGTTATGTAATAACTAGCCTTGGTTTAATCAAAGATTTTGCGTGTTGGAGTCGTCGCATACCGCGACATGGGATAAAAAGATTCCTCGCGTACCGCGGCGGATTTGGGGATTCAATTTCTCCCGAAACTCGTCGCGTACCGCGATAGCACTTCTTGGGGTCCATCGCGTACCGCGATGGGTCCACAGAGAGCCCAATTGGCCCAATTTCATGGTTTTGAACCGTTTTTCGAGTTTCCAACGATTACGAGCATCGTTTCTCGACATGTGAGTGTTGTTCTACCTATGTTAGGTCTTCTAGGACCTAAGTGAAGTGAAAGTGTATTCTGGTTTGATCCGTTCACCAACGTTCATCATTCAAGATACGTGCGTGTGTTGTGCGATAATTCCTCAAATTATCGGAGTGTTTGGTCTGTTGTGCCACGTGTCGCACTAAATACAGTTATTCTAGTGCCACGTATGAAATGATAATACACATTATTATTAAAAATAAAATAATGCTGACCTGGAATTTGCGAGGTGTCACATCATCCCCCAGTTAATAGGAATTTCGTCCTGAAATTCAGTTCGTGTTGCTCGTGCCCGTTTGGTCGGAGAATAAGTGAGGGTATTTCTTTCTCATCTGGTCCTCTCGCTCCCAGGTGTATTGTAACAGCAAGTACCAGAACGTCCGGCAAGTCCGTACGGTACGTGTACTTTCTACAGTAACTATGTGTACTTATATGATTTTAAACAGTACTTGAATTAACAAGATCTTAAATACAAGAAATCGTTGTACGTATTTTCGTATAAACTTAAATACAATAAGTACAACGTACATTTGGAACATTTGTTACATTTTTTAAGTGAAAACTTAATTACAGTTAACACAACAAGTCACGAGAAACAACGATGCTCAAACAATACTCAGAAACAAATCGGTTGCGATCTGATGTCCACAACTGACAGGAATCAGATGACCGACAAGTCAGTACAAGAACAATGTGAAAACAGGATGTTTAGTTGAGTCCGACAGTGAGGAAACACAATCTAAACACAAATACAGTGTTATTTCAGAATAACGAACTGACAGTGTGTTTGCGTGGGTGACGATTCACACAAACATATCTGTGAGTTTAGAGTTCTGAAATAATGACTGAAAAGTAGAAAACAAAAGTCAGAAAGCAAAACCATCGTCGTATTCGTTCGGGTGACGATTCGAACGAATTACGTGCGAAGGTGACGCGATCTGACGAAACGAAAACACGACACGAACGAAAGTAATTTAATAAAATAAAATAAATAACATTTTACAATTTTGAAACTCATCAAAATAATTAATTTAAACTCTTTTTATTTAAATCCATTTAAATTACGCGTAATTTTCCGGAAACGTAACGAAAACGCGAACCGAGCAACGAAAACGAACCCGATCACCACGCGGGATATATAAACCCTAAATAAGTGAGTTTTCTCATTTTTCATCTCTTCCATCTCCCTCCAACCACCATTTCCGGCTACCACCACACCACCACCAAGAATCACCTTCTCTCTTCCATAACTTGGTCATTTCTTCACCAAATCACCCCATTCTTGAACCTACTTGAAGCTCTCATCATCCTCCACACAAAAGTACAAGGGATCTGCCCTGAAATCCTCTAAATCGCAGGTAAGATGAGCTCAAAAAGGGCGATTTTAGGGTTTTCAAACCCTTTGGCCGCCCCACCCTTTTAACCGGTTTTCCCACCCTCATTCTTGAGCCAAAGGATCACGAGAACCACCCTAAACCACCACCACCTTTGAATCCTTGAAATGGAAGTGAGGCTCACCCACCCCTACTACGGCCGAATGTCTCGAACCAGCTGGCCGAATGACCAGTGGGCTATGGCCGAAAGAACCACAACCATGCGCCGACTGAACCTCATTCGGGAGTAACACATCCTCATTCGAGCTGCCTTCCCATTCGAACCCCAAACCCTCGAATGTCCTCATTCGCCCAGGAGCCATTCGCCATTTCCCCCTCATTCGGCCAAAGACTTCCCTTCGCCACCTCTGTCTTCATTCGGCCTAGCTTTAGTCGAATCAGGCATTTCATTCGACCTAGGCACAGTATAGGGGGATAGCTAGTCACATACGGCTGGTAACCTTCTTAGATCCAGGAACAACAACAAAGAACTATTGTGACCTAGCATGCACTAACAGGCCCAACATCAAGTCCCTCGGCCCAACAATAGGCCCAAGCGTATTCTGGCTGGCCCAGGATGGGCCCAATCTCATACTATCCAGGCCCAATGATATCTCAGCCCAACTCTACTGTTCCAGCCCAGAACCTATAGTAGGCCCAATAAATAACCTCAAAAATCTTGTTTGGCCCATGTTTAGTAAGTAACTAAGGACAAAATAGGCCCACGACCGATTTCAGCCCAAATGAACCAGGCCCAGGTTGGCCCATACTCTATTTTACTGCAGGCCTTGATGGGACTCAATGGGCCCAACAAAATCAGCCCGAGGCCCACAGAAAACCAATTTAAGGCCTATTTTGAGGCCCATGTCCTCAATTTGAGGCCACCATGCTAATCCTTTGGTTAACAGCCCATTCTTGGCCCAATCTCAATTCCTACAGCCTTATATGACTCTTGGCCCAACAAATATTACCAAGGCCCACCTTGGGCCCAATAAAGTCCTTAGAGGCCCAAAACAAGGCCCACAAGGCTACTTGAACTCTAGTCTTTGTAACTTTTGGCAAGGCCTTTGTATTCCATTAGTCCAAATCTGTATTCCACACTTTCAAATAAGCATTACCATCCTCAAATGTTTAAGAACTAATCCAAGGCCCATGCATTTGGGCCCAAGGCCCAACTTGCCACACAAAGGCCCAACAAGTAACTTGGTCACAATGTTCGGTCCATATGCCATGATTTAGCCCACATGAGTTCACCACATTTCATAAGATCAAAATAAGATATGTCAAAAGAATGTTTGCTTAATTAATCAATAATTATGCGATAAATGTTCAAAACGTACAAAGTCAACAAAGACGAGTTGGAAACTAAGCACTAAGTCTTTCATCAATGCAAATGGCATATAACTAATGACAAGATGATAACTTATAAGGTCATTAACTTGAATCAAACATATGGGACCGAACAGGGATCATGACCAAGTCTTACGCGTGTTAGCCAACTTTAGGGCTAACACATATATCTACACACACAAAATCCTACAAACTTATACTTACGAGTCTTAACAACGTTAAATCAATACAGGAACGTGAAAACAAACCAAATTACAATACAGAGCGCGTGCAGTCTTTTGTTAAGCTAAGTCAACTCAACAGCTACAAGGTGAGTTCATTGCCCCTTTTCTAACATTTTGTTTTAAAACGCGGGGCTGAGAAGCATGCGTAAACTGTTTTATGTAAATTGTTTACTTGAATGCTTTTATATGTTTTACTTGTATAACTGTTATCCTAGACTCCTGTTTAGGTAAACTGTTTCAATTAAAGAACTATTTTCGAAGAACTATTTTCAAAGAACTAAAGATCTCAACAAAGAACTATTTTCAAAGGTCTATTTCAAAGAACTAACGGTCTATTTTCAAAGAACTATTTCAAGGGTGTGTGATGTCAAAGAACTAACGGTCTATTTTCAAAGAACTATTTCAAGGGTGTGTGATGTCAAAGAACTAACGGTCTATTTTCAAAGAACTATTTCAAGGGTGTGCTGTCAAAGAACTAACGATCTATTTGGAAGAACTAAGTACAAAGAACTATTTTAAGGGGAAATCTGGGAAATGCTCAAAGATAACATGTGCCAAAGAACTAAAGAACTAAAGAACTATGGACGGTCTAAAGAACTATGAAAGCCTATATATCAAAAGATGTCCTAGCTAGACTGATTGATTATAGGTCACATGTTTGATGAGATTTACAGCTCTCCTTCACTACTAAGTACCTTGATTGACAGACTAGTCTACTCGAGTTGACCATAGGCCCCAATCATTAGGACTTAGATTTTATTGAATGTTTATTTATTTATTTAAATTAAGCATTTATAACAAATTCCACAATTGCTGCTTTAATCATATTTGTATGATGAACATATGAAATCAAGAGAGATTTCAAATGATTGCAATTACAGGAACAGAGAACAGAGGAATCATGGGTGTTTAAAGGTGTATGGTAGGTAAAAATGCTTAATTATCATTAATAACAATGTCCTATGCGGATTAGTATGTGGTGGGACGTCGTCTGGGCGGGGTTGTAGCCTTGACCCAGGGGTATGCCCTATATATAAGCATACCGATCTGGATGATACATGTGGTGTTAATGAGGTTAGGGTCTTTACCGAAAGAAGGGTTCAAAACATTTTCAAAGTTACAAAACTATATGAACTCACCAACCATGTGTTGACTTGATCTTTTTGCATGACTTCTCAGGTGACGAACAGGTCAATTAGGAAGTCATTACTTCTGCGCTAGGACTTCAGTTAGAAGACTTAGTATTTTTGGACATGCATACTTTTGAAGACATCATACACATACCATTTTGTATATCTTGTGTACATACAAGATAGAAAACTTATGATGTTAATAGTAGATTTACATTGTTAAATTATAAACAATACTGATGTAATTTAACTTTGTAATTCTATCATGTTTAGCATTTCTCATTTATGTATCATGTGCAATATAACAATCTGATCAATCCGATTATCACTCACGATATCGCGCCCCGAGAACCTTCCGCCCGACGGGACAACCGATCCTATCCCGCCGGCTCGGGGTGTGACAGATTGGTATCAGAGCCATGGTTATAGAGAAATATAGGTCATTTATATAAACGGTTTGACCTAGACTATAACCTAGGGACCCTGCATGTAGAGAACTTAAGATTAAGACTTATTGCATTATGTCTTCTGCATTCGATCATTGCACTAACCAATATTACTTTGGTTATGATCAGAATGCCGCCGCGCAGACAGACTCCATCGTTGCCGCCTCTAGGTTTGGCTCCACATTCCTCGACACCATCACCAGAAGATTCACCACCGCCACCTCCTCCACCGCCTCCACCTCCTCCTCCACTGATCACAGAGGCATCAGGCTCAGGAACGACTCCCATACTGGATCCTACCACCATCGCTTTGGTGACGTTACTGAGTGGCCAGATGACAAACCAGATGAAAGAAGCAATACCGGAGATGTTCCTTCGTCTTCGTAATGAGATCCTTAACACTGGCAACACATCGGGAGAAGCCAGTGGGAATACTGGAGATTCATCTCATTACTCCTACAAGTCTTTTGTAGGATGTAAACCACCCAGCTTTAGTGGGTCTGAAGGCGCCGTTGGATTAATCCAATGGATTGAAAAGATTGAGGCTACTCTGGACCTCTGCAGCTGTCCAGAGCATCATAAAGTCCGCTACTCTGCTGGAACATTCAACAAGCGGGCTCTAACCTGGTGGAATGGTCAGATCAACGCTAGAGGTAGAGAAGAAGCTATGGCAATGCCATGGGAGGACTTCAAGGTGTTACTGAGAACAGAATTCTGCCCCAAGAATGAACTGCAGAAGTTGGAAATGGAGTTATCCAACCATGTGATGAAAGGGGCTGATCACATGGGGTACACTACTCGTTATCACGAGTTGGTTGCTTTGGTGCCAGACATGGTACCGACTCTAGAAAAGAGGATCGACAGGTATGTAGGTGGACTTCCCGCCTGTATTCAGGGTATGGTTGTTTCAGCCAACCCTACCACTGTCGAGTCAGCAGTGAGACTGTCTGGGAAACTCACTGATCTGATGGTTGCCTCTGGAGTGTTAAAGAAAGAGGCTGATGCTGGCAAGAACAAGGAAGAGTCATCAAAGAGACCTCATCATCAACCCAAGAAGAAACAAAAGGTCATCAAGAACTACACGATGGCCACCCCTCTTCAACAAGTAACAGCTGCACCAACAAACCCCAACAAGAGACCCACAACGGTGCATATCCTTTGTGTGCCAAATGTCAGTATCACCATGCTGCCGACACTCCCTGCAAACACTGCACGGGATGTGGAAGAAAGGGCCATTGGGTCCAAACCTGTCGGATGACACCAAAACAAGCAGTCAACAATGCTGCTTTGGCTCTCCCTCCACCTGCTAACCAGAACAATGGTGGATGCTTCAACTGTGGCGAACAAGGCCACTTTGCAAAGAACTGCCCTAAGAAGGCTCAGCAGGCAGTTCAAGCTCCTCGTGGAAGAGCTTTTGCGATTGGAGCACCAGCAGCCCGCCAGGACCCAAATGTGGTCACTGGTACGTTTCTCTTACATGACTTTTATGCATCTGTTCTATTTGACACTGGTGCGGATCAGAGTTTTATCTCTGCCGATTTTGCATGCCAATTAGATTCCATAGAAGAACAGTTAGACTCCCCTTACATTATAGAAGTAGCTAACGGAAAACAGATCACAGTTAGTACAGTTCACAGAAATTGCCCATTGACACTGAATGGTCATACATTTTCTATCGATTTGATACCGATGGAGTTGGGTAGTTTCGACATCATTGTTGGAATGGATTGGCTTTCCTCTAACCGAGTGGAAGTTGTCTGTTCTGAAAAGCTGCTTCGAATTCCATTGCCCGATGATCGTGTATTGGAAGTCAGAGGGGATCAAGCAAAAAGAAGTGTCAAAATCATTTCTTGCATAAAGGCGCGTAAGTGTTTACAGAAGCAGTGTGTAGCCTTCCTGGCTCACGTAGTGGAAAAGGAGAAAGACAAGAAGAAGATACAAGACGTACCGGTAGTAAGAGAATATCCAGAAGTATTTCCTGAAGACCTACCAGGTTTGCCTCCTGTGCGACCGGTAGAGTTTCGAATCGACTTAGTTCCTAGAGCAACTCCTGTTGCTAAATCTCCTTATCGGCTAGCACCTTCAGAGATGCAGGAATTATCAAACCAGTTGCAGGAATTATTGGACAAAGGATTCATTAGACCGAGTTACTCGCCTTGGGGAGCTCCGGTCTTGTTCGTGAAGAAGAAAGACGGATCGTTCAGAATGTGCATAGATTACAGAGAGCTGAACAAACTAACCATCAAGAATCGGTACCCATTGCCGAGGATTGATGATTTGTTTGACCAACTGCAAGGAGCTCAGTACTTCTCTAAGATTGACTTGCGGTCTGGTTATCATCAGCTTAGAGTTCAAGATGAAGACATACCGAAGACGGCATTCCGAACCAGATACGGGCATTACGAATTCATGGTGATGCCTTTCGGATTAACAAACGCACCAGCGGTTTTCATGGATCTCATGAACCGAGTGTGCAAGCCGTATTTAGATCAGTTTGTTATTGTTTTCATCGATGACATACTGATTTATTCCAAGAGCAAAACAGAACACGAGCAACATCTCAGGAAGATCTTGGAACTGTTGACAGAACAGAAGCTGTACGCCAAGTTCTCTAAATGTGAATTTTGGCTAAGAGAAGTTCAATTTCTGGGACATGTAGTCAACAGTGAGGGAATACACGTGGATCCCGCCAAGATTGAAGCAATAAAGAACTGGGACACTCCGAAGACACCAACGGAGATACGGTCTTTTCTGGGTTTAGCAGGTTATTATAGGAGGTTCATTTCGAACTTTTCTAAGATAGCCTTGCCTCTCACTAAGTTAACTCAGAAGAGTGAACCGTTTGTTTGGGAACAGAAACAAGAAGATGCTTTTCAGACATTGAAGCAGAAGTTATGTAATGCTCCAATTCTATCACTCCCGGAAGGATGTGATGACTTTGTCGTTTACTGTGATGCATCCCATCAGGGACTTGGTTGTGTGCTGATGCAACGGGACAAAGTTATCGCTTATGCATCAAGACAGTTAAAAGTTCATGAGAAGAATTACACTACTCATGATCTTGAACTGGGAGCCGTAATCTTCGCACTGAAGATTTGGAGACATTACTTATATGGCACAAAGTGTACCATATTTACTGATCACAAGAGTCTGCAGCATATTTTTGATCAGAAGGAGCTCAACATGCGACAACGCCGTTGGGTTGAACTTCTGAATGATTACGATTGTGTGATCAAGTACCATCCGGGCAAGGCAAACGTTGTTGCTGATGCCTTGAGCCGGAAGGAACGGGTCAAACCATTGCGCGTCAGGGCAATGGGAATGACTTTGCAGACAAGCTTACACGACAAGATCATGCAAGCACAACAAGAGGTGATTGAACGAGAAAACTTGAAGAAAGAACTTGATTGCGGTGTGGAGAAACATTTGGAAACAAAACCTGATGGACTTGTTTACTTCAAGGATCGTATCTGGATTCCTGCAGTAGATGAGTTAAGGAAGCTTATTTTCGATGAAGCACACAAGACCAAGTACTCTGTACATCCTGGTGCTGATAAAATGTATCAAGACTTGCGTGCATTTTATTGGTGGCCGGGTATGAAGAAGGACATAGCTGAGTATGTTGGTCGATGCCTTACGTGTGCTAAAGTAAAGGCAGAACATCAGAAACCCTCAGGTTTACTGGAACAACCTGAAATTCCACTCTGGAAGTGGGAACAAATAGCTATGGACTTCATTACCAAGCTACCCCGCACTTCCAGTGGTCACGATACAATCTGGGTGATCATCGACCGTTTAACAAAATCTGCTCACTTTTTGCCGATGCGTGAAACCTTCACGATGGATAAACTGGCAAGATTGTACATCAACGAGATAGTGGTACGCCATGGTGTGCCATTGTCAATTATTTCAGATAGAGATAGCAGATTTACTTCAAGGTTCTGGCAATCACTGCAGAAATCTCTGGGGACACAGTTAAATCTGAGTACAGCTTACCATCCACAAACGGACGGCCAAAGCGAACGTACAATTCAAACCTTAGAGGACATGTTAAGAACTTGTGTTCTAGACTTCGGTGGTAATTGGGATTCTCATTTGCCACTAATCGAGTTCTCCTACAACAACAGTTATCACAGCAGCATCGGTTGTGCCCCATTCGAGGCTCTTTATGGTCGAAAATGTCGGTCACCGATCTGTTGGTCAGAAGTAGGAGATAATCGTATCACTGGGCCAGAACTTATACAAGAGACCACAGACAAGATAGCTCAAATACAACAAAGATTACAAGCAACACGAAGTAGACAAAAGAGCTATGCTGATAAACGGCGCAAGCCGTTGGAATTCCAAGTGGGTGATCGTGTCATGTTAAAGGTTTCCCCTTGGAAAGGTGTAGTTCGATTCGCGAAGAAAGGCAAACTAACACCACGATACGTGGGACCGTTCGAGATCATCGAACGTATTGGTCCTGTGGCGTACAGATTGAGCTTGCCAGATGAACTCAGTGGTGTGCATGACGTGTTTCACGTCTCAAACTTAAAGAAATGCCTTGCTGACGAATCTCTCGTCATTCCACTCGAAGAGATTCAAGTTGATGAACAGTTGCACTTTATCGAAGAACCTTTAGAGATTTTGGATCGCAAAGTTAAACAACTGAGGCGAAGCCGTATCCCCATTGTAAAGGTTCGTTGGAACTCAAGACGCGGACCCGAGTTTACTTGGGAACGTGAAGATCACATGAAGTTAAAGTATCCCCAACTATTTGAAGAAGATACTGTACCCGATAACAACTCTTAAATTTCGGGACGAAATTTCTTTAACAAGGGGAGACTGTAACAGCAAGTACCAGAACGTCCGGCAAGTCCGTACGGTACGTGTACTTTCTACAGTAACTATGTGTACTTATATGATTTTAAACAGTACTTGAATTAACAAGATCTTAAATACAAGAAATCGTTGTACGTATTTTCGTATAAACTTAAATACAATAAGTACAACGTACATTTGGAACATTTGTTACATTTTTTAAGTGAAAACTTAATTACAGTTAACACAACAAGTCACGAGAAACAACGATGCTCAAACAATACTCAGAAACAAATCGGTTGCGATCTGATGTCCACAACTGACAGGAATCAGATGACCGACAAGTCAGTACAAGAACAATGTGAAAACAGGATGTTTAGTTGAGTCCGACAGTGAGGAAACACAATCTAAACACAAATACAGTGTTATTTCAGAATAACGAACTGACAGTGTGTTTGCGTGGGTGACGATTCACACAAACATATCTGTGAGTTTAGAGTTCTGAAATAATGACTGAAAAGTAGAAAACAAAAGTCAGAAAGCAAAACCATCGTCGTATTCGTTCGGGTGACGATTCGAACGAATTACGTGCGAAGGTGACGCGATCTGACGAAACGAAAACACGACACGAACGAAAGTAATTTAATAAAATAAAATAAATAACATTTTACAATTTTGAAACTCATCAAAATAATTAATTTAAACTCTTTTTATTTAAATCCATTTAAATTACGCGTAATTTTCCGGAAACGTAACGAAAACGCGAACCGAGCAACGAAAACGAACCCGATCACCACGCGGGATATATAAACCCTAAATAAGTGAGTTTTCTCATTTTTCATCTCTTCCATCTCCCTCCAACCACCATTTCCGGCTACCACCACACCACCACCAAGAATCACCTTCTCTCTTCCATAACTTGGTCATTTCTTCACCAAATCACCCCATTCTTGAACCTACTTGAAGCTCTCATCATCCTCCACACAAAAGTACAAGGGATCTGCCCTGAAATCCTCTAAATCGCAGGTAAGATGAGCTCAAAAAGGGCGATTTTAGGGTTTTCAAACCCTTTGGCCGCCCCACCCTTTTAACCGGTTTTCCCACCCTCATTCTTGAGCCAAAGGATCACGAGAACCACCCTAAACCACCACCACCTTTGAATCCTTGAAATGGAAGTGAGGCTCACCCACCCCTACTACGGCCGAATGTCTCGAACCAGCTGGCCGAATGACCAGTGGGCTATGGCCGAAAGAACCACACCCATGCGCCGACTGAACCTCATTCGGGAGTAACACATCCTCATTCGAGCTGCCTTCCCATTCGAACCCCAAACCCTCGAATGTCCTCATTCGCCCAGGAGCCATTCGCCATTTCCCCCTCATTCGGCCAAAGACTTCCCTTCGCCACCTCTGTCTTCATTCGGCCTAGCTTTAGTCGAATCAGGCATTTCATTCGACCTAGGCACAGTATAGGGGGATAGCTAGTCACATACGGCTGGTAACCTTCTTAGATCCAGGAACAACAACAAAGAACTATTGTGACCTAGCATGCACTAACAGGCCCAACATCAAGTCCCTCGGCCCAACAATAGGCCCAAGCGTATTCTGGCTGGCCCAGGATGGGCCCAATCTCATACTATCCAGGCCCAATGATATCTCAGCCCAACTCTACTGTTCCAGCCCAGAACCTATAGTAGGCCCAATAAATAACCTCAAAAATCTTGTTTGGCCCATGTTTAGTAAGTAACTAAGGACAAAATAGGCCCACGACCGATTTCAGCCCAAATGAACCAGGCCCAGGTTGGCCCATACTCTATTTTACTGCAGGCCTTGATGGGACTCAATGGGCCCAACAAAATCAGCCCGAGGCCCACAGAAAACCAATTTAAGGCCTATTTTGAGGCCCATGTCCTCAATTTGAGGCCACCATGCTAATCCTTTGGTCAACAGCCCATTCTTGGCCCAATCTCAATTCCTACAGCCTTATATGACTCTTGGCCCAACAAATATTACCAAGGCCCACCTTGGGCCCAATAAAGTCCTTAGAGGCCCAAAACAAGGCCCACAAGGCTACTTGAACTCTAGTCTTTGTAACTTTTGGCAAGGCCTTTGTATTCCATTAGTCCAAATCTGTATTCCACACTTTCAAATAAGCATTACCATCCTCAAATGTTTAAGAACTAATCCAAGGCCCATGCATTTGGGCCCAAGGCCCAACTTGCCACACAAAGGCCCAACAAGTAACTTGGTCACAATGTTCGGTCCATATGCCATGATTTAGCCCACATGAGTTCACCACATTTCATAAGATCAAAATAAGATATGTCAAAAGAATGTTTGCTTAATTAATCAATAATTATGCGATAAATGTTCAAAACGTACAAAGTCAACAAAGACGAGTTGGAAACTAAGCACTAAGTCTTTCATCAATGCAAATGGCATATAACTAATGACAAGATGATAACTTATAAGGTCATTAACTTGAATCAAACATATGGGACCGAACAGGGATCATGACCAAGTCTTACGCGTGTTAGCCAACTTTAGGGCTAACACATATATCTACACACACAAAATCCTACAAACTTATACTTACGAGTCTTAACAACGTTAAATCAATACAGGAACGTGAAAACAAACCAAATTACAATACAGAGCGCGTGCAGTCTTTTGTTAAGCTAAGTCAACTCAACAGCTACAAGGTGAGTTCATTGCCCCTTTTCTAACATTTTGTTTTAAAACGCGGGGCTGAGAAGCATGCGTAAACTGTTTTATGTAAATTGTTTACTTGAATGCTTTTATATGTTTTACTTGTATAACTGTTATCCTAGACTCCTGTTTAGGTAAACTGTTTCAATTAAAGAACTATTTTCGAAGAACTATTTTCAAAGAACTAAAGATCTCAACAAAGAACTATTTTCAAAGGTCTATTTCAAAGAACTAACGGTCTATTTTCAAAGAACTATTTCAAGGGTGTGTGATGTCAAAGAACTAACGGTCTATTTTCAAAGAACTATTTCAAGGGTGTGTGATGTCAAAGAACTAACGGTCTATTTTCAAAGAACTATTTCAAGGGTGTGTTGTCAAAGAACTAACGATCTATTTGGAAGAACTAAGTACAAAGAACTATTTTAAGGGGAAATCTGGGAAATGCTCAAAGATAACATGTGCCAAAGAACTAAAGAACTAAAGAACTATGGACGGTCTAAAGAACTATGAAAGCCTATATATCAAAAGATGTCCTAGCTAGACTGATTGATTATAGGTCACATGTTTGATGAGATTTACAGCTCTCCTTCACTACTAAGTACCTTGATTGACAGACTAGTCTACTCGAGTTGACCATAGGCCCCAATCATTAGGACTTAGATTTTATTGAATGTTTATTTATTTATTTAAATTAAGCATTTATAACAAATTCCACAATTGCTGCTTTAATCATATTTGTATGATGAACATATGAAATCAAGAGAGATTTCAAATGATTGCAATTACAAGAACAGAGAACAGAGGAATCATGGGTGTTTAAAGGTGTATGGTAGGTAAAAATGCTTAATTATCATTAATAACAATGTTCTATGCGGATTAGTATGTGGTGGGACGTCGTCTGGGCGGGGTTGTAGCCTTGACCCAGGGGTATGCCCTATATATAAGCATACCGATCTGGATGATACATGTGGTGTTAATGAGGTTAGGGTCTTTACCGAAAGAAGGGTTCAAAACATTTTCAAAGTTACAAAACTATATGAACTCACCAACCATGTGTTGACTTGATCTTTTTGCATGACTTCTCAGGTGACGAACAGGTCAATTAGGAAGTCATTACTTCTGCGCTAGGACTTCAGTTAGAAGACTTAGTATTTTTGGACCTGCATACTTTTGAAGACATCATACACATACCATTTTGTATATCTTGTGTACATACAAGATAGAAAACTTATGATGTTAATAGTAGATTTACATTGTTAAATTATAAACAATACTGATGTAATTTAACTTTGTAATTCTATCATGTTTAGCATTTCTCATTTATGTATCATGTGCAATATAACAATCTGATCAATCCGATTATCACTCACGATATCGCGCCCCGAGAACCTTCCGCCCGACGGGACAACCGATCCTATCCCGCCGGCTCGGGGTGTGACATGTATTCCGGGCCACGCCGTGAATTCCATCGTATCTTTACTATCGGTATCTTACTGAGTTTAAGCTTCTTGATTTCCCGGTCCATAATTTCCACCGGTTCCTCATCGAAGTGTAGTTGTTCATCAATCTGGATTTCCTCCAACGGAATTGCGAGCGCTTCGTCTGATAAGCATTTCTTGAGGTTCAATACGTGAAAGGAATTGTGTACGCTACTCAATTCCTGCGGCAGCTGTAGCTCGTAGGCCACGGGACCTATCCGTCTAGTGATCTCGAATGGTCCGATGTAACGAGGATTTAACTTCCCCCGTTTCCCAAATCGGATCACTCCCTTCCAAGGCGAGACTTTAAGGAGTAGTCGGTCTCCCACTTGGAATTCCAAAGGCTTGCGCCTTTTGTCGGCATAACTTTTCTGTCGGTCCCGAGCTACTGCCATTCTGTTACGTATTTGCACGATATTTTCGGTTGTCTCGTGCACAAGTTCGGGTCCGGTCAGTTGGCTTTCACCAACTTCTGCCCAACAAAGTGGTGATCTGCACTTACGCCCGTAGAGTGCTTCAAATGGTGCAGCACCAATGCTGCTGTGATAGCTGTTATTATATGAGAACTCAACCAAAGGTAGGTGAGTCTCCCAGCTGTTACCGAAGTCGATTACACATGCCCGAAGCATGTCCTCCAAGGTCTGGATGGTTCGTTCGCTCTGACCATCCGTTTGCAGGTGATAAGCAGTGCTCATATCTAACCTCGTTCTGAGTGCCTTGTGTAAGGATTTCCAAAAATGTGCCGTGAAACGGCTGTCTCGGTCAGATATTATTGAGATTGGGACTCCGTGTCTGGAAACGATTTCCTTTAAGTATAGTCGGGTTAGCTTCTCCAACTTATCAGTTTCCTTAATCGGTAGGAAGTGTGCCGATTTCGTGAGTCGGTCTACGATAACCCAAATGGTATCGCAACCACTTGCCGTCTTCGGCAACTTGGTGATAAAATCCATGGAAATTTGTTCCCATTTCCATACTGGAATTTCTGGTTGTTGGAGTAGGCCTGACGGTTTCTGATATTCGACCTTCACTTTAGAGCAAGTCAGACACTTACTCACATAAGTCGCGATTTTTGATTTCATGTTAGGCCACCAGTAAGTGGTTTTCAAATCGTGGT
Organism: Mikania micrantha; assembly: GCA_009363875.1. Lineage (NCBI taxonomy): Eukaryota > Viridiplantae > Streptophyta > Magnoliopsida > Asterales > Asteraceae > Mikania > Mikania micrantha. Next base: position 23,398,527 of record CM018680.1, read on the forward strand.
ACATCTTGTCAGAGCCAGGATGTACTGAGTATCGGCTCTTATGAGCCTCATCCATCACTACTTCTCTCAATCCCCCGTAGTGTGGAATCCAAATCCGATCCATCAGATAGTAAGCTCCATCATCTTTCTGTTTCATTTGTTTATCCATACCTCGCATTGCTTCGAGGGTAAGGTTCTCCTTTTTCAGAGCTTCTTGTTGCGAGATACGAATCTGATTAGGTAGCTCAGAGTGAATAGTGAGTTGTAGTGCACGTACGCATTTGGTTGTCTCTTTTCTGCTCAACGCGTCAGCTACTACATTGGCCTTTCCAGGATGATACTTGATTGCACAATCATAATCGCCTATTAGCTCAACCCATCTGCGTTGTCTCAGTTTAGCTCCTTTTGGTCGAATATGTGTTGTAGGCTCTTATGATCGGTGAAAATTGTGCACTTGGTGCCGTACAGATAGTGTCGCCAGATCTTCAATGCGAACACTACAGCTCCCAATTCCAAATCGTGTGTTGTGTAATTCTACTCGTGCACTTTTAATTGTCGTTATGTATAAGCTATGACTTTCTCGCGTTGCATCGGCACGCAACCGAGTCCTTGCTTCAATGCGTCACAATAAACCACAAAATCTTCGCACCTGTTTGGTAGTGATAGGATCGGTGCGCTGCACAGTTTCTGTTTCAATAACTTGAATGCAGCTTCTTGCTTTTCTCCCCATTCGAACTTCTTGTCTTTATGCGTAAGGGAAGTCAATGATTGTGTGATCTTCGAGAATCCCTCGATAAATCGCCTGTAGTACCCGGCCAATCCCAGAAACTGTCGCACCTCAGTCGGAGCCTTTGGCGCTGTCCAGTTCTTAATGCCCTCGATCTTGGCTGGGTCTACGTGCATCCCTTTCTCGTTCACCACGTGCCCAAGGAACTGAACTTCGCGAATCCAAAAATCGCATTTGGAAAACTTCGCGTATAGTTGTTCCTTCTTCAGTAGTTCCAAGACGCGCCTCAAGTGATCGGCATGTTCTTCTTGAGTCTTGGAGTAAATCAGAATGTCATCTATGAACACGATTACGAATTTGTCAAGATATGGCTTACACACCCGATTCATGAGATCCATGAATACTGCCGGTGCGTTGGTCAGTCCGAAAGGCATGACCAGAAATTCGTAATGTCCGTACCGTGTTCTGAAGGCTGTCTTCGGTATATCTTCCTCTTGTATTCTAAGTTGATGGTAACCGGATCTTAAATCGATCTTCGAATAGTAGCTTGACCCTAGCAATAGGTCAAACAAGTCATCTATTCGAGGTAAAGGGTATCGATTCTTGATCCTTACCTTGTTCAGTTCTCGGTAGTCTATACACATACGGAATGAACCGTCTTTCTTTTTCACGAACAAGACCGGTGCTCCCCAAGGTGAGAAGCTCGGTCGGATAAATCCTTTGTCCAATAACTCTTGCAGTTGATTAGATAGTTCCTGCATTTCAGTAGGAGCCAATTGGTATGGTGCCTTGGCTATTGGTGCTGCTCCTGGCGTCAGATCTATTTGAAACTCCACTTGTCGCGCTAGTGGTAGTCCCGATAGATCTTCAGGAAAGACTTCTGGATAATCGCGAACGACTGCGATGTCCTCGATCTTTCGTTCCTTCTTTGGTTGTTCGGTGATAAGTGCCAGGATAGTCGTGTATCCTTTCTTCAGATATTTGCTTACCTTCATGCATGACATGATGTTTAACGGTATTCCGCGCCGTTCCCCTTGGATTGAGATCTGTTCTCCACTTGGCAACGTAATCTGCACAATCTTCTCGTTGTACACAATCTCAGCGTGGTTTGCAGATAGCCAATCCATTCCAATCACCACGTCGAAGCTCCCGAGAGTTACCGGCATCAGGTCAATCACCAGTTGGTGGTCTGCTAACGTCAGGACACACCCTTTGATGATATGTTGTGTTTCTATCAGCTTGCTGTCTACTAACTCTACGGTGTACTTATGGTTTAGTGGTGTTGGCGTCTTATTAAGCAGTTTACTAAAATCACTAGAGATAAAACTCCTATTGGCACCGGTATCAAATAATATACTAGCATACACATTATTTAAAAGAAACGTACTGGTAACAACATTGGGGTCATCTTTTGCTTCTCCTGACCCGATCACAAATGCCCTTCCCCTTGCTGGATTGCCGCCAGCATTCTTGTTTTGTGGGCAGTTTCGGCGCATGTGCCCCGGCTTTCCGCAAGTGAAACACCCCTTTAAAGTGTCATTCTTATTGGGATTGGGGTTGGGGTTTGATCGGCATTCTTTGGCCAGGTGCCCATTTCTGCCACAGTTTGTACACTTGCCCTTCTTGCATGGGCCGAAGTGATGGTAGTTGCAACTGTTACATTTTGGGTTGTTGCCCTGATATCCTCCCTTGCCTTGAGTGTTCGGCTGGGTGGCAGTGAAAACCTTTGTGGGTGCTGGCCGATGCTGGGTTTGTTGCTGAGGTGAGAAGGTTTGGTTATTGATGGGCTCCCACTTCTTCTTGGGCTCTTGGGGTTTCAGATGTTCACCCCTCTTCGGCAGCTGATCGGTTAATTTATGAGCCAAGCGAATCAGTGGTTGGATGGTGGAGAGATCAGAAGCTGTCACCATGCTTTGGATTTGCTCGGGCAACCCATTGATGAATTGCTCGATTTTCTTGTATTCCGGCGTCACCATTGCCGGGCACAGCTTGCACAATTCATGAAATCGAGTGTAGTATTTCTCGATTTCCGAACCCACCATTTTGTGCACCCAAAATTCCTCCTCAAGATTCCTGATCTCGTCACGTGGGCAGTACTCTTCGTGAAGCATGCTGGTGAACTCCTCCCACGGGATAGTGTTTGCAGTCTCAAGTTCAAGAGTTTGGACATGTGTATTCCACCAGGTGAGGGCAGGTCCCTCGAGAGTCCCGGTAGCATACTTTACTCGGTTCTCCTCCGAGCATTGGGCCATAGCAAAGACCGATTCCAGCTTCTCAATCCAGCGAAGCAGTCCCACTGCTCCCTCGGTACCCTGAAACTTGTGAGGGTGGCAGCTCAGAAAGGCTTTAAAATTCCTTTGCTGCGCTTCCTTGGGATCCTGTGCATAGGAATCCAAGGTCACGTGTTAGTGTCATCGTTGTCTATTCTAAGTTAGTCATGTTAAACAAGGGTTAGTACCGTTATTGGTGTCACTAGTATCGCTGGTGTGACGGTTTGCCTCGTATTCGGCAAGCACCTTGTTGACTTTGCGTTCGACCATCATGTTGATTCTTGCCTTTTCGGCCTTGCGTTTGAGTTGCGGGCGTTGGATCCTCTTCCAGACATGGTTCTATATGGAAGGGTTAGAAGGTTAGTTAGCATGAATTAGAGTGTTAGCCGATTGTCATGCCAGAAGTCAAGTTAGGTGTCATGTTAACATTCAACCACAGTCAAGATATAATAAATAAAACAAACATCATTTCACTAATAATAATAACTTGAAGTACAATGATTTTCAAAAGAGATACTTCTACAAAAGTTTCTATTAGCACATCCCGCTCATCTGAGAATACAAGGCAAAATACTGAAAGAAATAAAACACTGAAATAGAAAATCTAACTAGACAATCGTGGAGTGTGAATCTCCACTGTCAGCAGGACCATCATCGTCCTCCTCCTCGGGATCCTCATCAGGATCCTCGTCAAAATCTCCCTCTTCGAGGTCCTCAACCTCGAATTGGGGCTCTGGCTCAGGCTGTTGTTCCTCTAGGAACTGTTCGACCCATGCATTTAACATGGCATCGCTGGCCTGAATCATGGCCTGGTTCTCTTCATTGGCAACCTCCACGGCTGCCAACCGTCCACTGTGTCCATGTGTCACTGCAACTAAGAAATCCTGCTGTTCCTCGAGCATCGTAGTCCTGTCACGGATGTCCGTGACGTCATCTGCGACCTCCTCCTGTCGCTGGATCACGTCCTGAGTCCTAGCGACCACATCTACCTGTGCTCCCTCGATATGAGCAAGTCTCTCCTCTAGCTGCTCCACACGGCTCTGGAGCTGCTGACTATGCTCCAAGAGATCCCTAAACCCATCAGTCATCACGCGTAGCTGACACGACTCACGCATGTAACGCGAGATCAGTGTAGCGAATGCCCGCTCCATGGGCATGCCAATCGGTGGTAAAGGTGGTCCAGTAGATGCGTCACCTAACAAAGGTAACTTAGGTACTCTCTCTTCCCTCGCCCAAACAGCAAGGGTAGTAGGGTACCAGTCCCATGGTCCCCTGCTGGTCGAGGTTCGAAGCCTCTTGGGCTCCTGAGCATGTACCTGCTCCACCATATCCCGGATCCTCTGCTTATCCTCCTCGGTAAGCTCGTACTCATACGGACGCTTCTTCGAGTCCATCCCATCCTGATTCTTGTTGTTGTCCATTCCTGCGTTCTAATCAAATAAGTAATAGCACATGATAGTAGATAATATTGTTGTGCAATTTCTAGTGTAGTGTCTAGGGTAGAGCAGTGGCTATAGTCTAAGTTTACTACATGCAAACCTAGTTCCCTATAACCAAGGCTCTGATACCAGTCTGTCACACCCCCAAATTCCCACTCGTGGCGTTAGTCCACGTGGGTGTGACGTGGTCAGGATCACAGCTCATGGTCATATAGAACGACTCTATATGAGTTACACATTCACACAAGTTAGTAAAATAATCATGGTTTCCATTAGTAAGCAGCGGAAAATGTTTTAGACATCATAAGTAAACAAAGTTTGCAGCGGAAAGTAAATTGTATCAAACACTACATAAATCAAATTGTTTTCAAAATGAAAACATCAACACAAAGCCTAGGAGTCTAATATGCATGAGACTCTCTTGTACTCCTCCTTTGTGCCCTAGCGTGTGCTCCATTAGTTACCTGAGAATACATGCGAAAAGTGTCAACTAATAAGTTGGTGAGTTCACAGGTTTAGACAGACTGAAAAGAAAAGTGTCAACTAATAAGTTGGTGAGTTCACAGGTTTAGACAGACTGAAAAGTAAACAGACATATACTGGGTATGTTAAGTTTTGTTGTTGGATACTACGATCCGTGGAGTGTGTCAGTTCATCTTACCGAAACTAGACTGTTCCTGTTTGCCTCCGCAGGTCATCGCTGAACCCGCAATCCCATCGAAATTACACTCGCTATGACCTCCAGTCAACATTGGTACCGAGTGGGGTTAGTCAAACCCAGTAGTACTACGTAATTACGACTTGTTTGTGTTACAACTAACGGTAAGGATAAGTGAGGACTTTAAGCGATAATAGTTACACTCGAAAATGATTTTCACAACATACCAGTACTATATCTAAAACAGTTGCATAGTATTCTCACCCCAAAGTTAAGTAAAACAGTATAAGAGTAAAAGTGGGGCTGTAAACTCACCTGAGTTTGAATAGAGTGCGATTCTTACAGAATGCGTGTAGCTCGCCGGCTAGTAGTTACCTATATCATATAGGTGTTGTAAGTTTGTGTTGCATATGTGGGTCTCACAGGACCGTGTTGGTGTCTAACAACTCCAAGTTGTTATGTGGGTCGAGTTGACCGTGTTTGATCGCGTTGACCGTGTTTGACCTAACGACCCGTTGGTGACGGTTTTGGATCAAGTTCTCGTGTAACGTGTGTTTTAGTGTCGTGTGGTGTGTGCGGATACCAAAATCACTTTCGTGAGGAAACTTACTATTTATAGTAAGTTTCTATTTTAGGAAAGTTTCCACATTAGGAAGTCATGCATAAAATCACATTCCGGTTATTCTAACATGCGTGTTAATCCTAAATGAGCATGTTATCACTTAGCACATGGTTAAACATAGCCGCTTTATCATATTTAGCGCGTAAAAGTTACTATTTATGGAAAGTTGCACAATTAAGCACATTTCACCAAATTTAATAGCCAGTATCATTTAAATATCACTATCCTAGTTCAAAGTAGTTATTTAATCATGCTAGTTACATTCACACATAATCATTTCAATCTTTGCAAAAATAAAGTTACTATTTATAGTAATATTCATAAAAGTCACTCCTTTGACAATTTTAACAACCCAAATGCTCCAAGAATCATCATATTAGTTTCCTATACTTCATTCTAAGTATAAATCATGGATTCAAACACATGCATGTGACCATTAACACCTTCATTCACATACTTGCAAGAATAAAGTTTCTAAAATTAGCAATAAGCCCTAAATCAATACTTTTGACAATAATCAACACTTCTAATCACTTAAATCATACCCAAAATCATTAATAATCACATTTCAATTTCAAGAATCATGTAAAACATCATAGTTCGTGCATGCTTGTGGTTTAAAGTCATCATCTAGGCCAAAGAGTCCCAAATAACATCCAAAACCATATTTTAACCAACAATATGATAATCAAATCTTGCAAGAACACTTATACATTGTCAAGAATCATCTCTACATCAACAAAATCATCTAGCATGTCCTAGATCATACATGCATGGCATCATCTCAACACTTTATGACCAAATCATGCATTCTACCCATACACAACATCATGGGTCATCATAAGATGCATTCTAATCATCCTAGATCATCATAAAACACATTGAAATCAACAAACCCAGAAGTGAATCTCGTGCATGTGCATCAAGGGTGCTTGCATGTGGGTATTCCCCCTTGCATGTGTGATTTCTAGTGTTTTTAAGCTAGACTAAGCATAGATACTACCTTACAAAGCCTTGGATCGACAAGATGGAGCTTGAACAGGTCTGAAACAACTCGAAATCTTCCTGGGAATGGCTCCTGGGTCGTTATAAGTGGTGGTGGTGTCGATGGTTGGATCCAAGCTTCACCTCCTATCTTCCAATCTTCGATCTTGAGCTTTCAAAGCCACAACAATGGCTTCCAGGGGTTTAATGGTGTAGTTGCAGGTGAAAAAGATGAGCAAGAGAGTCTAGAGCTCGAGAAAAGAGTTATAGAGTGGTTATGTAATGATTAGCCTTGGTTTAATCAAAGATTTTGTGTGTTGGAGTCGTCGCATACCACGACATAGGATAAAAAGATTCCTCGCGTACCGCGGCGGATTTCGGGATTCAATTTTTCCCGAAACTCGTCGCATACCGCGATAGCACTTCTTGGGGTCCATCGCGTACCACGATGGGTCCACAGAGAGCCCACTTGGCCCAATTTCATGGTTTTGAACCGTTTGTCGAGTTTCCAACGATTACGAGCATCGTTTCTCAACATGTGAGTGTTGTTCTACCTATGTTAGGTCTTCTAGGACCTAAGTGAAGTGAAAGTGTATTGTGGTTTGATCCGTTCACCAATGTTTGTCATTCAAGATACGTGCGTGTGTTGTGCGATAATTCCTCAAATTATCGGAGTGTTTGGTCTGTTGTGCCACGTGTCGCACTAAATACAGTTATTCTAGTGCCACGTATGAAATGATAATACACATTATTATTAAAAATAAAATAATGCTGACCTGGAATTTGCGAGGTGTCACAATATCAAACACTTAGAGATTACTAGCACTGATGTGTTGTTTGTGTTTACTCGGACTCTGGTTATCACAACATATGGACATGGGTTCCATTGATATACACACTGTGAGTCTTCGTAGCCTCTTTTTCATTTTGCATATTTTGGGGGAAATATATGCTGCAATACTTAACTTTTACTATGATACAAGAATTCTTTCACTATATTTATGCACATACTTCTCGAGGTATGTTGCATGACACAAGAAATTAATATTGCATGAGACAAGAATATATCACACTAAATCCCAGTATCCTACACAACCATTTAACTCGGGGTTTCGAGCCGAGGGATTAATATAAGTTAGTACTAGCGGGGTTTGATAAACCTCCATTCATGGATTGGTAGCTCCAAACCCACAACTCCATGCTTTACGAATGGTATATTTCCACCAAGAACTAATGTTCTCGTGATAAGGCACTAGCAAGAAAAGGGAATACAAGAAGTCGATAGGTATGGTTGTGGACTCATGTAGATTGCAACAAATCACACTTATGATTTACATATTATCTTGACAGCATAACATTTTGGGATTGCCATCTTACAAGATTTTGATTGAAACATTTTACTTGTTCTTTGCATGACAATCACTATTATTTAAACTGTTTGATGAAGACATAAAACCTACGAACTCACCAACTGTCACACCCCCAATTTTCAACTAGCAGAATCATACCGTTTGGGACGTGACAAACCAGGATCTCAGATCATTAGACATAACGAAGACCTCTATATGAATTTCAAAACATACTTTGGTCTAAAAATGTAACATTAAAGTTCTACGTTGCGGAAGCGTTTTCAAAATAAAAACAAACATAATAGTTTGAAAACTGAAAATTACAAAACAAAATCCCAAAAGTTCAAATCCAAATAATAGAAATGAATAACATGCATGCGACTCGATCTCCTAGTCCATGCCTGCTTTCTTGTGTACCTTAACGTCCTGAGAAAACATGTAAATCAAGTCAACACAAAGGTTGGTGCATTACACAGGTTTAAGCATTCACAAATGTTTGAAACAACAGTTTGAATATAATGTTTGCAGATAACATAATCACACATGCATAGTCATGATAGCTAGTCATATATACTATTTACATAAGTGGTCGACACCGAAGCTGACTGTTGCATGCTAACGCATGTTTTGCCTTGCCACTATTGTCTAGCACAAAAAATAGTAATGTGAATTGGCTAGTCAAACACTTGCGTAGATCCCATCTACCAAGTGAGGTTTGTCAAACCTAATAGATCTATTTCCAACTACCATGCTTTGCACTACGACAAACTAAACGGTTCGGAATGTAAGGACTTGTAATGCTATGTTTGCACTCAATGTAAACAGCTAACTCATGCACGTGATATGTATCTAAAAGTGTTTGTTGCACATGTTTTCTCCCCCAAAATAGTTAAAATAAGAAAGGGGCCGTGTACGCACCTTTGATTGTGAATAGAATGATCAAACACGTGAAATCGCGTAGAAAGTCCTCTACGAAGAACCTGTGTTTTAACAATAACTAAGTGTTATTCGGGATGTCCTTTTGTGTTTGAAATCACATACGTGTCAACACACGTATGTAAGAGTATTAGAAATGTACATACGAATGTACGCGTAACTTTGAAATCGTTTAACAAAATCATATTTTCGTTTACGATTTTATTTAAACAAGCGTAATTATACGCGATTTCGTTTTCGGTTTAAAATATAAATTTTATTATTTTATTTAGTTCGGGATTTCGTTACGGTTTCAACGCAACTTGAACTAGTCGAATCGGAGTTAGAACGAAGGAGTTATGGTTTAAAAACCAAAAATTGTTTTAATGTCAAAAACCGGCTAGGACCGGGTTCGAACCCGCAACCTCCCAGCCAACACCCCTAAGCCCGAACCATTCCATCTGCCCATTGATTTCGCAATAGGACTGGTTTTTAATTATATTTAAACACTAATAGTCGAGTTCCCCTTTGTTTCATATTCAGCCGAACCAACATGCCTCCAATTGACCCATGATTCGAATTCAATCGAATCTCTAAACATAGGGATTTTGTTCCAGTGATCCAAAAGACCATTTAGATGATTTTAATTTTTAAAATGAACTCCTATAACTCGATTAATCGGCTATATACACGTTCGAACCCCAACCCCTTGATTCCGAATTCAAATCAATCGAATTACTGATAAATTATTCCTGGATTCATATGATTTTCATTACTCTGAAGATTTCGACCCTCTCTATATAATTTAATTCAATTCTTATAACCGTTTAACCCAAAAACTCCATATCGTTTTTAACCGTAGGACCCAACAATCGAATTTAGAGAATTTCTAGTTGTTTGATAAAATTAGCATAGGTAAATCATAAAAGGCATGTTTCCGAAACTCTCTATGTAGGTCAATTAGATTTTTAAACTCGTTTGCTTAGAAATCCCCAATCTCATTTTTTATATAAGCCCAAGAATTCGAGATAGTGAAATTCGATATAGTTAGATGAAATTGACATTGAGTATTCAATTACTACCCAATCTCGAAACTGTCTGCACATTTTAATTTGATTTTTCATCTCGTTTAAATCGAATTCCCCAATTTCGTTCTAAACATGAACCCTAGAATCAGGATTCTTACAAATTGTTGTTGTTTGACGAAATTGAAAGAGGATTTTCAGTAAACAGAGAGTTCCGAAACTCTCTGTTACATTTGATTTGATTCTTTAACTCAATTGAGCAACGACCCCTAAATCGTCTCCTACTATAAACCCTATAATTCAAACTCGTCAAATTAGTTATCCTCAGATTCGATTTGGTTAGGGATTTGCTTAGACATGTTAGAAAGAATGTTCAGATGATAGTAATTACCTGGATTGATTTCAACTTGGTGTAGATCGCCTTGATGCTCAACTTTCGGTCGTCCCTTCAATCGAACTCAACTCCCACTGTCTCTTGTTCACAATTGATGTATCCAGCACTCTCCTTTGATGTCGACTAACGTTTCTGAGTGCCCAATTCGAGACATTTAAGTGGAATTATATGATTTTATCAATTAATGGTTTCGGTTTCGACCTTTGAGGTCGTTTTGAGTTAAATTCGATCATTACTATCCTTAATAACGTATGATTACTGTTAAAGATCATTAGTTTGTGTTAGTGGAAGGTTTAATTCTATCCATTACTACGGTTTCATTTGGATTTTGAATTCAATTGTTAGTTTGGCCGAAATTTGACTTATAAAAGTCAAAATTTGATAATTTAATCCTTTACAAGTTAAAACTTTATAACTTATATGTTTTAGGGTTTATTCTGTTTAATTCCGATCCCTTAGATTTGATATTGTTTGATTTCGTGTAATTTCTGTGAATTTTCAGTTAACGGAGTTAACCCGAAAATTCGGATTGTCACATCATCCCCTTGTTGAAGGAATTTTCGTCCCGAAAATTGTAAAATGTTAGAAGTAGTTAGGAAACTACTTACGAGTTCCAATTGTATGTGTTAGTGTGGTGTCTGATCATTCTGTGTGCTTGTGTGTACTCACACACAAAATCCATGTTTGCAACATCACAACTAAGTGTGATCGTTCTATGTAACTGTTTGCGTGTACAATAGTTAGTACACCTAACTGTGTATGTTTGTGTTTGATCATAGTGTGCTATGTAAGTTTGCTCCTAGTGAGTGTTTACAACTGTTTGTAATATGTAACCTCGCACATAGCAAAATGTGTGTAACTAATCATGCATGTACTACCATAACATGTAACATATGAAATGTAGCACATAAAAGTAATGTAGCACAAATGTTTGTTACAAAATCAATTGAATAAAGTGTTTGTGCTTACAGTTTGAAATCTGAAATGTTGATGTGTGAAGCATCACGTCATCCCCTTGTTGAAGGAAATTTCGTCCCGAAATTTAACGTGCGCTCTCAGTGTTTGTTACTGTTGTTTTGAACAGATGAGGATACTTCTTCATCATTTGGTCTTCCCGTTCCCATGTGAATTCAGGACCACGTCTTGAATTCCACCGAACTTTGACTATCGGAATCTTGCTTTGTTTGAGTTGTTTGACTTCTCGGTCCATGATTTCAGCTGGTTCTTAAATAAATTGTAACTGTTCATCCACTTGTATTTCTTCCAACGGTACAATCAATGTCTCATCAGAAAGAAATTTCTTTAAATTCGATACGTGAAAGACATCATGAACTCCACTAAGTTCATCCGGTAATTTAAGTTGATACGCAACCGGACCAATCCCTTTCAGGATCTCAAAAGGTCCTACGTACCGTGGACTAAGCTTCCCGCGCTTGCCGAATCATATCACGCCTTTCCAAGGTGATACCTTTAGAAGAACTCGGTCTCCTACTTGAAATTCCAACGGCTTACGACGTTTGTCAGCATAACTCTTCTGTCGATCCCGGGCCGCTGTCATACGGTTCCGGATTTGAACTATCTTCTTTGTCGTCTCGTGCACTAGTTCAGGACCTGTAATCTGACTGTCACCAATTTCAGCCCAGCAAAACTGGTGAACGACATTTACGACCATACAAAGCTTCAAACGGTGCCGCCTGAATACTTGTATGATAACTGTTGTTGTAAGAGAATTCCACTAATGGTAAATGGTTTTCCCAGCTATCACCAAAGTCAATTACACAAGCTCGTAACATATCCTCGAGCGTTTGAATTGTACGTTCACTCTGACCGTCGGTCTGTGGATGATATGCGGTACTCATATCCAAACGAGTTCCCAATGACTTATGGAGTGATTTCCAAAATTTGGAAGTAAATCGAGCATCCCGATCTGATATAATAGATATTGGCACGCCATGCCGTGCTACCACTTCCTTGATGTAAATGCGAGTCAGTTTCTCCATCTTGTCGATTTCCTTGATTGCTAAGAAATGTCCAGATTTCGTTAATCGATCAACAATTACCCATATCGTATCACAACCACTCGGTGTACGGGGTAACTTAGTAATGAAGTCCATCGAAATCTGTTCCCATTTCCACAAGGGTATTTCTGGTTGTTGCAGCAAACCAGATGGTTTCTGATATTCCACTTTGACTTTGGAACAAGTCAAACATTTGCTAACGTATCTAGCAATGTCAGCTTTCATGTGAGGCCACCAATACAGTGCCTTCAAATCATGATACATCTTGTCTGATCCCGGATGGACTGAATATCTACACTTGTGTGCTTCATCCATCACGAGTTCCCTTAAACCTCCATACAAAGGTATCCACAGTCGATTAATGAAATAACGAATTCCATCAGGTTTAACATCCAATTGTTCTTCCATTCCTCGTAAGGATTCATGTACCAAATTATCCTTTTCTAAGGCTCCCAGCTGAGCACTACGTACTTTGTCAGGTAAGTCAGTATGTATTGTCATCATAAGTGCGCGAACCCGTCTTGTTGATGTGTCTTTTCTGCTTAAAGCATCAGCTACCACATTAGCTTTTCCCGGGTGATACTTAATCGTGCATTCGTAGTCGTTCAACAACTCAACCCACCGTCGCTGTCTCATATTAAGCTCCTTCTGATCCAAGATATGTTGCAAACTCTTATGATCAGTGTAAATGGTACACTTAGTTCCATATAGGTAATGCCTCCAAATCTTCAAAGCAAAAACCACTGCTCCTAACTCCAAGTCATGTGTAGTGTAATTCTTTTCATGTGGCCGTAGTTGCCTTGAAGCATAAGCAATCACTTTATCCCGCTGCATCAACACACATCCCAAACCCTGTGCAGATGCATCACAATACACCACAAAGTCTTCCGTCCCTTCCGGTAAGGACAGAATCGGTGCACTGCAGAGTTTCTGTTTCAATAATTGGAATGCAGCTTCCTGTTTATCCGTCCAGTTATACTTCGTTCCTTTGTGCGTAAGAGCTATAAGTGGTTGAGCGATCTTTGAGAATCCCTCAATGAATCGTCGGTAATAACCCGCCAAACCAAGGAATTGTCGTACCTCGGTAGGGGTCTTTGGTGCTTCCCAATTCTTAATCGCTTCAATCTTTGTTGGATCAACATGTATACCCTTTTCATTGACTATATGACCCAAGAATTGTACTTCTCGCATCCAGAAGTCACATTTCGAGAACTTAGCGTACAGTTGTTGTTGTTTCAACAACTCTAGTAGCAATCGGAGATGTTCAGCATGTTCCTCCTCAGTTTGGGAATAGATGAGAATGTCATCAATGAAAACAATGACAAACTTATCAAGATAAGGTTTACAAACACGATTCATGAGATCCATGAATACAGCTGGAGCGTTTGTCAACCCAAATGGCATGACCAAGAACGTAATGGCCATAGCGCGTTCGGAATGCTGTCTTTGGAATGTCTTCTTCTTGGACTCTGAGTTGATGATAACCCGATCTGAGATCAATCTTCGAGTAGTAACTCGAACCTTGCAACTGATCGAACAGATCGTCAATTCTAGGTAACGGATACCGGTTTTTGATGGTAACCTTATTAAGTTCCCGGTAATCGATACACATACGGAAAGTCCCGTCCTTTTTCTTGACAAATAAGACTGGAGCTCCCCACGGCGAAAAACTAGGTCGTATAAAGCCCTTATCCAACAACTCCTGCAGTTGTGTAGATAACTCTTGCATCTCAGATGGTGCAAGTCGATAAGGCGCCCTAGCTATCGGTGCTGCATCTGGTGTAAGGTCGATTCGAAATTCCACCTGTCTGATAGGCGGTAATCCCGGCAAGTCTTCTGGAAACACTTCAGGAAATTCGCAAACTACTGGGATGTCTTCAATCTTCTTCTCAGCTACCAGCTTCTCAGTTATAAGTGCTATAACAGCTGTATGACCTTTACGCAGACATTTGTGCGCTTTCATACAAGATATGAGACGCAGTGGCATACTGGTCTTTTCGCCTTATACATACAATGTCTCTCTATGCGAAAGAGGTATACGAACGATCTTTTCATGGCATACTATTTCAGCCTGGTGTTTGGACAACCAGTCCATGCCAATGACTACATCAAAACTGCCTAAAGTGATAGGCATAAGGTCAATTTCCAATGTCTGACCCATCAAATCAAGGATACATCCTTTAAGGATTTGTTCAACTACAATTAACTTACCGTCAGCTAGTTCTACAGTGTATGGATTTTCTAAGGCAGTGGGACTAACATTTAGCAACTTAGAAAATGAACTAGATACAAAACTCCGGTCTGCACCAGTGTCAAATAGCATAGAGGCATAGTGATTATTTAAGAGGAACGTACCCGTGACAATGTTGGGATCCTCCCGTGCCTGACGCCCTCCAATCACAAACGCCCTGCCCCTAGCACCATTGTTGTTGTTGTTGTTGTTATTGGTGCCATTGCCATTCCGTTGCCGTTGCCAGTTGCATCATTAGTCCCGCCTTTCTTTAGTTGTGGGCAATCCTTCTTGAAGTGCCCCAGCTTACCACACTCGAAACAACCCTTCTGTGCATTGTTCTGGTTGTTATTCTGGTTGTTGGAATTGTTTTGCAGCTCCCCGCGGCAATCCTTAGCTGCATGCCCAACTTTACCACACCGTTGACACTTGAACTTATCACACTGATTCCCAGCATGATGAAATCCACACTTATTGCACTTCGGGTGTTTACCAATATAACCCCCTGATGATGATGACTGCTGACCACTGTTCGATTGTGATAAGACTTGTTTGAATCCTGCTTCCGATTCTGCTGAAAAGGCTGTTGGTTGAAGTTCTTGGAGTTATTGCTTTCCCACTTCCTCTTGTGGTCTCCTACTTTAGTAGCTGATGTTCGTTTAGGCAGAGTTCCCTGTAACACTGCCTGATCAGTCAGTTGGTGCGCTAAACGAACAGCTTGTTGAATCGTTGTAGGATTTGCAGATGTAACCAATCCCTGGATCTGAGGCACCAATCCCCCGATGTAACTCTCTATCCACTTGCTTGCTGGAGTAGCCATGTGAGGTAGGAGTCTGGCCAGTTCATGTGATCGAGTCGTGTACTCCTCGATGTTTGACCCCTCCATCTTAAGGTGCCAATATTCCTCCTCCGGTTTCTGCATTTCACTACGGGGACAGTACTCCTCCTGTAATAAGGTCTTGAAACCATTCCAAGTCAAGGCATTAGCCTCACCCAATCCCAAAGTCTGAACATTCGAGTTCCACCAAGTCAATGCCGGACCTTCCAAGGTTCCAGTGGCATACTTAACCTTATTCTCCTCAGGACAGTTACACATCTCAAAAACTGATTCGGCTTTTTCAATCCATCGTAGGAGTCCAATGGCTCCCTCCGATCCTTTGAAGTTATGTGGCTTACAGTCCAAGAACATCTTGAACGTGCACGCCTGTGGGTTCACCAATCCCCCTGCTGGTCCCTGTGGCCCTGTAGTGTGTGTCTGAACGTAGTTCGCGATTGCCTCCGCGACCCTGTTATTGATCAGCTCATTGAGCTCAGCAACTGTCATCTGTACGTTCTCACCGGCCATTATCTTCCTAGTTAAAAGAAATGTTAAAGTGTTATCAAAGTCCAATGTGAAACGTGTAAACAATACAACAAACATCAAACATGTAATGTAGAAATCAACACAAATGTTGGCAATAAATAATAGTTTTCAATAGATAATAGTTTGGTGTGAGTACAATACTTTCAAAATCAAAACATAAGTTTTCCAAACATCTAATGTAGGGACACAACCCGCCCCTAATAAGTGCAACTAGATCAGTCCTCTGGGTCATCAATAGTGGATTCAGGATCAGAATCAACAGCTGGTGCTAGTTCCTCCGCTTCCTCCTCTTCATCCTCTTCTTCATTCTCCGAGGCCACCAAGTCTTCCAAGGCTTCAAGTCTGCCTTCCAGAATCTCAGCTCGGTTCTCAGAATCTTGAAGAAGATCAGTCAACTGGATGATCTCATTTCGCATCCCATTGACCAAGTTGTAAAGGTTATCGTATCTTTCATTCGCATCCCAGAGTTCCCGAACATTGTACTCAATCCTATCATTTGCCCAGTACAAGTCCTGACGTAGTTGGGCAATCTCCTCGGAATCAGTCCGTTGCCTCTTAGGCTCAGGAACATCCAATGCAGGTAGTGGATGAGTAGAAGGTCCCTCAGCAGGAATCTCCTGAGTATCCTCAGCTGGTTCCTCCTTAAGCTCCTCCTCCGGATCCTCATCCGGATCCTCCTCAGGGTCGGAATCATCCCTCTCAGATGGTGGAGGAGATGGGATAGGTGGTGCTGGTGATGATGGTGGTACTGGAGCTACCGGCTCCTCATCCTCCGAATCAACAATGTGTATGTATGGTGCTGATGATGAAGATGCCATGTCTGTTACATAATACCATATGTAAGTGCAGTGTCATGGAATGTGTAAGCAAGTCTATCACATAATGCCATATGTAATTTCTAAGTGATATGTGTAAGTATGCGTGTCTAATGTCTAACAGTTATAGTCTAGGCCTACTAATGCAAACCTAGTTCGCTATAACCAATGTCTCTGATACCAATCTGTCACACCCCCAATTTTCAACTAACGGAATCATACCGTTTGGGACGTGACAAACCAGGATCTCAGATCATTAGACATAACGAAGACCTCTATATGAATTTCAAAACATACTTTGGTCTAAAAATGTAACATTAAAGTTCTACATTGCGGAAGCGTTTTCAAAGTAAAAACAAACATAATAGTTTGAAAACTAAAAATTACAAAACAAAATCCCAAAAGTTCAAATCCAAATAATAGAAATGAATAACATGCATGCGACTCGATCTCCTAGTCCATGCCTGATTTCTTGTGTACCTTAACGTCCTGAGAAAACATGTAAATCAAGTCAACACAAAGGTTGGTGCATTACACAGGTTTAAGCATTCACAAATGTTTGAAACAACAGTTTGAATATAATGTTTGCAGATAACATAATCACACATGCATAGTCATGATAGCTAGTCATATATACTATTTACATAAGTGGTCGACACCGAAGCTGACTGTTGCATGCTAACGCATGTTTTGCCTTGCCACTATTGTCTAGCACAAACAATAGTAATGTGAATTGGCTAGTCAAACACTTGCATAGATCCCATCTACCAAGTGAGGTTTGTCAAACCTAATAGATCTATTTCCAACTACCACGCTTTGCACTACGGCAAACTAAACGGTTCGGAATGTAAGGACTTGTAATGCTATGTTTGCACTCAATGTAAACAGCTAACTCATGCACGTGATATGTATCTAAAAGTGTTTGTTGCACATGTTTTCTCCCCCAAAACAGTTAAAATAAGAAAGGGGCCGTGTACGCACCTTTGATTGTGAATAGAATGATCAAACACGTGAAATCGCGTAGAAAGTCCTCTACGAAGAACCTGTGTTTTAACAATAACTAAGTGTTATTCGGGATGTCCTTTTGTATTCGAAATCACATACGTGTCAACACACGTATGTTAGAGTATTAGAAATGTACATACGAATGTACGCGTAACTTTGAAATCGTTTAACAAAATCATATTTTCGTTTATGATTTTATTTAAACAAGCGTAATTATACGCGATTTCGTTTTCGGGTTAAAATATAAATTTTATTATTTTATTTAGTTCGGGATTTCGTTACGGTTTCAACGCAACTTGAACTAGTCGAATCGGAGTTAGAACGAAGGAGTTATGGTTTAAAAACCAAAAATTGTTTTAATGTCAAAAACCGGCTAGGACCGGGTTCGAACCCGCAACCTCCCAGCCAACACCCCTAAGCCCGAACCATTCCATCTGCCCATTGATTTCGCAATAGGACTGGTTTTTAATTATATTTAAACACTAATAGTCGAGTTCCCCTTTGTTTCATATTCAGCCGAACCAACATGCCTCCAATTGACCCATGATTCGAATTCAATCGAATCTCTAAACATAGGGATTTTGTTCCAGTGATCCAAAAGACCATTTAGATGATTTTAATTTTTAAAATGAACTCCTATAACTCGATTAATCGGCTATATACACGTTCGAACCCCAACCCCTTGATTCCGAATTCAAATCAATCGAATTACTGATAAATTATTCCTGGATTCATATGATTTTCATTACTCTGAAGATTTCGACCCTCTCTATATAATTTAATTCAATTCTTATAACCGTTTAACCCAAAAACGCCATATCGTTTTTAACCGTAGGACCCAACAATCGAATTTAGAGAATTTCTAGTTGTTTGATAAAATTAGCATAGGTAAATCATAAAAGGCATGTTTCCGAAACTCTCTGTGTAGGTCAATTAGATTTTTAAACTCGTTTGCTTAGAAATCCCCAATCTCATTTTTGATATAATCCCTAGAATTCGAGATAGTGAAATTCGATATAGTTAGATGAAATTGACATTGAGTATTCAATTACTACCCAATCTCGAAACTGTCTGCACATTTTAATTTGATTTTTCATCTCGTTTAAATCGAATTCCCCAATTTCGTTCTAAACATGAACCCTAGAATCAGGATTCTTACAAATTGTTGTTGTTTGACGAAATTGAAAGAGGATTTTCAGTAAACAGAGAGTTCCGAAACTCTCTGTTACATTTGATTTGATTCTTTAACTCAATTGAGCAACGACCCCTAAATCGTCTCCTACTATAAACCCTAGAATTCAAACTCGTCAAATTAGTTATCCTCAGATTCGATTTGGTTAGGGATTTGCTTAAACATGTTAGAAAGAATGTTCAGATGATAGTAATTACCTGGATTGATTTCAACTTGGTGTAGATCGCCTTGATGCTCAACTTTCGGTCGTCCCTTCAATCGAACTCAACTCCCACTGTCTCTTGTTCACAATTGATGTATCCAGCACTCTCCTTTGATGTCGACTAACGTTTCTGAGTGCCCAATTCGAGACATTTAAGTGGAATTATATGATTTTATCAATTAATGGTTTCGGTTTCGACCTTTGAGGCCGTTTTGAGTTAAATTCGATCATTATTATCCTTAATAACGTATGATTACTGTTAAAGATCATTTGTTTGTGTTAGTGGAAGGTTTAATTCTATCCATTACTACGGTTTCATTTGGATTTCGAATTCAATTGTTAGTTTGGCCGAAATTTGACTTATAAAAGTCAAAATTTGATAATTTAATCATTTACAAGTTAAAACTTTATAACTTATATGTTTTAGGGTTTATTCTGTTTAATTCCGATCCCTTAGATTTGATATTGTTTGATTTCGTGTAATTTCTGTGAATTTTCAGTTAACGGAGTTAACCCGAAAATTCGGATTGTCACACCAACTTTTTAGTTGACACTTGATTTTGCATGTATTTCAGGTACCAACCTAAGGCTGGATATGGACTTTACACTTAAGCAGAAGAATTAGCATTCTCTCATAATGTGTTATATTACATCACTGTAATTTGTCATTGTTAGAAAAAAATTCAAAACGATGTGCTATATTTATGCTCGTTACATCGATGTTAATAATTGATAATGGGAAA
Source organism: Mikania micrantha (assembly GCA_009363875.1). Lineage (NCBI taxonomy): Eukaryota > Viridiplantae > Streptophyta > Magnoliopsida > Asterales > Asteraceae > Mikania > Mikania micrantha. The sequence continues at coordinate 23,418,457 of CM018680.1, forward strand.
AAAATTTAAAAAAACTAATCAAGATTATAACGGAATTAAAGAGAAAATTACATCACTATAAATAATGTGTTACGTCACCGTTAATTATGTCATTGTAAATTACTTCATTTTGTGTTACATTACTTTAATTTACCTTAAATAATGTGTTACGTCACCGTTAATTACATTATTGTAATTTACCATTGTTAGAAGAAATTTCAAATTAATTTATTATCTTTAAGCTTGTTACAACGATGTAAATATATGACATCAAAAAGATAAAAAAAAACTAGTCGAGACTATAACGGAATTAAAGAGAAAAATTAGACTAGTATAATGGTGCAATTTTTTTTAAAAAATAATATAGTATAAAAAAGTTATTAATGTTTAAAAAATGAGGGGGTCAACTTTATATAAAAAATTAGATTTATTAAAATATATTAAAAGGTGACACTTGTCACTACCTTGTTAATTCTAGCTTTTTGAGTGGTTACAAAATGGCCTAAATGCCCTTTATATTAAAAAAAGAAAAATGATACGTGACACAATTCTATGCACTTGCTTTTTAAAGTAACCGTTGAATGATAATTATTTGGTTGTAACAAAAGATAAGGGTTACTAAGAATTCCATCCCCTATATATATATATATATATATATATATATATATTTAACAAAATCATAGGTAAGGATCAGTGGCGTACCCACACCCAAGGGTGGGGGGGCAGCCGCCCACCTTGAAATTTTTTTTTTAGTAGTATATATATGTTAAAATCCCGACCGCCCCCCATGAAATTTTGCAATCGCCCCCCATAAAATTTTGGAATTGCCCCTTTTTATTTTTTATTTCTAAGCATTTGGTTAATAAAACCAATTGAAAAGGACCCAATTAATGATTTAAACACAATTTAAAACTAGATCCAATATTAATTTTAATAACTAAACCACAAACCCATTTAAATAATATTCAAATAATTTTTTCATCAAACATATTATTAATAATTTGAATCCATTTTATTTGCATAGTTTCTAAGAGACCCATCTTGACCCGCATTGTATTAAAGTGTTACTCATCTCAGCTCATTCTATGTTATGGTGCTACCCATTTCTACCTAAATACAATATTTATTCACCAAAACCAACCCATTTCCCTTGTCTTGGGTTAAAATTGTCGGGTGTAATTATTATGTATAATTCATATACTTTTAAATGGAGGGTTTTAATGAGTTCTTCGACAAAGTTAACATTTTCTATGAAAAACATGAGCTTGAAGTGGTGAACATGAATGGTGAATACATTAACCCAAAGTCGTCAAGACAAAAAACAAATATCACATATCGTCACTACTTGAGTATGATTGCTTCAATGTGGTTCTAGGTATGCAAATACAAGAGTTTGGGAATCGTTTTAATGAGATAACATTTTCTATCAAAAAAATAAAAACTCGTAGAGAACAACTTTAGATAAATTGTATTTTCATTATGTTTTTATATATGAAATTTGATCTGATTGTCTTTTTTGAGCATGGCCGGATCCGACTCGGTCGAACTGCACAGAAAAGAAAAAAAATATTATATAGCGATACTTAAACGAGCTTAAAAAATTTTCGCCCCCCATGAAAAAAAATCCTGGGTCCGTCACTGGTAAGGTAAGGATATAAAGTTTCCAAATATCTAGCGAAAGGTAAAGGCTTTTTTGTATTGATGACCTCTCATTTCTCATCTATTTAATGGTTCCATGTGAAAGGGTCCTACATGAAAACTTTTAACAACGGACGATCCAAATAACCCCAAACGGGGCCCCACATGCTGCATGCATTCATTCACAGCCTAAGCCCATTGTTTCAGTTAATCTTTCACGCTTCTCTTGGCGCCTAGAACTCTGTGAAGCCTACTTTTGTAGATCTAAATTCTTCGAAGAGGGTGGGTTATTCAGATTGTTATTAATTTAAACGAAAATGGTTTATACGCTTTCTGGGATGCGATTGCATCCTCCGTCGATTTCTCATCCTGGTAATGATAGAAGGACTGTCGTTGCTGCTTCTAGTTCCACTAATCTGTCACTCATGTCCAGAAAAAACTCGTTAAGTCGTAAGTGTTGTGATATGAGCAAACAATCATGATTTCAATTTTGACTGTATTGAGATTTCTATGTTTGAATGTGTGGTTGAAAACATGTCTATCCGTTTATGTTTGTTTGGGGTTATAGTATGCTTAAATGGGTATTAATTGTTTCAATTCTTGTTATCTGGCTTATGGTTTGTTGAATTGGGCACTGGGGTTGCGGTACCTGCTAATCTTTCACCTTATTAATGAAAAATTTGTCAGTTTAAGTAAAAAAAAGTTGGTTTATTATTTTTTTTTTTTGCTTTTGGGATGTGGGTGATTAGATGTTTGTTGGATCGTTAATAAATGTTGGTGTAAAATTAGTGGCAATTCATTGTCTTCTTTTTACCAGGAGAAATTTTTTGTTATGACAGATTTCTAAGCTTACTTATGATATAGCTGCTGTGATAACGGGGGTACAAACTTTCTGTGATGTGCATAAATATGGGTCGGCCCTCAAAGGGCCAAAAGTAGCATTTCACTAATTTAACGTTATTTTAGTTGATTTTTGTGAAAATAACGTTAAAAACGTTGGGTTGGTCGGTTAAGCAGGCATCATGAGCCGGGGTCTCACTGGAAGCAGCCTTTTTTATTCATACGAGTAGAGGTAAGGCAGTATAAATCTTACCCTTTTCAGACCTTACCTTAGCTTTGCTAATGGTGGGATAAACTGAGTCCAATTAGATAATGACGACGACGACGATTGGTTCACATTGCATTCTGTTGGTGATTTAGGGCTTCAAAGTTGCAGCATCTCTTTTCCGAGCTGTTATAGCATTCATAGATTTTTATTAACACGTTGGGCCAAACTCTATAAATTGTTCTTCATGCGAAACATTGAGAAGAAAGTGAAACATTAATTTTTTATGGTTTGCTTAAGGCCTTTAATGTATTAATGGCAGAAACCTCTATTTTAACCACTTAATTCTTTTTTGTGATGTTGTCATTTTAGCCCCAAATACTTATTTATTTAATTTGGTCGTTTTCTTGTAGGGAAGTTTTTATGTGGGAGATCAATGTGTGAGTCTGAATCTCCATCTTGTATAGTTGCTGCAACAGAGAAAGTGCTTGTTCCTGGCAGTCAAAGTGATGGTTCTTCTCCAACTGATCAATTGGAAGCTCTTGATGCAGATACTGATAATTTCAAAGTCTGTTAATCTGCTTTCATATTCTGATCTTTAGCATGCCTTTTAATGAGGAATAATAATAGTTAGATGAATCTTGAAAGTTAGCAGGTGCTCACTTAAGAACAACTTAATTCCAATTTTGATCACAAAATTTTGAGATTAATAGAAGATCATGGTTTTTACTAGTTTAACTCTGAAGCTCCTTAATATCGTAAACGTTGCATCATCCGATTGTATCTTTTTCATCTGGTATGCTTTATAAATGTCGAAATCTTTGCATGATTTTAATGCAAAAAATATTTAATTTTGGGTTCAGATTTCAGAAAGTGAAGCCAATCTAGATGAAGAACAAGTTGATGAGATGGGTGAAAAGGAATTAGTGACTTCAGCAGTTCTGGTTGAGGATATTGCAGTTACAGAGGAAGAAACTTTAGCTGACATCAGCAAAGAAAGTGAGGCCATCAGACAAATATCTATTCCACCCCCTGGAGTTGGAGCTGGACAAAGAATATATGAGATTGACCCGCTTTTGGGAAACCATCGTCAACATCTTGATTACCGGTTAGAGATTTTCTAATTTTTAAAACTCTTTGTCCAAACATTTTAATATCTTTGTATATAATATGCATGTCAACTATGGTTATTAAAAAGTATTATATTAAATATCAATAATGACATGATTATTGAGTTTGCGTAAATTTATCACCGTTTAAGAGGTAACATTTGGCTTCATTTTGGCGGATTTATATGGGTTAATTAGTAAGTTATTATTTGAACATTATCCTGTATATATATAAATATATAAATATATAAATATATATACACTATAATACATATTAGAAGGACAAAAGAGTAATTTACTTAAATCTCTTAAAATTAGGAGTTTTACAACTTTTGTAGTATATGGTATAACTTTTTAAATCTAATCTAAGATTTTTTTTCTACTTTCACTTTGTCCCACATTGGTAGCTTATAATAATTTATGTGAGATAGAGTGATTACAAAAGAAACCCCTCAAAACAAATTAATCACATATTGACATTTTTGGCATATTTGGCCTTTTATGTTAGAAGTTAAAGTCACTTTTAATTAACTAATAAGTTAAAAAAATTGTTTTTATTGTGGTTATGACTTAAAAACAAACCATGCAAACCTTTAAAATCACCAACTTAAGTGTTGTGTTTCGATGCAGCGGGTGCTATACTAGTATATATATATATATGGGTGTTTCGGGTATAAATTAACAGGTGTAACTTTTAGCAAAACCGAATTAGTTTTGTGGGGTATTGTGTTTAACAAATAAATATATTGGATATCACAAATATATGTTCAATATATCCTTAAATATCCCTGAGGATCCCTAGGAATATTTCAGAATATAAAATGAGATATACGGCTTACACACGAGATTTATACGAGGAAAAGCCCTTAATCCCTTAGGATCGCCGGCATAAAAACCTCGGGAGGTGACAATCGTCACTCTGCCTTGTTTATATTAAACTAACAAAGTAAATAATACAAAGAAAGAGCGCAAACGATCGATACTAAGTGTTACAGAGCTTCTAGTGTGTGTAGATTGATGTAATGCTGCGAATATATGTGAAAGAAGTCAAAAAGTGTCCTCCTAAATCGATCAGATGCCTCAATTTATAGTAAAATACAATTAACAATGTTCCCGAATATTCCGGCGAGAATCTCGGAATCATGACCATGTCTTCAATTGTGGCAGCTACCACGTCCATCAAACGTGTGGAAGTGCTTCTGTCAACTAAACCCCGGATCTTTAGGTCAAATCTAGTCAATATGACCGTTGGTGACTTGTTCTCCACTTGTAGCCGTTATAAAGCATGTTTACCACGCTTTCTTTGACTTTATCCCGACTTTTAGGGTAAAACACGTCCACAATAAGTTACCTGCAAGACTAAGTCGAGCTATACAGAGAAAAGATCATTAGTGACGTTAGTATTCAGGATATTTGAGGATATTTGAGGATACTTAAGAATATTTAAGAATACTTAAGAATCCCATATTCCAGATTATCCTCGGCTATCCCGAATCTCAGACCATAAAAATTGACCCACAACAATTGCCCCAAAAATTTTGTAAGTTGTTTTTAATATATACAGCTTTAAAATTTTTCAGACTTAAACATTTGTGAGGATTTGTCTTAATTGTATATATGGTTGAAAATAATTTAGATATAGGCTTAAAATTTGTTAATTTAACATGCCCCGTATAAAGATAAATATAGTGCATACTATCAGTCATGAAAATATATCTCTAAATAGAAATAATCAGAAATGAAAAGCATCATGGTAAAGAGTTAAGAAACAGGTACCAATTTCCAGAGATAGTAGGTTTAGTTCGAAGTCTTCTTTGTTTCTGTCAAAACATCAAAAAGATTTCATACCTGAATATCCTCAAGTATCTCGTGGTATTCCCAAGTATCCTTGAAATTCAATCCTGCATAAATAGAAAAACAAGAAAACTTGGGACAAGCCCAAGATACTGGCGACAAAGCCGATTAAGCTGGCGACTAAGGCCGTAATACTGGCGACTAAGGCCGGAATACTGGCGACTAAGGCCGGAATACTGGCGACAAGGCCGAGATACTGGCGACAAGGCCACTGGCGACTAAGGCCGGAACGCTGGCGACTAAGGCCGGGATACTGGCGACTAGGCCGGAATTCGGAGGATCCCTGGTAGTAGTCTTTGAAAATGAAATTGTCAGCCACTCATGCGTGTACTGGTCTCAAAATCTCCAACTATACCGGGATATTTCGGAGGATCCTTAGTTATAGCCCTTGATAATGAAATTGTCAGCCACTCATGCGTGTACTGGTCCCATCATCTCAGACTATAATAGGATAAACGTGCGCAACTGGCGAGGGCATGAGCCCTAAGTCTTAATGAGAGACAAGAGTCTCTTGAGTTTTGATTTCAGGTCAAAACTTTGCAGCTGGACAAAAAGTCAGTGCGGGGTCTTCATCAAGTTCTGATTTCAGGTTAGATCTTGGGTTAAGACATAAAGTCTCATCTCTTCTCCTGCTATACCTACAAAACAATAAGATTTTTGCATTGCTGGGAACCAGGAATCCTGATGCCCCTCGAATGCTTGATTAGTAGCATGGTAATTTGGAATATACAAGAATATATAGGCATATATAAGAATAATTATAAATATTCAGAAATACGAATGCAGAGTATAACTTAATAAGTTTTAAATAAAGTATAACTTAAGATGAATGGCATTCCAAGATCTTGGAAGAGGTTCTCCTTCCATGTTGGTTAACTTGTATGCCCCTTTTCCAGCTTCGGAATCTATCTTATAGGGTCCTTCCCATTTCGGAGCAAGTTTTCCATCAGCTGTGTTGGTAGTATTCTGAAGTGCCTTTCTTAGAACCAAGTCATCAACTTGAAATCTTCGTATCCTAATATTCTTGTTATATGATTTGGCTATCTTTTGTTGATATGTCGCCATCCTTATTCTTGCGATATCCCTAAGTTCATCAATGGTATCTAGATCTTCGGATAGTGTTTCCTTGTTAGATTCTAGATTTTGTAAGTTTGATCTTGCGGTAGGGATAACCATTTCTGTTGGGAGAACGGCTTCAGAACCATACACTAAGGAGAATGGCGTTTGACCAGTTGCATTCTTTGTGGTTGTTCTATCAGCCCATAGGACAAATGGAAGTTCTTCAGCCCACTTTCCTTTCTTGGATCCCAACTTTTTCTTAAGGTTGTTAATTATAATCTTGTTGCTTGATTCTGCTTGACCATTAGCTTGAGGATGAACAGGTGTAGAGGTGATCATCTTTATGCCCCAGCTCTCACAAAAGTTTGTGGTCCTTTTGCCTATGAATTGAGACCCGTTGTCACAAGTGATTTCTGCGGGTATTCCAAATCTAGTCAGGATATTCCTCTTTATGAATGAGATTACTTCTTTTTCTCTAACTTGTACAAAGGCTTCTGCCTCAATCCATTTTGAGAAATAATCCGTCATAGCAAGCATAAACACCTTTTCTCCAGGTGCTTTGGGTAACTTTCCTACTATGTCCATTCCCCATTTCATGAATGGCCATGATGAGACTATTGGATGTAGAGGTTCAGCTGGTTGATGAAGTATATTGCTATGTCTTTGACAAGCATCACACTTCTGGGAATAAGACATTGCATCTCTCCTCATGGTTGGCCAAAAGTATCCTGTTCTCAGGATCTTTGAGAATAATGCTCTACCCCCAGTGTGGTTTCCACAATCTCCTTCATGAATATCTTTCATTACTTCCAAACTTTCGGGTTTCTCCAAACACCTTAAGTATGGGCCTGATATTGATTTCCTATATAAGATATCTCGTATGATCGTGTATCTAGATACTTTTGCTTTAAAAGCTCTAGGATTTGTTTCTTCATCAGGTATTTTCCTTGTTTGAAGGTAGTTCTTGATAGGGATAGTCCAGGATATTTCATGTGCTTCTGAGTAATGAACTTCGGTATTCTCGGGTTCATTATCCTGATCTATATCCTGCATATCTATCGCTGGTCTTAAAATGTGTAGGATAGGAATATTAATATCCTCAGGGATTCTTAGGGATGATGCTAAGTTTGCCAATGCGTCCGCTTCAGCATTCTCATCCCTTGGTACTTGAGCGATATCGAAGTTGTAAAAATATCCTGAAATGTCCTTAACTATTTCTAAGTATTTTGCCAATTTATCTCCTTTAGTCATGTAAGAACCGTTAAATTGATTGGCAATTAGTAGGGAATCGACAAAAGCATGTAAGTTTCTAATGTTCATATCCCTAGCTAATTGAAGTCCTGCTATTAGGGCTTCGTATTCTGCTTCATTGTTAGTTGCTTGAAATTCGCAACTGATCGATTGAGGTATTATGTCCCCCTGTGGCGATTTTAGTATGATGCCTAGTCCTGTTCCTCTTATATTTGAAGATCCATCTGTGAACAAAGTCCATTCACCAGTATCCTCATCTAAGAGTTTTACTTCTAGATCCACTTCTGGTTGTAGATCACTACTAAAATCAGCCACAAAGTCTGCTAAAGCTTGTGACTTGATTGCTGTCCTTGGTTCATAGATCAAATCATAGGTGCTGAGTTTAACTGACCATTTTGCCATCCTTCCTGACAGCTCAGGTTTTCTCAGTACAGATTTGACAGGATAATTTGTTTTAATGTGTATTCTATGTGTTTCAAAGTAATGTCTTAGCTTAGTTGATGCCATAACCAAAGCTAAAATTAGCTTTTCTAAATGAGAATATCTAGTCTCAGCATCTACTAAGCTTTTACTTACATAGTACACAGGGTGCTGTGATCCCTGGTGATCTTTAACTAACACTGCACTTACAGTAGTTCGGGATACTGCTAAGTATAGTGATAGAGGTTCACCATTTTCTGGTCTCATGAGCAACGGTGGTGAGGATAAATATTCCTTAAGATCCTGAAGTGCTTTCTCATGCTCTTCATCCCATTGGAACTTCTTATTCTTTTTAAAGATATCGTAAAATCCTTTAAATTTTTCAGAAGACCTTGAGATGAATCTATTGAGTGCAGCTATTCTTCCCGTTAATCTTTGCACTTCTTTTATGTTCTTTGGGGACTTGAGGTTTAAAATTGCTTGAATTTGTTCAGGGCTAGCCTCTATTCCTCTTTTAGTGACCATATATCCCAAGAACTTTCCTGATCTTACCCCAAAATGACACTTAGATGGGTTAAGTTTCATATTGTAGCGGTCCAGGATATCGAAAGATTCCTGAAGATCCTTTAGGTGATTCTCAGTTATTTTCGATTTGACCACCATATCATCAATATATACTTCCATAGTGTCCCCCAGATTCTCTTTAAACATCATGTTAACGAGTCTCTGGTATGTGGCTCCAGCATTCTTCAAGCCAAATGGCATTGCTGAATAGCAGTATATTCCTGTTGGCGTCATGAAGGCTGTGTCTTCTTGGTCCGAAGGTTCCATTTGAATTTGTTGAAATCCTGCTGATGCGTCCATGAAAGTTAACATTCCATGTCCTGCTGTTGCATCTACCATGGAATCTATATGTGGTAATGGAAATGGGTCTTTAGGGCAAGCCTTGTTGAGGTCTGTGTAATCTACACAAACTCTCCACTTTCCATTCTTCTTTTGAACCACGACTACATTGGCTAGCCACTTTGGAAATTTCACCTCTCTAATCATTTTTGCTTTGAGGAGTTTCTCTACTTCCTCTTGAATGATTAGATTTCTTTCGGGTGCAAACTTCCTTCTCTTTTGGTGGACAGGCTTAATATTCCTATCTATTCCTAATTTATGTGTAATCACATCTGAGGATATTCCTGTCATATCCTCATGTTTCCATGCGAATGTGGAAACTCTTGATTTCAGAAAAGAAATCAGTTTCTTTTCAATATCCTCAGGGATACTTGTTCCTATAAGGACTTTGACCTCAGGATTATCGGGATTTAAAGGTACTTCCTTTACTTCTTTTTCCCTATATTCCTGAGTATCCCCAAGGTCGCACTTTGATTGCTATGCGGGTGAAGGTCTAGTTGTTCCCTTCATCGAGGATGAGTAGCACTCCTTGGCTTCCTGCTGGTCACTATTGATCTTTACTACTCCCCACGGCGTCGGCAGTTTGACACATTGATGGTAGGTCGAAGGGACTGCTTTCATGTCATGTATCCAAGGTCTACCTAGTATAATATTGTAACAGGAAAGGGAATCTATAATACAGAAACGTTGCATAGAATTTACCCCCTCGATGTATACCGGTAGTTTGATTTCTCCAACAGTGGCTTTAGTTTCGCCACTGAATCCGACTAGGATCAGAGATTTGGTCGTTATCTCTGATTCAGAAATGTTCATCCTCTTTAGTGTTTTTAATTGGATGATGTTGACCGAGCTTCCTCCATCTATTAGTATCCTGCGTACATAGTGGTTAGCGACATTAAAGTAATGACTAACCCATCATGGTGAGGATCTAGGATATTCGCGCGGTCTTGTTCTTCGAAAGACACCACTGTTTCAGTGGTGAGTGTTGATGTCTTTGTGGGTCTCTCTCCGTTCTCCATCTTGGCTTCTTTAGCATGTCTTCTAGCTGCGGAATAAGAGGTACCACAAATATCAGAACCACCAGAAATAAAGTTGATTACCTTTGCATCTTTAGGCGGAGATGTTGCTCTTTTTGGGAATCCGTTGGGATCCTGTCTTCTTTCTTTCTTCTTTCCCAGTAGTTCTTTAAGATGACCTTTGCTTAGTAGGTAGCTTATTTCCTTCCTTAATGCAATGCAGTCCTCTGTTATATGGCCGAAGTCCTCGTGATAGGCGCACCACTTGGATTTGTCTCTTGTGGCAAACTTCTTTTCCTTTGGTGGCCACCTGGCTTTTCACCTAAGTCCTGCATGGCACACATTAATTCAGGGATATCAACAGAAAAACAATATTCTGATATTCTGGGATATTCTTCGTCATCCTCATCTTCTTCCACGGAGTTGATCTTGTGGTTATCAGTCTTGTAGCATGGCTTGGATTTGAACGACTTGCCGGTAGGTGAATCCAATTTTCTCTTTCCTTGATCATTGGGAGATGTAGTGGTGATCCTCTTTTGGATTTCCTTATCATCCTCCAATCTTATAAACCTCAATGCGCGGTTTCGAACTTCGTCCATGTTCCTGCAAGGATTCATAACCAAATCATCATAGAAGGGTGAGTTTCTTTGTAACCCCATTTTAAACGCTTGCACGGCCGTGGTGATATCCAGATTAGGGATATCTAAGGATTCTCTGCCAAACTTGTTGACATAGCTTCTAAGGGATTCGTCGGGTCCTTGGGTTATCTTGTAAAGATCACTGGTCAACCTCTCAAATGTCCTGCTACAAGAGAACTGATTATTAAACAGATTAATTAGGTGAGCAAATGAAGTAATAGAATAGGGAGGAACGTTAAGCAGCCATTTTAGGGCTGCCCCTGTTAATGTTGAACCAAATCCTTTGCATAAGCATGCTTCCTTCAGGTGCGGGGGTATAGAGTTAGTCTCCATTCTTTCCCTATATTGCGCCACATGTTCTTCAGGGTCGGTGGTTCCATCATACAACTTCATTGTTGGAGTTTGGAACCTTTTCGGGATTTCTGCATCACATATTGGTGGAGTGAATCTAGAGATCTTGTGGGTTGTGGCAGGAACCTCAGGAATAGGCTTGACCACTCCGGGAACACTAGAGATCATATCTCTAAGTTTCTGGATTTCCTTAGCCACTTGTGGAGTTAGACCAGATTCCTGCACAGAACCAAAGTTAGTAGTATCAACGGGAGAATAGTTAAAAGTATTGCTGGTGATAGGAGTTAGATGAGAAGTTCCCAGGATATTTGTATTATCTCGAGATATCCTTAACCCTTGGAATCCTGAGCGATCTCCGAGACTAGTCTGCATGGGAATAAAGTCTCCTGAGTGATTCCCAGACATCCCTGATGTCCTGAAATCCAGGATTCTTGGAACCAATGGAGTGGAAATCTCTTTTTGCTTATTCTTTTCAGCCCTCAAAGTTTCCATTTCTTTAAGAAGCCGTTGATTCATTTTCTGTTGATCCATCATTTGTTGCTGAACCTGTTGAAACATACTCAAAATATCATTGTTAGAAACAAGTATAGGAGCAGAAGTGGTCATTCTTGTTGACGGAGCATTTTCGGCCACAAATGTGGTTTTCTTCCCGGAATTATCGGGCTTCTTGGAGAAAACAGGAATCTGCGATGACACATTAGTAGTAGTAGCAGAGACAATAGGTAATGAAGAAGTTGATCTCGGTTGTGAAGCCATTTTTCACTGTATTTTTTCGGAAGAACGCCTTTAAACAAGGTTTTAATTATGAAAAACACAAGTTTGCCCCACGGTGGGCGCCAAATTGTTTCGGGTAAAAATTAACAGGTGTAACTTTTAGCAAAACCGAATTAGTTTTGTGGGGTATTGTGTTTAACAAATAAATATATTGGATATCACAAATATATGTTCAATATATCCTTAAATATCCCTGAGGATCCCTAGGAATATTTCAGAATATAAAATGAGATATACGGCTTACACACGAGATTTATACGAGGAAAAGCCCTTAATCCCTTAGGATCGCCGGCATAAAAACCTCGGGAGGTGACAATCGTCACTCTGCCTTGTTTATATTAAACTAACAAAGTAAATAATACAAAGAAAGAGCGCAAACGATCGATACTAAGTGTTACAGAGCTTCTAGTGTGTGTAGATTGATGTAATGCTGCGAATATATGTGAAAGAAGTCAAAAAGTGTCCTCCTAAATCGATCAGATGCCTCAATTTATAGTAAAATACAATTAACAATATTCCCGAATATTCCGGCGAGAATCTCGGAATCATGACCATGTCTTCAATTGTGGCAGCTACCACGTCCATCAAACGTGTGGAAGTGCTTCTGTCAACTAAACCCCGGATCTTTAGGTCAAATCTAGTCAATATGACCGTTGGTGACTTGTTCTCCACTTGTAGCCGTTATAAAGCATGTTTACCACGCTTTCTTTGACTTTATCCCGACTTTTAGGGTAAAACACGTCCACAATAAGTTACTTGCAAGACTAAGTCGAGCTATACAGAGAAAAGATCATTAGTGACGTTAGTATTCAGGATATTTGAGGATATTTGAGGATACTTAAGAATATTTAAGAATACTTAAGAATCCCATATTCCAGATTATCCTCGGCTATCCCGAATCTCAGACCATAAAAATTGACCCACAACAATGGGGTAAGGTTCTCCTAAAAAGTCTATTTTGCCTAAGAAGGCTAAGAAGGATTTTAAAAACTCGAAAACCAACTCAATCAAGCCTTGATTGAATTCATTTTTGCATCATTGGAATAGGCTTGCCGAACCCTAAAACCCAAACCTTAAATCATAAACAATAAACCCTAATACTAAATCAAAACTTTAAAAACAAATCTTTAACATAAAGATACAACTTAAAAGCTAAAAACCAAGCCCTAAAACCTAAAATTTAAATCTAGTTGTTAAAATGAAAACTTAAAATCTAATATTGTAGGGTTTGATGAGACGGTTCCAATGCCATCGAAATAAGTTCAATCGAAGTTCGTTTGGGTCGGTTTTGGAGATTTTAAAAATCCTTCTTAGCCTTCTTAGGCAAAATATACTTTTTATTTGATCTTTCCCCTATATATATGTAAGTAAAATTTTACTCATTTGACCTATTGGTGATTTGCCTTATTTGACTCACCCACAAGTAATTGGTTAAAATTTGACACATGTAGTTGTTTAAGTCTGCATGAAGAATTATTTTCTTAATTTCCCCACATATCGTATTTATTATGCTTATCTAGCTATTAATGCTATCTACAGATATTTACATTACAAGAAGATACGTGAATCAATTGACAAATATGAAGGTGGTTTGGAGGCGTTTTCTCGTGGTTATGAGAAGTTAGGTTTCACTCGCAGGTATTTCTAAATATCGTTGAGTCCATGATATTAGTATTATGGCTTTTTTATTGAGGCATTTTATTTTACAAAGTAGAGTATAATTATATTATATTGATTTCATGTATATGTACTTTAAATCAAATAAATTTGATAATGCAACCATTTACCATTTGCCAGACATCCATTTTTTATTCTAATAATTTCAAATGTCAACAAGTAGTTATTATTTGATGACTAGTTTACCTTATTAATTTTTATCTTCTTGTTTTTGCCAGTGAGACAGGTATTACCTACAGGGAATGGGCACCTGGAGCCAAGGTTTGTTATGATTACATTTACATTATTAGCTAAACTTCTTTTATCTTTTATTGATATTATATAAAGGTAAATGGGTTGTGTGACGGGTAAAAACAGTAAATTTTGGTACGGGTTGGAACAGGCGAGATCGGATGGGGCTGAATTGAAAGGCTCATTTTTACTTCTTATAAATTGTTGTATTAAATATGATTGTAATAATATTTAATTAATTGATCGAGTAGATTGTATGCATTTGGGGGACTTTCAACCTGCTTCCTTTCTATATAAATTTTGTTTCTAATTCTGTATTTAGTTGTTGCAAGACTCTTTTTTTTTTTTTTAATTGTGTTCTTATTTACACCCAAATTATTCATTTTCCTTTTTTTTCAATTCTATTTTTCTGAATATTCATCGTTTGCTTTAGGAGGTATAAAACTTTCTCAACTATTTTACTTCAGATACCTAAAACCCAAAAAGAAGTTGTGTTAAGACCATATATAACCATCCATTCTCACTTAGTACAGATTAGAGAGAGTATTACAACATAAATTGATTTGGGGAAGTGAGAGAAGTAATTGTTTTTTTTTTTTTTTCTATTTAATTTGAGGGATACAACATAAATTGTTAAAGTCATGTCTATCTCATGACAATATGACATCATTATTTTCTTTTTCTGAATTGGACATTAACTGATGATATCTTTATCTCTCAACTCTAGTCTGCTTCGCTTATTGGAGATTTCAACAGCTGGAATCCAAATGCTGATGTTATGACCAGGGTATGTTCTTTAAGTTGATACCAGCCCTGAGGTCCAATTGATATATCTCCATATGATTTTTTCTTGTTTGAATTAATTTTAGTTTAGTGGCTACAGATTTGACTTTTGTGTGTTAAACTGGATGCTTGTAAATTCAATATCAAAAAGGTACAATTGTTTGTAGAAAGAAAAAATATAAATGACATCCATTCCAAGTTGAATAATCACAAAATGCCTTTGGAAAGTACAAAAATTGATGCTGAATGAAAGTTGACTTTTTTTAGGCCAGAGAGAGTAGAATTTGTAACTTTATTGTTATTTCTAATATCAACAGAATGAATTCGGTGTCTGGGAGATCTTTTTGCCCAATAATGCTGATGGTTCTCCACCGATTCCTCATGGTTCTAGAGTGAAGGTACAAGTTCCTTAAAGCTCTATGGATAAAATATTATCAATGTTGAAACTTGAAAGTCCTTGACTTGCTAGGTTTTATAAAGGAAGACTGAACCAGCAAAAAATGGAAAACAGATATCAGAGGATGATATTATTATATATTTATAAATGAATGGAGCCAAAATAATTATTTTATATATTTATTTAAGGAAGATAGTTACGACATGCTTATTGTTGCTACCTTGTAGATTCGTATGGATACTCCAACTGGGATCAAAGACTCGATTCCTGCTTGGATAAAATTTTCTGTACAGGCTCCGGGTGAGATTCCTTATAATGGGATTTACTATGATCCACCAGAAGAGGTATTTCTTCTTGGTAACTTTAACTTGCATTACTTTCTTGGTATGGGTATTCATGTTTTATGGTCCAAATTTGTATCTTTTTTGAACAGGAAAAGTATGTTTTTCAGCATCCTCGGCCAAAGAAACCAAAATCTCTTAGGATATATGAAGCACATGTCGGAATGAGTAGTACGGTATGTGCATCTCCTAAATCATGATTTAAATACTATTTCACTTGCTCAAATACTTTTGTCTCTCTTTTCTGTCCACAATATATTTATTTGCTGAAATAACTTTTTTCACTCCACCCATATATAATTGTTATAAAAATAGATAAAATAATAGTGAAATGCAGAAAGTGACATGCTTTTGAGAGGCAAGTGACACCACCATCTATTCTCTACTAACATCCTATGTCCTATATATGGAGGTAATTGATAGTGTAAGGGCATGTTTGGGATTATTTATTTAACTTTAAAAGGATTTTTATCAAAAGTACTTGTCAACTTGCAACTTTTTAGAAGGAAGTTTTTTTAAAAAAGTTTGGATTAGCTTTTGATATGTGAACAGTTAACAAGTCAAGAAGTTGTTTGGATTAACTTTTAAAAAGGTGTTTAGGATTAGCTTTTAACCTATTCCATCAAAAAGCTAAAAATCCTTTCTAAAAACTGCAAACTATATGTTAGGAATTTAATCCCTTAATACGAATTACAAATAAAAATCAAAATTAAGAGAAGAACAAAGATGAAATGATGATCGACTATATCAAAAAGGATTACAAAATCACAGGAAATCAATTCCAGGGTAAACCTACTCTCCATGCAATAGCAGGAGCCATTACTAACAAAACAAATCTCTTCCTAAATACAATCTTATTCATTACTACTTATACGGAAATCCACCAACCCTACTCAGCCACTTTTAGGATTTACATCTTTACCCCTTCTAGAATAGACATGCATCACTTTATGTTTAACTTTAGAAAGCAGTAAAAGGTCATTCGTATCATTGCCTCCCCCTTCCAAAGAAGTGTTGACCGCAAGACTTAGATCATGAAATTGACCCCGCACCCATTCAGCATCTTCCCAGGTAGCGTCCTTCCTTGATTGATCGTGCCACTAAACCAGCCACTGTTCCACAGTTGTAGATCCCTCTTGAATTAAACGGGTAGCAATAATAGAAATGGGTAAGGGAATATCAGCAGCTTCCAGCTCGAATTCTGGAGGTAAAATGGCTTCAACAATACCTTGAACAGCTTTCTTTAACAGAGAAACATGGAAAACGGGATGTATTTTAGAAGAAGCTGGCAGTTGCAATTTATAAGCCACCAGACCAATTTTAGCAATAATCTGAAAAGGACCAAAAAATTTAGCTGCCAACTTTTGATGAATACGATTAGCGACTGACATTTGACGATAAGGTTTCAACTTGACATACACCCATTCGCTAACTGCAAAATTAACATCCCTTCGTTTCTTGTCAGCTTCAACTTTCATGGAATTTTGAGCTTTAGCCAAGTGGGCCTTTAATTGTCATAAAGCTTCATCTCTATCTAGGAGGTCCCGTGATACTGATTCAACACAATTTTCCCCTGCCACAAAGCTTAAAATAGACGGAGGTCGACGACCATACACTATCTCAAAAGGAGTAGTAGCCGTTGAAGCATGAAAGGTGGAGTTGTACCAAAATTCTGCCCAAGGGATCCATATAGCCCATGTCTTAGGCTGATCTACAACAAAGCAACGTAAATAGGTTCCAAACATCGATTGATTACTTCAGACTGACCATCTGATTCCGGATGATAGGCCAAGCTCATATGTAAATTGGTACCCATAGCACGAAAAATTTCCTGCCAAAATTTGCTAAGGAATAAAGGATCTTGGTCACTTACAATTGATTTTGCACAACATGATGGCGTATGATGTCTTTAATAAAAGAGTCAGCCACTGTCTTGGCTGTGTAAGGGTGTTTCAAAAGAAGAAAGTGAGCATATTTGGACAAACGACAACCACTAAAATGGCAATGAAGCCCAGCAATGAAGTCCATTGACAAATTTTCCCAAATAGCTTCTGGTATCTCCAACGGCTGGAGTAAACCCTCGGGAGAAACCGAACTCGCTTTGCACCTTTGGCAAATATCACAAGCACGAACGCCCTTTTAATGGTTGTAGTCATACCGACCCAATACAAGTTAGCTGCCAACCTCCGATAAGTGCGATAAAATCCCAAATGGCCCCCAGCGGCCGTGGTGTGAAATTCATGTAGCAGGCCGGGAAGGAATTTAGAATGTCTAGAAATAACCAAGCAATTGCGATAGTACAGTACACCATTTGTTACATTATACTCAGGGTATTTAGTATGATGTAAGAGAACTTGCTGAAGTAATTTGTGCACTTCAGGATCCAATTTAGCTTCTTCAATTAATTGAGCTCCTTGAAGCCATATTGGAGAAGAGATCAATTGTTGGAATTCACCTGATTCAGCTCTTCTAGATAAAGCATCAGCAACCCTGTTGTCTGGACCTGGTTTGTATTGAATGTCGAAATTGTAACCCAATAATTTGGTGACCCAATTTTGTTGAGCAGGAGTAGAAACCCTTTGTTGCAGCAAGTATTTCAAACTATGTTGATCTGTGTAAAAAATAAAACGAGTACCCAATAAATAAGGCCGCCAATGTTGAATAGCTAAAACTAATGCCATCATCTCGTGTTCATAGGCTGATTTGGACAAGGTACGATCACTTAAAGCTTTACTAAAATAGGCGATTGGTTTGTGATTCTGCATTAAAACTATGCCAATACCATGGACCGAAGCATCACATTCAATCATAAAAGGACAAGTAAAGTCAGGCAAACTTAGGACTGGGGCCGAGACCAAAGCTTGCTTCAAAGTGTCAAAAGCTTGTTGAGCTGTCTCAGTCCAGAAAAAAAGCATCTTTCTTTGTTAAATCGGTGAGAGGACGAGCGATACTATTGTAGTTTTTAATGAATTTGCGGTAATAACCCGTCAAACCCAAAAACGCACGCAAAGCTTTCAAATGTTTTGGCACAGGCCACTCAAGCACAGCTGAAATTTTCTTAGGATCCATGGCCACCCCTTTACCATCAATGATATGATCCAAAATAATCTATAGAGGTTTGAGCAAAAAAACATTTTTGTTGATTAAGCATAAATTGATGTTTCAGTAACATGTCAAACACCTGCTTAAGATCAACTATATGATGTTCCCATGTAGGACTATAAATTAATATATCATCAAAAAATATCACAACCTTGTGTCTTTAACAGTGGCCGAAAAAGATCATTCATGATTGCTTGAAAGGTGGCGGGGGCGTTTGTTAACCCAAAGGGCATAACAAGGTATTTGTAATCGCCATCATGCGTGTGAAAGGCTCTCTTTTCGATGCTGTCCTCATGCATCCGAATTTGATTGTAGCTAGAGCGTAAGTCTAATTTAGTGAAAAATATAGCACCATGCAACTCATCTAACAACTCCTCAACCACAGGAATAGGATACTTATCAGGAATGGTAGCCTTATTGAGAGCTCTATAGTCTACACACATCCTCCATGAGTTATCTTTCTTTCTTACCAATATAACGGGGCTAGAATAAGCACTTTTACTTGGACGGATCATCCCTAAAGATAATAATTCCTGAACTTGACGTTCAATTTCAGTCTTTTGAGCATGCGGGTATCGGTAAGGTCGAACACAAATAGGTACTAGAGTTTAAGAGAATACAGTGGTCATGAGAACGCCGCGGAGGTAAACCCGAAGGAATGCGAAATAGAGAAACCTAATCAACCAAAAGAAGATGGAGGGCTGTTTGATGATCTATGGGCAAAACCGGAGAAGGACAACGAACTTCATTTGACAAAGCAGCAATAGAAGAGAAGGAACATCAAGAACTAATCACTGTTGAAGAGCAGCTGGAGAAGACTGCCCAGGGGATAAACCTTTTAGCTGAATTTCCATTCCCTGATGAATAAATTTCATAGAAGCCTGCTGCCAATCATGAACTACCACCCCTAAGGACTTCAACCATTCCATTCCCAGAATCAAATCCAAGGGCCCCGTATCAAAAACCAAAGCGTTAAAAAAAAAAAAAAAAAAAGAGTAGGTACCAATTTTGACCGATATATTAAGACAACGTTTGGTGACAAAAACAATATGACCATACTCCAATTTAATCCGGATTCCCGAGAATTCAACAGAAGTTAAACCCAAAGCAAGAACCAAACGACGCGAAATAAAATTATGCGATAACAAACTAACAGGAATGTCATTAAGAGAACCCTCAAACCGCAGAGATTTGGCACCTCCTGAATCGGCAATTTCGCCGTGCAATTCCATAGCTAAACACGTTCCTGCGGTGTCTACTACATTTTCAGTAGTTGAAGTATCCTCCAATAACAACTGAGTACCTTCCATAGTATCATATTCATCCTCCCCTAAGAGTAACACTCTAAGTTTACCTTCTGCACATTTGTGGGTCGGACCATATGGCAAACCACATCGAAAACACAAACCCTTTTTGCGACGTTCTTCCCACTCAGTGCGAGACAGAGAACGAACACCCCTGTCTTTATGAAACATTGGACTCCCCTCAACAGATGATGAAGAGGCTGATTTGGACGAAAAACCCGGTCTCGAAGTCTCAGTTGAACTAAGAAAACTCTTGGGCTCAACCGAACCCAAAGAAGTAAGCCCATCACCTGAATAAGGCCCAAAACGATTAAGATAGCGAAAACGGGAAATCAGAACATTACCGGAATTTGGCCTGAGCATTTGCTCGACGTCTTTTTGCCAAATACATGGCGTCCAAACGAGACTGTGGCCGATGTAATCTCACCCATTTTTTTACATCCGCTTTTAATCCTGCAACAAAGTAACCCAAAGCCTGGGTTTCCGGCAATCGAGGGACCCAAGAAAGAAGATATTCAAGGTCATCAATATAATCATGAATTGAATCAGATTGCTGAATATTTGCTAATTATTCATACGAATTTTGGATTTCTAATCCACTGAATCTTTGGAGTAGTTCCGACTGAAATTCATTCCAAGAGAGAGAATCACGAACCTGAGTAAGAATTGTAAACCTGTGTTGCGCTACTCCCACCATACTCAATTAAGCAAGGCGGAGGCGAAGAGGATCGGCGGTATTGTTGATGTCGAAATACAGATTCGCCTTTGTAATCCACCCTTGTGGATCGAAACCTGTAAACTCAGGGAGTTTCACCTTCTTAACCGCCTAAGGAACGCCGGTAGAAGAATCATCCAACCCCTGTTTCAGCCCCGAATTGGAAAAAAATTACCAGAAAATCCAGAACCAGAAGAACCATCGGTATGTTGTTTCTCTTGATGCTTCATCCACGCGAGTACAACTTTACGAAACTCACCTGATTCCGCACGATCATCTTCCAAAATCTGCAATGAGGCTTTAATGTCGAGAACGTCATTCTGGAGCTGCTTAATTTGAACATCCTGAGCGTCTAAACGAGAAATTGTACGAGTTTCCATGGAAATACAATTGATTGAGCAGGGCAAGTCGGACCAATGTTAGGAATTTAATCCCTTAATACGAATTACAAATAAAAATCAAAATTAAGAGAAGAACAAAGATGAAATGATGATCGACTATATCAAAAAGGATTACAAAATCACAGGAAATCAATTCCAGGGTAAACCCTTTCTCCATGCAATAGCTGGAGCCATAATTAACAAAACAAATCTCTTCCTACCAAATACAATCTTATTCATTACTCCTCACTAACCCTACTCAGCCACTTTTAGGGTTTACATCTTTACCCCATCTAGAATAGACATGCATCACTTTAGGTTTAACTTTAGATAGCAGTAATGGGTCATTCGTATCACTATAGCTTCTTGAAAGCAACTTTTTGACCTTACTTAAAAAGTTAAAACAAAAATTTCTTTTGATATTACCAAACATTTTTTTCAACTTATTGACTTCATCATAAAGCCAATAAGTTAATAAGTTACTTTAAAAACGAAATTCTAAATATACACTAAGAATACTATTGCTGCTTTTACTTAGGGTTGTTCACGAGTCGAACTGAACCAAGCAAGGGTATACTCATGCTCAGCTCGTTTACAAACCGAGCGGCTCGGCTTGGTTCGAAGTTGTAAAATCGAGTCAAATGTTATGCTCGTTGCTCGGCTCGTTTTAAAACCGAGCGGCCCAGCTTGTTTCGGTTTGGCTCGGTTTTAAAATAAAATATGATGCAAATTCAAAACACGTATATTAATTTCAAACTCAATAATTAAAAAGCAACAAGTTCAACCATATACAAATCCAAACCGAGCGTGCTTGGCTCATTTAAAACTGAGCAAAATTCGAACGAGTGTCTAGCGGGCGTCGAGCGACGAGCATTTTGCACAGCCCTCCTTTTTTAGAATATGGTTAATAGATGGAATAATTCAGTTATACGGTAATGATATAGACGCATACATATATATATATGTATATGTATATATTGTAGTATAGCTTATTAGCAATTGAAATACTAAAGCTACTATACAAACACTTGCTTAAAACATAACACTTTCCAAATGTTTGTAGAAGATGCCTAGGTGATGGAAGAAAAGCACATGTATTCTGATTACTTATTTTGTAGTTTGTTTTCTAAATAGATTAATGATTGTTGATGCTGTGTATTTGTTGAAGAAAAATGTTATTGTTGCACATATCCTTGTCAAAGTTCTTTGATCTGCCTCCGTCTTCATGGGTAACAGATAAAAGTAACAAAATAAAACAATTGAATACAAAATTGTTTTGTTGTATCCTCTCAATTCTATTTACATTGTATTTTTTATGGTAGTGAGTATGCCTTCCACCTTTTTTTTCCTTCCGTGTAATGTGTTCTAACATTATGTTGTGCATGTGAACAACATAATGTGATTCTCTTTCATATGATTGTGTATAGGAACCAATGATCAACACATATGCCAACTTTAGAGATGATGTTCTCCCTCGCATCAAAAGGCTTGGTTACAATGCTGTTCAGGTCATGGCCATCCAAGAGCACTCATATTATGCTAGCTTCGGGTAAATGTTCTATCATTTACGTTTGTTTTTTTTTCTACCTGTATTTTCTTAATTAATTGCTCTGTTACTCATTTATAAACCATGCACTTTATTAAAATTTTTGATTTGTTATCTGTTTCTATTTTTTAAATTTTTTTAAAACTTGTTATTTCTTTCTTTCTTTCATTTTCTTTTTACATAATTTGAATATTTTGTGTAATACCGTAGGTACCATGTGACAAATTTCTTTGCACCTAGCAGTCGTTGTGGTACTCCAGATGATCTTAAATCTATGATAGATAAAGCCCATGAGTTGGGATTGGTTGTTCTCATGGATATTGTGCACAGGTTATTACTATATTATTCCTATCTTGCTATCACTGTGTAGTTTAGAGTTGGATCCAGGATTTTCAACCAGATTGCATAATTATATAGTTCCATACTTCCATGTAGGTTCACTGTTTGATAAGCTTTATACAAATTTATGACATGTAATTGTCATTTGGAATAAAATAGGAAAAATGTGCATGTAGGCCACCTAGCTATTCAACTTTTTTCATCAAGTCCACCCAACCATTGAAACTACTTTATAGACCACCCAAGTATGTATCCAGTTTCGTTTATACCGAATCTGACAAAAAAGCATGCTAAGTGACGAATATTCCTTTCAACTGTCTAAACCCATATTGTAAACAAGGGTACTATTGTCTTTTCAAAAGTTTTAGGTTTATTTTCATCAGGTTGGGTTCACCAGAAACATTGTATGGCTCTGTCTTGTTGAGTTCTATAAAATAAACTATATTTGAAAAAAAATGAAGTTTTTGGATAAAGCGATTAAAGAGGTTGTAGGCTTTTTTAATACATGAGGTCACACATGAATCACATGACCACTTTGATTCCTTCTATAATTAAAAAAAAAATTCTAATTTTACCCTTTAATGTGTTGCACAAGCTTAATTTACAGCCTAGACCAACTCATTTTAAGGCTAACAGGTAGAAATTGTTTATTTGTTTTTGTATATATCTTAAAAGTTATGGATTTATTGCAGCCATGCATCAAACAACACTCTAGATGGTCTAAATATGTTTGACGGGACGGATAGTCAATATTTTCACTCCGGAGAACGGGGTTATCACTGGATGTGGGATTCTCGCCTTTTCAACTATGGACATTGGGAGGCAATAACAATATATCAAAAATCAATTAATGTTTGATGATGAAGTTCAATCTTGAACAGATCTGGGAATTAATGTACTATTTTTGTTTCAGGTGCTAAGATATCTTCTTTCAAATGCAAGATGGTGGTTAGATGAATACAAGTTTGATGGATTCAGATTTGATGGTGTGACTTCAATGATGTACACTCATCATGGTTTACAGGTAAAATACTTGTATCGTATCTAATTTCCAAAATGAATACTGTTGGGCAACTTTCAAGTTCCAACCCATTTGACACATTCCCCTATTAGCAAATTGCACTCTAATTCACACTGTATTTGTATTCTATTATGACTATTGACCTATTTCTAATAACCCTGCTTTTCTTTAGGTAGGCTTTACTGGAAATTACAACGAGTATTTTGGTCTGGCAACTGATGTTGATGCTGTTGTTTATTTAATGATGGTTAATGATCTTATTCATGGGCTCTTTCCTGAAGCCATCACTGTTGGTGAAGATGTATGCTCTCTTTTTCCTTTATGAAGTTTGTGTTTTTTGAATTTAATGTTTATACAAAATGAAATTACATTGTATATATAGTTAAGAAATGGCTTATAATACTGAATCATAGTAAAAGTAAATTTGTATGCATGCTTAGCACTTTGACCAACGTAATAGCATGTACTAAAGGTAGAGGTTTTCGCGGTCCGGTTTTTAGGTGGAACCTTAAACCAAACTGCTCAAAATAAAAACCAAACCAAACCATTATCAACGGTTTGGTTCCAGTTTGGCTTTATGGTTTGGGATTTTGATCCCGTTAAAAATAAAATTGAAGCAAACCAAACCTTTTATAGTTTAAAACAGACTAATTATACCAAGTTCAAATGGATTTTATGAAATGACGCATGAAAAATAAACTCAATATATACACACACATATGTATGAATGTACACATATATATATGTAATATAGATATATCTATATGCATATACGCATATCTATATCTATATATACATACAGTCATACACACATACGGTCTGGTCTGGTTTTTTGCGACCGGTTTTCTATTTTTAGTAAATCAAACCGTTTATTATGGTTTTGAACTTTGTAACCAACTGACCAAATGTTTTGAAAAAATAGACCGTGAAACCGATCCGATGGCCGGTTTGGGCGGTTTTGTGGCTTATAACGGACTGTGAACACCCCTAACTAAAGGTGACAAAATAGGTGTGTGGGGTGAGTCGGTTAGCAGGTGAAAATGAGTCGATCTGACACTTTTTATCCAATATTTGATTTTTTTTAAATAATATTGTGTTAATTTGGTAAAAAGTTTTGGATATGAACAAACCAAAATTCCTTGTTATTTCATTATGTGAAATCATACACATTTATAGACACAAATGTACAGCTAGCATATCCCTATGATCTTGTGAATCAACTATTTACAGCTAATAATTAGGAGCTACTAAATATAACAAAGTTGTTGAGGAAAGTTATGAGAGGAAAATATATGACTAGTTAATATTCCCCCGCAAGATGGACGATCGTGGGATAATTCCAATCTTGGCAAACAATTGTTGATGTCTCGGTTTCAAAAGTGGTGTTGTGAGAGCATCCGCAAGTTGGTCATCTCCAGAAATGTGTGTAACTCGTAAAGTACCATCTTGAACTTTCTCTTGGACAAAGTGGAAGTCCAAAGCTAGGTGTTTCATCCGTGAGTGGAAGACTGGATTTGCCGAGTAGTGTGTAGCACTCAAGTTGTCACAATAGATAGTTGGCGTGACCGTGAAGCAGTAATCGACTTCAGATAGTTGTGAGATGAACCATTGAAGTTCAGTTGTGGTAGATGCGACAGCACGTAACTCAGCTTCAGTGGAGGATCGTGCTAAAGTAGGCTGACGTTTTGAGCACCATGATAAAGGATTTGATCCGAAATAAACTATATAACCAGATGTACTACGATAAGTATTCCTGTCTCCTGCCCAATCCGCATCAGTAAAGGCATGGAGTTGAAGTGGAGAGTTGCGTTTAATGAGCAACCCGTAATGGTTTGTGCCATGAAGGTACTGTAGCAGTCTTTTGAGTGCAATCCAATGTGTCTCCGTTGGTTTGTGCATAAATTGGGATAACCTGTTAACTGCAAAGGCAACATCAGGTTGTGTTAGCGCTAGATACTACAGGGAACCAACCAAGGTTCGGTAATCTGTTGGTGAAGATAAGGTGGGTGTGTCAGGGTTGCTGAGCGATATTGATGTAGACATCGGGGTGGTAGTCGGTTTGCAATCAGTCATGTTAGCTTTATGTAAAAGATCATGTATGTATTTGGTTTGAGAGAGAAAGAGACCATGGGTGTGAGAAATGACTTCTACCCCAGGAAAATAGGATAAAGTGCCAAGGTCTTTTAAGGAGAATCGTGTGGCAAGAGAAGTGATAAGATTTTGAACAAGTTGATGATCGGGACCGGTGACAATTATGTCGTCCACGTAGACGAGAAGATATATAGGAGAGGAGGCGGTTTTGTGAATGAAAAGAGAGGAAACAGAGATGGCAGATTGGAAGTGAAGGAAAATAGATGGGATTTTAGTTCGTTGTACCAAGCACGAGAGGCTTGTCGAAGGCCATAAATGGCTTTATTTAGTTTACAAACATGTGTAGGAAAAGAAGGGAGCTTTGAGGCGTTCAACAGTTCCATCAGGTTTGAATTTGGTTCAGTATACCCATTTGCAACCAATTATGTTTGGAGCTGTTTCGGGTGGAACAAGAGACCAAGTTTGGTTACGAGTGAGAGCATTAAATTTGTTTTGCATGGCCTCGCGCCAAGGAGCTTGTTTGAGAACTTGAGTTATTGTGGAGGGTTCTGATATGGAGTGAGTGGTTGTGTGGTATAGGAGATAATCATTGTTGTGATATTTGGGATTGGGCTTCCTGTTTAGTCGAAGTTGATAATCGGTTGGGTGGGTGGTTTATGGTGTTTGAGAGTGATTAGATGTAGGAGTAGCATCTGGTGTAGAAGAGGGTGTGGGAGTTGGGTATGAAGGAGTTGAAGTCAGATTATCTAAGTGTGATTGTGGAGGAGTGGTGGAAGGACAAACTGGTGGGTTATTGCGAAAGGTATTGCGAGAATAAGTTTGTAATTGGTTTGTGTTTGTGTGGGCCGGAGGTTGGGAATGTGGAGTAGGAGCTGCATTTGTTTGGTTGGAAGGTGCAAATGTGGGATTGGAGTGGGCTGTAGAGGGAGGAACAATGGGAATGGGATGGATTGTGATTGGGGACCAAACATGGAGTTCAGGTGGAGAATCAAGGGATGTGTTGGTTAGTGAAAGGTATGGAAAGACACTTTCAACAAAGTGAACATGTCTGGATGTATAGAGACGGTGAGTAAGTGGATCAAGAAGGTGATAGGCGCTTTGAGATGAGGAGTATCCTACAAAAATACAAGGCTTGGAGCGTTCTTGAAGTTTATGGGAAGAGTACGGTCGAAGCCATGGGTATGCTAGGCAACCGAAAGAGCGAAGTTTGTTATAGTTGGGGAGTTTATGAAATAATTTGAGGAATGGAGATTGATGTTGTAAAGTGGGGGTTGGAAGTCTGTTGATTAAATAGGTGGCGGTGGTGAATGCAAAAGGCCAATATTTGGTAGGTATGTTTTCATGGGAAAGCAACGTGAGGCCGGTTTTGACAACATGACGGTGTCGACGTTCGGCGTACCCATTGTGTTCGGGTGTGTGAGGAGGAGATGTTAGGTGAGAGATCCCACATGAAGAGAGGTGAGGGGCTAGTTTGGTGTATTCACCGCCATTATCTGAGTAAAGTTGTAGAATTTTAGTATTGAAGTATTTTTCTACAAGTGTTTGAAAACGAATAAAGGTGGCAAGTGAGTCGGATTTGTGTTTTAGGGGATAGAGCCATATATATTTTGTGAAATGGTCTACAAAGATGATATAATATTTGAAGCCATCGTAAGAGGGAACTGGGGAGCACCAAACATCAGAATACAATAATTGTAAAGGTTTGTTAGAAACAATGGTTGAATCATTAAATGGAAGTTTGTGACTCTTATTAATGCAACAAGAATTACAAAAATCTTTATTAATAGAAATAGAAGGAACAATGGAAGCAATGCGTTGTAAAACTTGGAGATGAGGATGTCCAAGACGATGATGCCAAGTAGATCCTTTATTTGAGGTAAGATAAAAAACATGAGGAAACTTGTTGGAGCGAAGCTCGTACAGGCCACGTCTAGCCGTTGTTTGGACGAGTAGTTGGTTGGTTCGGAGATCCTTGATAAGAAAATAAAAAGAATAAAAGGCAATTAGTATTGGATTATCAATGCATAAACGAGATATGGAAATTATGTTACGAGTAATTGCTGGAACACAAAGAACATTTATTAGAATTATAGGAATATTTGAGAAAAAAATTTTCATAGAGCCAACATGAGAGATGCTAAGAGACGAACCATCGCCGATGATTAAATCATCGATACCGTCATAGGGGTTATGCAGGGAGAGAGCACTGAGATCATTGGTAACATGGTGTAATGCTCCGCTATCGTATAGCCATGAGGAGTGTGAACCGGATGGACCTTGAGTGGCCATGTGAATATGCGGTTTAGTAGGTGTGTTGCGACGAGGGTATGTGGGTGGGGTTATGGTTGGGTGAGCCTTTTTGAAGTGATAACATGAGGAAGGAGAGTGACCCTTGGTGAAGCACCATTGGCATGTTCCAAGGTATGGTTTTGGAGATTGGATGGGTTTAGAGGATGGTGTGGGTAAGAGACCTGAAGTGGGCTGATTGGTTGGTCTTTGGTTCCAGTTTCTGGGTTGATGGCGGGACTGTGCTGCAAAGGCAGTAATAGGTTGATGTAGAGTAGGTGGTGGTGCTACGATTTGTTGAGCAAGTTGGAGTTCATGGTTAATCAACTTTTCATGTAACTCATGAAATGTTATGGGTGAATCACGAGCATGTATAGACTCAATTATTGGCTTATATGCTTTTTGGTCAAGACCTGACAAAATGATGTCAGTGACATCTTCAAGATCCATGAGTTTTCCAAGGTTGGCAAGTTCATCAGTGAGTATTTTGATTTGCTGCATGTATTCGGTGATGGATTTGTCACTGGATTTGGTGGTGGTTTTGAGGCGATGTTGGATTTGTTTGATGTGTCCTCGGGAAGCAGATGCATAGGTGTTGGCAAGTATGGTCCATGCATCAAGGGATGAGGGATCATTTGAAATAAGAGGGGCTATGGGAGAAGATAAACTGCTCACAAGTGCACCGAAGAGAAGACGATCCTGTCGGAACCATGTGGTGTAATCAGGATGAGGAGTTTTGGTGCCATCAGCGTTTATGATCGGCGGCGGGGCTGTATGTGAACCATCGATAAATTTAAAGAGATCAAGCCCTTGAAGGAAAGCTTCGATCGGCGTTTTCCAACTAAGGTAATTGGTAGAGGTTAATTTCAAGGAGGAGGGGAAGGTTACCATCGTGAGAGCCGGAGAGGTGGTCGGAACGGTGTTGATGATAACAGGCTGTTCATCTGACATGATCGGAGGGAGGGGAGGGTTTGCGGCGGAATTGTGGTGGTATAGCTGGTGCTGGCTGATACCATATGAACAAACCAAAATTCCTTGTTATTTCATTATGTGAAATCATACACATATATAGACACAAATGTACAGCTACCATATCCCTATGATCTTTGATCTTGTGAATTAACTATTTACAACTAATAATTAGGAGCTACTAAATATAACAAAGTTGTGGAGGAAAGTTATGAAAGGAAAATATATGACTAGTTAATATTGGATTATTTAAATAATAATATAATATTACAAATGAAACTGATAAGCCTCTTCGGGTTTATTCATGAAGACCACCTAAGGTTAAGTCGGCTGGTGAGGTGAATCAGCTGGAGTTAATAATTCCTCACTTGTTTAATTCGTATACTGAGTTTAAGGGGTAGTGAGAGAGTGGGCAGTTAGCAGCAGTTTCTTTTTCCCGTTTCTATTTGTATTGTTTGGTTTGATTATTTTCAGTTGTCTTTGTTTTTGTTGAAATTACTCTCTGTAATTTGGAGATTACCCCTCTCGAAGTGGGATTATCAATCAGAATCCTCTATTCTGCTTGTTTCAATTTCTAGTTCTTATCATTTTGGTTCCATTGCCGCGAAACGATTCGAATGATGGTGCATACCCGGAGTGAAGGAAATGCTTCTAATCCTGATCCAGTGGCTACTCAACTGGCGGTCATAGCAGCTTCGTTCGAAAGTCTTAAGGCCGAGGTTGCTGCGATCAAGGCGCATACGGAATCGTGTGGGAAAGGTAGCGGGAACGGCCGGCATGATGAAGGGGAGACTTCCTGGACCAATAATCGGCTTTACCGACCATACAACAAGATCGATTTTCCTACCTACAACGGCGGAGATCCTAGGGGTTGGATCCTCAAAGCCGAGAAGTACTTCCGCTACTATCAGATTCCAGAAGACGAGCAAGTTGACGTGGCTTCGATGCATCTCGATGGAGATGCCCTGGACCTGTTCTCTTGGCCTTCGACTGATCAGCCAATTCAATTTTGGGAAGAGCTGGTGCACGCCTTTCAGAGAAACTTCGGCCCTGCTGAGTTTCAGAACCCGGATGAACACCTCTGTAGCATACGACAAACAGGCACGTGCAAGAGTACAGGCAAGAATTCGCTAGGCGATCCTCGCGGGCTTCAAATTGGCCTGAGCACTGCCTTTTAGGGGTTTTTCTTAATGGCTTGAAAGATGAACTCAAAGCTGATGTAAGGATCCAAAAACCACGAACAGTTTACAAAGCTATGACTTTGGCTCTTGAATACAAGTCTAAGGTTAGTTCAAATAGGAGCAGTAAGGCTTCTACTTGGGCTCTTTCTCGACCCAACCAAAATTCTGCCCAAACCAACAACCCAAATCCCCTTTCCAACCCAACCAAAACTGCCCCACGAATAAGTGACTCTGAGAAACAAAACCGGCTCATAAAAGGTGAGTGCTTTCGCTGTGGAGACAAGTATGGGCCGGGTCATAGGTGCAAGGTGGGCACATTCAAGCTGATAGAAACGGAGAAAGAAGTTGAGGAACCTTTGGAGGTGGAAGAAGAGACCCCTGTAAACTCTCAGGAGGACTTAGCTGAAATAAGCCTCAATGCCATAGTGTAAGTCACATACTACCACTATGAAGGTCCACGGTAAGTTGAGTAATGTGGAGGTATTAATTTTAATCGACAGTGGGTCTACCCATAATTTCATTTCAGATAGTTTAGTAAGGGAAATGAAATTAACAACACAATTTGTAACTCCTTTTGGGGTACAAATAGGCAACGGAGACATCATTCGTTGTACTCAACTTTGTAAGGATATTACCTTACAAATCTCAGAGTTGAAGCTCACTCAGGATTACTATCCATTTTCAATTGGTGGGGCTGATGTGGTGTTAGGCATTCAATGGCTTTCCTCCCTTAATACCATTCAAGCTAATTGGAATGAGATGTTTCTCATATTCACTATTGATGGCCACAAGTATAAGCTTCAAGGAGTACAATCTGGACCTCACAAATCATCAGCCTTCCAACACTTAGCAATTGAACCTGACCAACAGCTTGAAATACCCGGAGAACTTCAACCAGTAATCCAGGAATTTCATCAGGTATTTCAGGAACCAACAACCCTCCCCCCTTTTCGCACCCAGTACCATTCCATTCCTCTATTACCCAGCTCTGCTCCACCCAACATTCGCCCGTACCGATACCCCTATTCTCAAAAAGCTGAGATTGAAAAACAAGTAGATACTCTTTTGGCAGCCGGTTTTATTCAGCCCAGCAACAGCCCTTTTTCTAGTCCAGTGCTGCTAGTTAAAAAGAAGGATTCCTCTTGGCGGATGTGCATAGACTATAGGGCCTTGAACAAGATTACAATCCCTAATAAGTATCCTATTCCCACCATTGATGAGCTCTTGGATGAATTGAATGGGTCTACAGTTTTTTCTAAACTAGATCTTCGTTCAGGATACTATCAGATTCGTGTTAATGAGCTGGACATTGAAAAGACAGCTTTCAGAACACACTCAGGCCATTATGAGTTCAAGGTAATGCCCTTTGGGCTTACTAATGCCCCTTCCACCTTCCAAGCTATCATGAACGATCTGTTTCGGCCATATTTGAGAAAGTTCCTTTTGGTATTCTTCGATGATATCTTGGTTTATAGTTCAACTATGCAGCAACACATTAATCACCTCACGACCACTTTGAATTTACTTCACCAAAACTGCTTTTCAGCTAAGCTTTCCAAATGTTGTTTTGGGCAATCCAAAGTGTTATTCCTAGGGCATATTGTGTCCTCTGAGGGAGTACAGGTGGACCAGGAGAAGATAGCAGCCATCCATTCGTGGCCAGTACCTAAGAATGCTCGAGAGGTTCGCGGGTTCCTAGGCCTTACTGGTTATTACAGGTGTTTTATACGCAATTATGGTATTATTGCCAGACCCCTCACCATATTGACAAAGAAAGATGGTTTCCAATGGTCAGAGGCTGCCCTAGAAGCCTTCAACAGCCTCAAAAAGGCACTGATGACAGCTCCGGTCTTATATTTGCCTGATTTCTCTAAAACTTTTACTGTGGAGTGTGATGCTTCATCAGATGGAGTCGGGGCTATTCTTACCCAAGACAAACACCCGATTGCTTATTTTAGCAAGGGTTTTTCCCCATCCAATCGTTTAAAGTCCGCTTATGATCGTGAATTGTTAGCTTTGGTCTTAGCAGTGCAAAAGTGGAACCATTATCTGAGGGGCCATCATTTTGTGATCAAGACTGATCATTACACCCTCAAATTTTTATTGGAACAGCGGGTTACCACTACTGAGCAACAACGATTGTTGCTTAAATTGATGCCTTATGATTTTTCGATCGTCCATAAAAGTGGGTCTGAGAACAAGGGTGCAGATGCTTTATCCCGGCGGCCTCAAATGTTAGCACTGTCATTACCTCATTGCCTGGATATATCTGATATCAAAGCTGCTATGTCCCAAGATCCTTATACTGTTCGTATTATGGATGCATTGGCGCGTGATCCTTCCCTTTTTCCTGGGTATGTTTTGAAAGATCACATGCTGTATTTCAAGGGGCGTATGGTGGTGCCTAAGGTGGCTGATTTACGGGACAAACTAATTCAAGAGGCCCATGATACACCGGCAGCTGGACATGGGGGTTTCTTGAAAACTTTTAAACGGCTTACGGTTCAGTTTTATAGGCCCAACATGAGCCGCGATGTACGTGTGTTTATCCAGCAATGCGTGACCTGCCAACGCAACAAGTATGATACTTTGTCTCCGGCTGGCCTTTTACAACCCTTGCCAATACCTCAGCAAGTTTGGGAAGACATTTCTCTTGATTTTATCACTGGCCTCCCTATTTCTAACAGGTTTGATACCATTTTGGTGGTGGTAGACCGCCTGAGCAGATATGCTCATTTCTTGGCATTGTCTCACCCTTTTACTGCTAAGTCAGTGGCTTCTCTTTTTTGTAAGGAAATTGTCAGATTGCATGGTTTTCCTCGTTCAATTGTTTCTGATAGGGACCCCGTTTTTTTGAGCAATTTCTGGCAAGAAATATTCCTTTTAAGTCAGACCAAACTGAAGATGAGTACCAGCTATCATCCTCAGACGGATGGTCAAACGGAGGTGGTGAATCGTTGTGTAGAAGCCTATCTACGCTGTTTTGTTCAAGAGCAACCATCGAAATGGAGTCATTTTCTTTCTTGGGCAGAATTTTCTTATAATACGGGGTTCCATACCTCAACGGGTATGACTCCTTTTACTGTTGTTTATGGCAGGGCTCCTCCAAAGTTATATCCATACGTGGCAGGGGAAACGACCAATGCTGAATTGGAGTCTCAGCTTATTACTCGGGATGAAATGCTTGTTCTTTTAAGGGCGAATTTGCAGAAGGCACAAGATCGCATGAAAACGAAGGCTGACCTGAAGAGGAGGGAGCTTTCTTTTGAAGTTGGTGATTATGTTTTTTGAAGATTCAACCCTATCGGCAAAAGAGTTTGTCTAAGAGGCGCTTCGAAAAACTCTCTCCCAGATTTTTTGGTCCTTATCGTGTTAAACGAAGAGTCGGCTCTGTTGCTTATGAATTGGAGCTTCCTGGGGATGCTTGGATACATCCTATTTTTCATGTTTCCATGCTTAAAGTGGCACGAGGCTTCATTCCTACTTCTGTTATTCCACCTTTACCGATTACGAAGGATTGGGAATATGATCTTCAACCTAATTCAGTGCTTACACATCGTTGGGTTCAATCTGCTGGAGGTGCTATTTTAGAGCTGTTAATTGAATGGAAGAATCGGCCTAAAGAAGAAGCTACCTGGGAGTCGTATGATCTTCTTGCTGCTCAATTTCCTTATTTCAGACTTGAGGACAAGTCCTGTTTTGGAGGGGGTAGTATTGATAAGCCTCTTCGGGTTTATTCATGAAGACCACCTAAGGTTAAGTCGGCTGGTGAGGTGAATCAGCTGGAGTTAATTATTCCTCACTTGTTTAATTCGTATACTGAGTTTAAGGGGTAGTGAGAGAGTGGGCAGTTAGCAGCAGTTTCTTTTTCCAGTTTCTATTTGTATTGTTTGGTTTGATTATTTTCAGTTGTCTTTGTTTTTGTTGAAATTACTCTCTGTAATTTGGAGATTACCCCTCTCGAAGTGGGATTATCAATCAGAATCCTCTATTCTGCTTGTTTCAATTTCTAGTTCTTATCAGAAACTATTTTGGAGGTTGCAATTGTATGCATTAAAAATACACTGAGGTTTGACCTGTTAGACACTTGGACCCATGTGGGCCTTTTTCTTTTAGCGACATATTTTGATCTACCTGATTTCCTAGGATAAAACATCGTCTTATTGACCAATTTATAGCTGATGTATAGATTTTTTATAGAGGTAAGATTGGTTGTTCAGATATTTTCTCTAAATCAGGTATGCAAAGTTGACTTATCATTGATTTTGACAGCCAAATTTTAGGTTTAATTTTGAAAATTTATTTTATGACAACTTGCCTTCCCCCAAATTAAGGCCTCATGTGGCCATGCTTGTTTTATATTTCAATTTTTTTCAATAACATAAATGTTGTGGCATTTTTGGTCGATAATCAAGTGCGAATGTAATTAGCAAAGCTATTTTGTTGTTTTCATAAAAAAAATATATGAAAACTAAATTAGAATTTAACATGTGAAAACTAAAGAATTTAACAAAGTGAATGATTTAATTTATTCTTGTGCGTATTTTACAGTTTTAATGGTGGTGCAGGTGAGTGGAATGCCAACGTTCTGCATTCCAGTACAAGATGGTGGTGTGGGGTTTGACTACCGTTTGCATATGGCAGTTGCTGATAAGTGGATTGAGCTTCTCAAGTACGCAACTTTAAGTTCCAGTCGCAATTATATTAACAATATTCATTATTTTTATTCAAATGATTTACGAGTTTCTCTGATAAGTTAGTAAATTGCATACCCAAAATGAATGGGATGCCATTCTATATATAAATTATATAATTACAAAATACATACAAAAGAATGGCAAAAATACAAGAATGGAACATATAAAACATAATACAAACTATGGAGGTTTAACATCCCCCCTCAAGCGAAACGGTGGCGGACGAATGCCAAGCATGTCACGAAAGAATTCAAACTGTGGACAGGCAAGCCCCTTTGTGAAGATGTTTGCTACCTGAAGCATTGTTAACATCGAGTTACCATGCAAGAAAGCATTGTTAACATCGAGTTGATGAAGATTCCAACCATTGATAACAGCAAGAGAAAGAACAATCCGAATAGTGGAGGCTTTTACAACCGGACTAAAGGTGTGAGACTAGTCAAGTCCAGGAACTTGGCTAAAACCTTGAGCCACAAGTCGAGCTTTGTAACGGTCAATTGTGCCATCCGAGAGGAATTTGGTACGAAACAACCACTTTGAACCCACGACATTGTGAGACTTGGGACGAGGAACAAGGGTCCATGTGTTATTATTGCGAAGAGCTTTTAATTCTTGATGCATAGCATCTAGCCAGTGGGGTTGAGTGGCTGCACTTTTAACATTTTTTGGTTCTTTAAGCAAATAAAGCTGAAATTGTTTGGATCACTCATCTTCTTCGAGAGCTACATGCACTTCCTCCGGATCGCCCAACCTTGCTCTGTGACAACAAAAGTGCTCTTTTTCTCACACAAAACCCGGTCTCTCACAAACGTGCGAAACATATTGATCTCGATTATCGCTTTATTCGAGAACTAATTTCATCTGGGAAACTGTATACCAAATTTATTTCTACCAAGCTTCAGGTAGCAGACATCTTCACAAAGGGGCTTGCCCGTCCACAGTTTGAATTCTTTCGTGCCATGCTTGGCATTCATCCGACAAAGTTGGCAGTGGGGTGATCGGCGGCCCCGACCACGACCAGACACACTACCACGCCCACGAGAAAAGCGACCGCTCCCACCAGAATGAATGGGATGCCATTCTATATATAAATTATATAATTACAAAATACATACAAAAGAATGGCAAAAATACAAGAATGGAACATATAAAACATAATACAAACTATGGAGGTTTAACAATTTCACATTTGAAAAATTAACTTTTGGTGACTTTCATCTTGTTTGGACCCATTTGAACTATTTCCTAAATAACTTTTTTATTGATTTTCCCAAATCAACCCATTTATAAAGGGGTTGAAATCGCCACTTATGGTGACTGAAATTAAAAGATAGATCATCCATATGTCTTGGTGGATAAATTAGAAATATAAAGACTACAAAAGCCAAAGTTAATATCATATTAGAATATTTATGTCATTATTTTATTGGAATTTTTACATATATCCTGATAGTAAAAACCTTTATAACCCTAAAACCAGTTACATATTTATCCTTGGGAGGAGGAATTCTAATTTTTACATATATCCCTTAAGTAAAAACTGTTGTAAATGCTAGGTATTTGATTGTAAGTAAATCATGTATCTATATATTTGTTTTCTATTATGGTATCAGAGACTATTTCCTAAACCTTTTTTTCTCAACGCAATTCAGCCGGCCCTACATCCTTCATATCTCCTATCACTATGGCTGCTTCTTCCCTTCACCCTGCTGTCACTGGTACGAACATTCGCAACTAAATACCATTCACACTTGAGGCTCCATCTACACATTCGCAACTACATACCAATCACACTTGAGGCTCCAACTACATTCCCTTAAGTAACACTGTGTCTAGATGTTACGTATGTTTTACGTGGGTTTATAAAATATTTTTTTTAAAAATATTTTCTCGGCATTTTTTTATTTTTTTTATAAAAATGTGCCAAATAATGTTACAAACCTGTAAAAAAGATTCAAAAAAAAAAACGTTTTTTTACATGATTTTTACATGGTTTTCATGGTTTTATCATTGAGAATGAGTTTTCATATTATCTTTCTCCTATATACACACACATATATATACATACATATATATATATATAGGGGACAGTTCCTTTGTTAATCCATGTTAATTGTGAACCAATTAACCTTCATCTGATGGTTCAAAAATATCAAATCTTATAAGATAATGGCATGTGTCCACACCTTCTTTTAAAATAAAAAGGGCATTTTAGACCTTTTTGCTATCAAAAAATCAGATTTAATCCACATTAAAAAAAAGTTTACCATATAATTGTTTAACCATTTATAGGTTTTTTATACATTGTTACTTTTTTGTAAAAATTATATCACTAAACTCATCGCATTTTTCTCTTTAATTCGAGTATAATCTCATTAATTTCTTTTAGAAATTCGTAATTATATTAATGTAACAAACACTTCCACTGATGTAGAAAATTTTAAGTATGTAAATATAAGTGTTACATTGATAAAAAAAATACGGCAATTATTCAATAGAAACACTGATATAAATGTTAAATTAGAGTAAACAAAAAAAAAATGAAACAAATAATTACATTGATGTAATAAATATGTTACATTATGTAATACACATGTTACATTGCTTTAATTAACATGTTACATTGATGCAAATGAAAAAAATTTTACGTTACTTGCAAAAGGTTGATTTTGTTCATCTTTTATCATCTCTCTATCAACCAAAAACACCACACACCATAACCAATATTTGAAAGAAAAAAATGGCATATGCAGCATAATGCTTATCCCCTGTATCCATCGAAGCAAACACCCATGGGAGGAAGCATTCAATCTGAATTTATTGATTCCTCCATTCGGTCGAACGTCTGTTGCTACTAGACTTTTTCCCACCTTTAGTCTTCATTACAATATTTAGTTTCCTACTTACCAAATATTTATTAGTGAAGTGTTGGGTGGTTGTGTGTTCTGTGTCTTGATGTGATTTTGGAAAATGTGTTTTCATTTGTTTTATTTTGATTAGATTTAAAATCTGGTCTATGGTTCGGAACACTTAGCCATTTTTGGGCTCCTCTTGGTGCGAATGGTCTATTTGAGCGAATGGCCTTCATTCACACGAATGGAGTGATGCGAATGCATACTCTCATTCTGGTGATCCATTCATGCGAATAGGTGTTCATTCGTATGGTTGTCCATTGCAAATGAGTCCATTTCATTCGTGTGGTTGCGCATGCGTCCAGAGGTTTACTCTGCTGAGTTTCTCAAGTGAATGGGGTATCTCATTCGTACGGATGAGCCCTTCGTATGGCTCATTCTCCTGCAGATTCACCAAGAACGCCATTCTTGAAATCGGTGGTTGTTTGTGGTATTTTTACGTCCAAAATTGATGGCAAAACGTTTTAGAGTGTTTTGGTGCAAAGGATCTGTGCCAATACTCAGTGTAGTAAGGCTCACGTTTGCATTTGTATGAATCGTCACTCATACAAAAGCTGCGTTTGTCTATTCTGCTGACGTTGTTTTGTAATGTAAAGATATCATTTAGTGTATCAAGTCTAACAACATATCCATATGGATCATCACCCAACGGATATCTCGTTGGATCTATACTCCAAATGTTACCTATTCATATTTTTGTTCATTGTTTTACCTCACTAGGTGTTTGTCTTTTCTTCTGATTCATGTTTGTGTGATTCAGTGAATTTCCCTAATAGTCTTAGGAATAATCCGTGTATTTTGATTTGATGTTTGTTATCGTTATTGTCGCTCTCGCACTACAGTCTTCTCCGCTATTGTCGTGTACACCCTTGGATTTCAGACTAATGGTAGGTCGTATACCGGTTGTCACACCTACTGCTGCCATCGCCGAAGAGAATAAACCACAAGGATGGTAGGAAGTTTCATCACCGAAGGTCACCACGCCGGAGAGGGCCGGTCGTCCTCTTTCCAGGCAACCACCGAAGGTCACCACGCCGGAGAGCGCCTTTCCTCGTCGGTGGGGATGATAGAGCATAGAATTCTAGTGGGAAATTACCCCAACTATTTTGAAATTCTTTCATGACCTTGTAGAATTATAAAAGAATATATATTCAATTACTGAAAAAGTACAAATGCTAGGACCACAATTTACGCTTGAAGTGATCTAAACTATTGATTTAGAATTTCTATTATTTTATAATATATCAATTGTTGTGATAGAGTTAATGGGTTACCACAATAAACGTGGGTTCTTATTTGAACCATATCCTATATATATATAGAGTGGGGTTATTGTACAAAGTACTATTTTTGTAAAAAGTGTGAGAAACGATCTAGGCCATAGATGTGCTATAATCAAGGGTTGGAAATTAAAAATGGCAAAAGTGTTTATTTAATAGGTGTTGACAATAAATAAAAGGGTAAATTAGGGATTTAGGTTTTTTTAACTTGCTAATAATACGGATGATTCGAAATAAATGGGATTCGGTTACTTAAATTAACTTTAAATCGCAAGTCAACCTTCTTCAACAGATACGATTACTCCAAAATCATGTGTTACAATGTGCTATTACCGGATTATACATTGTTCCATTGGCTGAATGTAACCGTTATGGAATATCATGTGCTATTATGCAGTCTTATGTGCTGACATTAGGCTTTGTGTAAACTATTGTGCTACTTCGTGTTGTTACTAGGCTATAAGTACATTGGCTATGATTTTGCTGTTATCAAAGTATATAATGTGTTGTTATCAGTTTGTAATATCCATTATGTCATCGTTAGATGTTAAAATCTATTAAAACCATAATGCTAATTTTGTGTTGATATATGTTGTTATTATGTAAACCATTGTGCTACTTCGTATTGTTACTAGGTTATAAGTACATTAGTTATGATTTTGATGTTATCACATTATATAATGTGTTGTTTACACAAAGTAGCACAATGTTATATGCTGACATTAGTTATGATTTTGTGTTGATATGTGTTGTTATTGTGTTATAATGTGCAGTTGACTTTATGTAAAATCAAATGAAATGTTATGTGCTATTATGTACTCTCTATTTGTGTGAAATCATCCATTTATTTTCTGTTCGAATAGATGAACTGATGTTCAAATTATAGGATTCTCGTTCTTGTTTGATGATATTACGAATGCTTGCGATTTTTTTCACATTTGATGATATTACGTGCTATTCGATCCAATTTTAATTTTTGGAATAAATTCAATCATTAAACTGATTACCCACTTTCCTATTTAAATGCGAAATTTAAAAATCAATTAATATATTGTCTATACTACCCTTTTCTGTTAATTAACTAGAATGCCACATGTCAATATTTAATTGGTTCCTACCATTTTTACAAGAAAACCATTTTGTATCTGAACCTACTCCTATATATATATATATATATATATATATATATATATATATATAGGGAGAGGTTCAAATGTTAACCCTCCCTTATAGCGTTAACCGCTTAACCCTAGCGTTTTTTGCCCGAATCTTAAAATTTTTTTTTTCATGGTTTTTATTATGTAAAAATAGGGGGGGTTTCTTTTTTGTGTTTTTGCTAATTCATCACCGTTTAGAAGTTATTGTAAGTGTAAGTTACTTACACTTACTTACATTTACTGCATCAGATACGGAAATGTAAGTAAGTGTAAGTAACTTACACTTACAATAACTTCTAAATGGTGATGAATTAGCAAAAACACAAAAAAGAAACCCCCCTTATTTTTGCAAAATAAAAACCATGAAAAAAAAAAATTTAAGATTCGGGCAAAAAACGCTAGGGTTAAGCGGTTAACGCTATAAGGGAGGGTTAACAAAGGAACCATCCCCTATATATATATATATATATATATATATATATAGGAGCCGGATCAAATACATGTTAATGTTAACGTACTAAACGTAGGATGAATTCTGAACCCTTTGATCAAATAATCAATGGACAAGATCTAGTGGTCCCCATTTTATACAACTTTCTCCACAAAATAAGGGTAAAATATAACTGGAAGGGCAAAAGAGGAACAACCACATTTTCTATTTACAACAAGTTCCACTCGTTATTTAAAAATTAAATAACTTTTACATGTTTTATTATTTTTTTAAAAAAATTATACCATAAAATTGAGAATTTTATTATCTTTAATTTGAGTATAGTATTGTTATAGTTTTTTTAAGTTTTTTTACGTGGTCCGTGATTTTTTTGTTTGATACGTAATTATTGGTACGTAATTATGTAGTTGATCCTTTGATGATACATGTTAAATAACGGTCCGTGATTTTCATATAACGTGGTCCGTGATTATTGGTCTGTGATTATACGTTTTGTCCTTGATTATGTGTTAAAATACGGTTCGTGATTGTTATATAACGTGGTACGTAATTATTGGTCCGTGATTATCCCAGTGGTCCGTATGGGTGTTAAATGTCAGTCTGTAATTTTATAAATCACAGTCTGTAATTTTATAAGGACGATAATGCCCTTTGCTCATATGACACATGGCGCGATCTTGTGGTTTCCTACGTTTAGCACGTTAATACTAATATGTACGTTAACCGTCCCCTATATATATATATATATATATATATATATATATGTATATATATATATATATAGGGAAGGGTTCTAATGCTAACCTTAGGATAGAGCAATAACCCATTAACCTCACCATATTTAATGATCAAATTATAAGATGCTTATCTAATGGTTGATATTAAACTATAATATAATAATGCAATTGATTTGAAAGAAAAGGGAATAAGGGTATTAATATAATTTGCTATATTAAATACTTTACCCCATCTTTTTTTATACATCCATAACTTTTTTATACTATAATATTTTTTTATAAAAATTGCATCATTTTACTCGTCTTTTTTTTCTCTTTAATTCCGTTATAGTCTTGACTAGGTTTTTTTATTTTTTTTCCGGATGTTCGTATTTACACCAATGTAAAAGTATAAAACTAACAAATTATTTGTAACGAGTTGTATAATAAATAGGGGTTAAGTTTAAGAGTGTAAACGAGCCAAGCCGTACCGGAGCTCGTTAATTACGTTATATTCTTGACTAGGTTTTTTATTTTTTCCGGATGCTTGTTAATTACGTTATATTCTTGATTTTGTAACGAATTTTGGTTTTTAAAGTACTAAAATGTATTTACAATCTTGTAAATATAATTTTTAAAGTATGAAAATGTATTTACAATCTTGTAGATATAACGAATTTTGGAGCATCCGGAAAAAATAAAAAAACCTAGTCAAGAATATAACGTAATTAACTAGATCGGAATCGGCTTGGCTCGTTTACACTCTTAAACGTAAACCCTATTTATTCTACAACAATGTAAAACCAAATTCGTTACAACTCGTTCCAAATAATTTGTTATTTTTATACTTGTTACATTGGTGTAAATACGAACATCCGGAAAAAAATAAAAAAACATAATCAAAACTATAACGGAATTAAAGAGAAAAATTAGACGAGTAAAATGGTGCAATTTTTATAAAAAAATACTATAGTATAAAAAAGTTATGGATGTATAAAATAAAGGGGGTAAAGTATTTTATATAGCAAATTACTAATTTACCCTTATCAAATAATAAAAGAAAAAGCCATGTGTTTATTTCTGATTGGGTAAAGAGGGTTAATGGGTTATTGCTCTAAGTGTGAGTTAGTATTTGATCCCAATCCTATATATATATTATATGGTACATATAATACATAAAAAAATATAAGACACATGTTAGCTTTATAGACCACTTAAAAGTTGATTTTCCCATCTATCTTTCTTAATAAATATTAGATGCAACATGTCTACTTAGGGTAAACATTAGATTTTGATTTTAAGCCTCTTTCTCCAATTAAATGATGTACGCCCCATTTGCGGTGCACGCATATAATGTATATACGTGTTGGCGCTTAAGGGGCAAAAGTAAAATTGCTCTAATTTTAACGTTATTTTACTTATTTTGTGAAAATAATCGTTAAAAGCGTTGAGATGATTAGCCTCAAACGATGACTTTGAGCCGGGGAGTCCTTCGGAGCAGCCTCTCTATCCCAATTAGGATAGGGGTAAGGTTTGTCTCTATTCTTCCTCCCCAGACCCTACTCTAAGTGTGATTTTTACTGGGTATGGTTGTTGTCTCCAATTAAATGACGTTGATTTTCTTTATTTTGGTAAGTAATATGATTACACCATAAGTCATATTCTTTAATTTTTATTAAAAGTCTTTGAGAAATATATGATATTTTTTTAAATAAATATTAAAAATAGATTTTTTAACCTTGTAATACAAATGTTTTTTATAGTGTGTGTACACACACACACATATAGTGAGGAAGAGGGAGGGAGCCAATATTTTTTTTGGGAACCGAAACTATTTATAGCTACAAGCTTCTAATTTTAGAATTAAAGTAGAGGGTGTGGGTGTGGGTGTGAGTGTTATATTTAACATGAATATTTAAAATAAACAGTAGCAATTAGTAGGTACAAATGTGGTATATATTTTTATATTTCATATATGTTTGTTGTTAAATACAAACGTACCTAGTACTATCTCAAGTATGGTGTAGGATGTTTGTTATTAGACAAATTTTTATAGTTAGTTATTATTTAGACAGGTAAAGAGTAAATGTTAAAAATTTATTTAAGAGATTCCATATATCCGCCTCTAAACTTCTAAAATTACATAATACTTCAAACCATGCTTGAAGAGCATTGTAGATAATGCATTAAAAACTTCTATCTTGTGGAAATATGTAATTTTGCATGTTTATAGAGAAATATATGTAGTTTTGCAAGTATTTTACTTTATGCACTTTGGAGATGTTCTTCCTAAAGTTTTGCTTACTAGGATCTTAGCTTGATTCATATCTAACACACCAATCCTGACCTAACTTGTTGACCTCCACCAAAATTTACCCATTTTACTCTGAAAAGATTTTGACATCACACCTTCTTAATTCAAATGTTGATATATATTTTTTTGCAAAATTTAAATATGCATAACAAATACAGAGACAATTTTTCCTATATATCATACTGAAAATGTTGCAAGGCACGGATCTATGAATATATGTTTTTAATAACTTCAAAAGTTGTATACTGAATGTTATCTTGCTGTTTGGCACTTTGGCTTAGGCTGAGAGATGAAGATTGGAAAATGGGTGATATCATTCACACTCTTACCAATCGAAGATGGTCTGAAAAGTGTGTTGTTTATGCTGAAAGTCATGACCAAGCTTTAGTTGGTGATAAAACTATCGCCTTTTGGCTCATGGACAAGGTTTAAACTATTCTTTATTCTTTCATGCTGGTTCTTAGCCTTGTTCTCATATATTTTTTCAAAAAACTCTTTTTATCATCGTACTTAAAAAAAAAGACAAAATGGATTTAAACAATCCGAACCAGCTGATGGCCGATAATAGTCTTTAGTACA
Source organism: Mikania micrantha (assembly GCA_009363875.1). Lineage (NCBI taxonomy): Eukaryota > Viridiplantae > Streptophyta > Magnoliopsida > Asterales > Asteraceae > Mikania > Mikania micrantha. The sequence goes on from CM018680.1 coordinate 23,462,963, forward strand.
AGTGTGGCCAATGATAATCTTAACTTTTATTTTTTTTGCTAGTGACAATCCTAATAGAATAATCATTATTGATTTGTATTTAATTTCCATTTGATTTTAGCTAGTACATTTTTTCTTTTGGTTCACAACCATCATTGTGAGTGAAATTGAGTAGCGATCAAGTGCAAATCAATGATAATTATACTGTTGGCTTGCAATTGGCAATGGAAGTGAAAGTTGGGATTATCATTGGCCAAATTGCTAGTATGGATTATTATTGGCCATTAAGTCATTTTTGGATTACTAAAATCTAAGAAGTGAAAGTGCATTGCTATATATTGCTATTTATATTTTTGGAACAAATATATACGAGTAGTTTGAAATACCATTTGTTTGTGTACTTGGCAGGATATGTATGAATTTATGGCATTGGATAGACCTTCAACTCCTCTTATAGATCGTGGTATTGCATTGCATAAAATGATCAGGCTTATTACAATGGGATTAGGTGGAGAAGGATATTTGAATTTCATGGGAAATGAGTTTGGGCATCCTGGTATGCCATAATACTATTTTTCCTATTATCATATGTCATCTTTCAATGTTTATAACAATACACATCTTTGATCAGAGTGGATAGATTTTCCAAGAGCCGATCAACGTCTTCCTGATGGGAGATTTATACTTGGGAATGGTAATAGCTTTGATAAATGTAGGCGTAGATTTGATCTCGTAAGTTTTTTCTTCTCAAATTCATCATGTATATATTCTTTCTTTATGGAAAAATGACACTACAGGGGTAGACTATCAAAAATGCTACTTTCACAATATTTTGACAAAGAAATTGTTCATGTTCCAATAATTTTTGTATTGTTTATTGCAAATATACAATTTTTTTCAATGAAATAGAAAGATAGAAGTCAAAAGATTATTCATTTGATACTTAAGAGAATAAAGTTTGGACTTGTTTTCAGTACTTAATATAATCTTTATTCATATACATAGGGGGATGCAGATTATTTAAGGTATCGTGGGTTACAAGAATTTGATCAGGCGATGCAGCATCTTGAGGAAGCTCATAACGTATGTAAATTTGCATGCAAATCTGCGTTTTTTTTAAGTAATTTCACTCGTAATGATTATCTTTCGCAAATGTATGTAATAGTAATGTGGATTATAAAGGCAACAATTAATAGGTGAATTTGGGTTCTACTTTATATTAAATGGATCAAATAGAAAACAGCTAAAAAGATAATGCAAATAAGTACCCAAGGTCTTGTTCTAAAATATATCCCAAAATCATTTTAAAATTTGCTCGAATATATTTCATCTATAATTTTTTTTTTTTTTTTTTTGGAAAATGGTTGAAACAGAGTCAGCAAAACGAGGGACAGCTCAACTGATTTGGAGAGCCAAGCGAACTAAAAATTTAATTCCTCTTTCAAAAGTCATGTTATAAAACCTCATCGTCTTTCTCGACTTGGGATGGGTAAAATAATAAATTAAAAAATTTATAACCAGCAGAGATTATAAAAAATTTGTATTCATGTATAATTTTTGTTTACGGTTAGATATATTTAGGTTAAATTATTTTCTAGCTTTATTCGATGCAAATTGTTTAATAATATATTCATAGTCATGTGAACTTTATTTAAATACGAGGGTCCTAAGCTCTTGATTTACCTACTTGACACATTAAGTCAGCCCTGGACAACCAAACCCTTTATAATATACTAAAGGCGAAGTGTTGTTATGTAGTTCATGAGTTCAGAACACCAGTATATATCCCGGAAGCATGAAGCAGAGAGAGTAATCATATTTGAAAGAGAAGATTTGGTTTTTGTCTTCAATTTCCACTGGCATAACAGTTATTCAGACTACCGCGTTGGTTGTTTAAACCCTGGAAAATATAAGGTACATTTGTTTGTATCATAAACTTATGGCCTGTATGTATGTGTATAAATTTTGTAGCAAAAGCTAAGATTAAATCTTTCTTTCAGATCGCGCTAGACTCGGATGATCTGTTATTTGGAGGGTTTGGTAGAGTGGATCATGAAGCTGAATATTTCACCTTTGTAAGCAAAAATTTAAACTACAATCTCCTGATAACAACATGCAGTTAGATTGAGTCTAAGGTTTTTTTTTTTTTTTTTTTTTTTTAGGAAGGAAATCACGATAACAGGCCTCGATCTTTCATGGTGTATGCACCTGCCAGAACAGCAGTCGTCTACGAGCTCATAACCGATGATATCACTCCCTAAATAATTGCTAAACAAACATCTGTTAAGTCATAAAATTAAGTCGTTGGTTTGTTAGTTTTAATAAAAATGATATATCCCTTGCAAACAATGTATTACCCAAGTTTATACATACAGATCCTAGTTTATTCTTTTTTTATTTATTTATTTTTTTAATTTATAAACTTATGGTATATAAATATAAATTGCAATTCTTTTCAACTACGATGGATCAATACAAAAGTCAGCTATATGTATTTTGTCATATTTTAATCTTAAACACCCTCATCATCAGTTAAAATTTCATTTTTCATCTTCCGCCTCTTTGTTTTAATCCTTTACTTTTTGTTAATTAAAGAATACAAAACATATGTTCTATGATCCTTTTAACAAAGTCATAATTATTATTTTAAAATTGTGTTTAAATACGAGATTGTTACTAATGTATAAATTATGTACCCTTTATAGAAACAGTATACCTACATTAGTACCTTATTACTATAGTCCTTTCAACTCTTTCCAATGTTTTCATAACCGGATTGGACATTGAATCGGACATTTTACTGGTTCACTGGTCGAACCGGTTGGATTGGTCGAACCGGATTAAAGAACCAGATGTATCATAACCAGTTTTGTATAATTACATGCTAGTTTAAACAATAGTGTTTTTTTTCCCAACACCTTGTCCCACAGTGAGATAACAAAGAAAGTCACCTCCCTATAAAAGAAAAAAGAGAAGCACAAGTTTGTATTAAAGTTGTCTCACATCTTTGAGAATAAATAGAAGCAGACAAAAGTTTATTCTTTTGTTATGGTGCAAGTGAACATATTACCATTCATGCTCCCATTAAGTAGAGTTACTATAAATAAACAAATAATAATAATAATAATAATAATAATAATCATCATCATCATTCTAATTAGTATATTACACCATTAGCAAAGCTAAGGTAGGGTCTGACAAGAGTAAGATGTAAACAATGTTACCTCCACTCTTTACGAATAGAGATTATGCATCCAATGAGACTCTTGAATCATGATGCCTGATTAACCGACCAACCCAATGTGTTTAACGTTATTTTCATAAGAATTAAGTAAAATAACGTTATTTTCACAAGATATAATTAACAATTATAACGCACAAACAGGTATGTACGGACACAGACACACGTGCAAGACTGAGATATAAACGGGAAACCTCCATCTTCACCCTCACCCTCACAACTCACATACATTCTCTCTCTCTCTCTCTGCACTCCCATTTTCTCTCACTTTCTCTCTCTAGGAAGCATTGATTTCAGTCATTTTCGAGAATATAACGAAGTTTTTCCATCACTTTAAAGCAGATCTCGACTAATAACACAAGCTTCAAGCTTAAACAAGGTAGATTTAAACTCGTTTTCATTTTCGATTTAGTTTCGAGCTACAACTCTACCAAAACTGTAACATCTGTACATTTAGTTATGGTAGTCGTAAACAGTGATAGAACAATGTGTATTCCTATTCAGTATGTCAATGTGATTCATGTGTTCATGTTTGTGTGTTATAGGATCTTATTTAATTAGGAAAAAGTATATATATTATTTATTTACAGTTGATTACGCTAGGCAAGAACAATATTGTATTATATCGAAACAGTGGTGGGATGGCGGCTGATAAGGCAGGTAACTGGACTCTACGTATGCCTTATACATATACTGCGTTTGGTGTAATAGGATAGTGTTAATGCCTAGTGTTATGACAAATAGTATGACAAACAAATCAATTAAACAAATCGTAATGCGTGAGCGAGACTGAGTATCATTATGGGTGACGATTCGTAATGATATGAATGTCGAACTTATAATTACGAGTAAACATCAATAAATACGCAAAACGACCAAAAACGTACGTAATTACGGGTATACACGTAATTATATTCGTTTAACGGTCTGATTACGAACGAAAAGTAAAAATAAGTAAAATATTTTATTTTACATTTTTCAATTTTGAAACTCATCAAAAACAATTCAAGAAAGCTATTTTTACAATTCAAAATATTTAATTTCGTAATCGTAACGATACGCGCATAAAAATACGCGAAACCGACACGAGCGAGATCGAATAAGCGGGGAACCATTCGGGATATAAGAACCCTTAGTTTTTCTTGTCTTCCTCATCAAGATTCAGCTCACACACCCTTCTCTCCCATCTTTCCCGTCCAACCTATTTCTCACACAAGAAAACTCGCAAATTTGACGATAACTTCTTCATCTCTTATCCAAATCACGCATATAATATATCAAAACGATCGTCTCAACGAGAAGAAGCTGGAAGTATAAGGGATCAGAGCTGGTTCGAAGTATTCTGGATGGAATCTTAGAGAGAAGGTACGTTACTGTAGGGTTTTACACTATTCATCATCTCTTTCATGAACAAACTGGTTTCACAGCTCTCTAAACTCAAGGGCTTAACTAGAAAATGGTTTAGAGAGGCTGGGAACACCTTAGATTGACCATATATAAATCGAAGTTTGGCTGGAACTTCGAGTAGCAACAATATCGATGCCAAAAATCAAGGAAAGGATAATATCGATAGATAAGAAATGGACCAGCTCTTGGCCATCGAACTTAGCTATCTCGATGAATGCATGGGACCCAACCTTAGTCGATATTATCCAGATTTAAGTAGTCCAAGTTCGAAGAACCCAGGTTCCCATCTTTATTGCCAAGGTCGAAGACATTATGTAGACAATCAGGTCAACATATGGCTGGTAGTATAGATGGAAAGGAATAAATGGGTTTAAGGGCTGTGGGGGGATCCTTAGGTTAATAAACAGGTTCCCGTTTTTAGTTTCTGTACAACACCTTATGTCACACCCCGAGCCGGCGGGGTAGGATCGGGTTTTCCCCGACGGGCGGAAGGTTCCCGGGGCGCGATATCGTGTGAGATAATCGAAAGTGATCAGATTGTTTACATCGCACATGATTTAATTGAGAAATGCTAAAATAAAATAGAATTACAAAGTTAAATTTCATCAGTTAAGTTTATAATTTAACAATGTAAATCTACTATAACATCATAAATCTTCAATCTTGTATCTGCACAAGATATACAAAATAACTGTGTATGATGTCCAAAAATATGCAGGTCCAAAAGCTAGGTCCTCTATCTTTAACCTAGTCCAAAAGAAACAACTCTCCAGTTGACCTGTTCGTCACCTGAGAAGTCATGCAAAAATAAAGTCAACACATGGTTGGTGAGTTCATATAGTTTTAGTAATTGAAAATGATTTGAAAACTTCCTTTGGTAAAGACCCTAACCTCATTAACTTCAATGTATTATCCATATCGGTATGCTTATATATAGGGCATACCCCTGAGTCGAGCCTACAAGCCCGCCCAGACGCCATCCCACCACATACTAATACGCATAGGACACTGTTGTTAATGATAATTAAGCATTTTTACCCTTAACACAATCCCATGAGTTTCCCCTGTTTGTTGTTCCTGTAGTTACAATTATTTGAAATCCATGTTGACTTCATAAGTTCATCACACAATATGATCAACTACAGTAATTGTATAAACAGTTATAAATGCTTAATTAAATAATAAATAAACATTTAATAAAATCTAAGTCCTAATGATTGGGGCCTTTGGTCAACTCGAGTAGACTAGTCTGTCAATCTAGGTACTTAGTAGTTAGGGAATCTGTAAATATCCTCAAACATACGACCTACAAATCAAACGGTCTAGCTAGGACTTCTTGAAATGTAGGGTTTTCTGTTTCGTCTGTTTTGGCATATGTTATCTCTGATATTTCCCAGGCTTTCCCTTGAAAATGATTTATTGATTCGTCTGATTCTGTTTCAAGATGTACTTAATTCGTTGATCATAGAACACTAGATTCTTTGATCAATTGTACACTTGATTCGTTGTTCAACAAAACTTGATTTGTAGAACATCGAATATTGTCTTTGCAAAGATTGTTTCGTTTGATTCGTTGAAATCCCACACTTGTTTCGTCAAAATGTTTCGTATGATTCGTTGAACTCACCCACTTGATTTGTCAAAATGTTTCGTTTGATTCATTGAAACCACCCATTTGATTCGTCAAAATGTTTCGTTTGATTCCTTGAACTCACACACTTGTTTTGTCAAAATGTTTAGTTTGATTCGTTTGAAATGTTTTGATCTGTTGAAATGTTTAGTTTAACCTGATTATTCACTTAATTTATAAGTAAATCAATTAGTAAACCTGCATAAAACCTTCCTAGACATGGTCTAGGATAACATTTATATATATGTAAAACATATAAATTTGAAGGCATTTAAGTAAACAATTTAAATAAACAGTTTACGCATGCTTCTCAGCCCCGCGTTTTAAAACAAAATGTTAGAAAAGGGGCAATGAACTCACCTGTGTTGATGTCTAATGTACTATCACAGAATGCGCACTCTTGTTTGTAAGCTAAGTATCTTCGGTTCCTGAGTTGTTTTATAAGAATTCGAATATAATAAGTACGCGTAATAGTCATTGTGCCTAAGTTCGGGTCTTCTTGTGTGTGCAACTATGTGTCCTAGCACTATGTGTATCTAGAATCTAACCTAACTTAGTTACCATTTTATGATCCCAATTTCCCATCTTTAATTATAATAATAACTTACTTTTACATTTTTAGAAATTTCGGCAGAGTTTCCTTTGTTTTTAATCCAAATCCAGACAATTTATATTGTCTATTTTACAACCAAATCCCAATCAATTATAATAAAATAACTTTCATAACTATATAAACTTTAAACAAAACCAATGACATTTATAAAAATATAACAATTAGCTATTAATTAAAGTTATTCTATTTGAATATTCTCAGTTGTTTAACCATGCCATGAATTTGCTATGGGTTGCATGTTGACAACATAAGGTCAAACAACCCATACTTAGTTATTCTCATTGTATTCCCATTGATCTTACCTTGTCGTTCTTTAGTTCTTTCGAAACCCATGGCCATGTAACAACCCTCTTTAACTTAACATAAGTTATCATGTTTCTTTTTTTTGATCATTGAAATCCCAAGTGTTTCAATCTCATTGACCTCATAAAACCCATGTTTATATGTTTGAAAAGTGTAAGATATCTTTTATATTGAAAATACTTGGTATTGAATAGTTGGAAATCGGTTAACACTCCAAATGGTCACTTTGAACCTTTATCCGTTTTAACATATTAATCTCATGGTTTTACTTAACAAATTCAAGGGTTATAATACCAATTGGTTGTTAAAACATATGTTTATAGATTGGAAGAGTTTAGAAAGCTTTTGTGTTAAAGAAAACTTAGTATTGGTGGCATTCCAAATCGGTTAACACCAATGGAACCCAACTTAAACAAAAATAACTATATGACCATTCAGCTAGGGTGATTCAGGTTCTTGTGGTCATAACTTGATCATAGGAACTCTAAATCGAGCAAAATAAAGCTTCATGATCAAGTTTCGGATGTTAGCTTTCTATCCATTATTTATAGGCTTTCTAATTTGTCCAAATGAGGGTCCAAACAGCTGATATAAAATCAGTGTTCCATTCAGTACCTTCTGACTTAGGACACTGTTTTGACCCATTTAAAGTCCGAACCAATGAAACTTGTCTTGATGAAAGTTGTTCCTAACATATTGAACTAGTATGCTGGAAAGTTTCGTGAGTTAACTTGAACGTTTAGTATGCTAAAAATACAAAGGAACTGGCTGGGCAGAATCTGCCAATACCATCAGTTCGATGAGGCCAAGTTACCCAGCCCCTAGTCCATGGATTCTAATCCCTGTTCAGTTCCAGCCCTTTCCAAACCTTAATCCAACATGTCCCTCAAGTTCCTAAACTAGTTTTGTGCACAAAATAAGGGTTTGAAGAGTCAAAAACGACTGCAAAGTGCAGGTCGTTCGAAACAGTAACAACAACAAAAAAATAAGTTCGTTTGTGCTCATTCTTACCTCAAATTCAATGTTCCAGCCACCCAATCTTCAATCTAGGTTGTTCCTTAGCTCCCCAAGTTGATTTAGTGCAGGTCCTAAAGGTTTGAAGGTCGAAAAGTAGCTGCAACGTTCAGTTGGGTCGAAGAAGAAGATGAATAGTGTATGTTTCAGTAAATCAGTGATTTCTCACTCGTTTCTACCTCATTTTTGGCCATTCAAAACTCCATTTCTTCTTCTCTTCACGATCTACGCGTTTCTACGGTCGTTTGGACACCAAGAACACCCAATTTGGTGCAGATTTGAGCAAGATCTAAGTGTTTTAGTGAGAGGAAAGGTAGAGAGAGAGAGTTACGGGTTTAGAGAGAGAGAGGATGATTTTTGTGAAGGTTAAATGGTATTCAAGATCTTTTTATGGTTTTTAAACGTCGGGGTTCGTTCGGTTTTGCTCGGTTTCTCTCGGTTTCTCGCGTACGCGTCGGTTTCGGTTTTTCTAGTAACGAAACATTACGATCTCTTAAAATAAGGTTTTCTAAATTATTTTAGGTTGTGATTCCTAATAAATTAACTAATTATCTTCTATTTATTTTAAATTTTCAGAAATATTAAATTTACGGTTTACAATCGAATCGTACGGTCGTCGCGCGTATTCATTCGAATCGTCACTCGTACGAACACAGCGATAACTATACTTTTCAATATTGTTCTCTAATTATTGGATATCATTCAGAACGTTAAACTTTCAGATTTATTCGTACAGACCGTCACCTATACGAATAATCCGTCGGTTTAGCATTCACGTAACGACATCCGTGTTGTTTTGTTCTGCAAAGCCTCACGTACGTTTATACATAATAAGATCCTAACACCTAATCACATGATGGTTCTGTGATGCCAGATAATTATCTGACTGACGAACCATAGTTCTGAACTTGTTTTTCTAAATTGAATCTGAATCTGTTCGTTAATGACATGAAATTACAATGAAACATAAAATGAATATGATAAACAATGAAACACATATAGTTCGTACCTGGTTACTGTTCGTTTTACTGTAGAGATCACTGTTCCGGTGACGGTTCCGGCACTGATGTTACAGCTTATGGGGGATCCTAATCCCAGACAACAGATTTCCCGCTTTTGGTTCTTCTTTGAAGACCTAACGGGGGATCCTCAAGTCAGTTCAACAGGTTCTCACATTTGGTTCTTCTTTGAAGACCTAACGGGGGATCCTCAAGTCAGTTCAACAGGTTCCTGCTTTTGGTTTTCTATGAATACCTAACGGGGGATCCTCAGGTTAATACACAGGTTCCCATTTTTGGTTCTTGTACAACACCTTATGGGAGATCCTAATCCCAGACAATAGATTTCCCACTTTTTGTTCTTCTTTGAAGACCTAACGGGGGATCCTCAAGTTAATACACATGTTCCCGCTTTTGGTTCTTCTATGAAGACCTAATGAAGGATCCTCAAGTTAATACACAAGTTCAAGTTTTTGGTTCATGTACAATACCCTATGGGGGATCCAAATCCCCCGATATTTTTACAAGGAAGTCAATCATGTTTCCAAGGATAAATTAATGTTCTTAAACATAAGAATTTTACAAAGCCATATTCGTTAACAGGTTAACACGACTCAATCAATCAATCAAAGATTATAACATATTAAATCTTATATTATATGTATGATTACAATGATATAGCAACCAGTTAGAGGTCTATTTGCTTGCTACTTGTTCAGGTTCAGAGTCTACTACTGTCAAGTGAGAACATTAGAACCTCTTTTACTGTTTTATAACTGTTTTGGGGTGCAACACGTGACCAAACACTCTTTATACAATCATATCTCATATACAGGATTCATGCTACTTTCAACCAATACATGTTCACTTTACAAATTCAAGGGATTTCTCAACTATTTTTAAATGATTTATCATGTATTCAAAAGGATTTATCAACTGTTTTAAAGGTTTTATCAACTGTTAAACATTTTCTACTAAAAGGTTTTATAAAAGGTTCTCTAAATTGTTTTACAACTGTTTTACACAAAATGGTTTTATAAATGTTAAACACTTTTAAAGAATAAGTCTTATAAACTCTTTTACTATAAACTTGTGCTTCCGATAAAATAATATTTTATAAACCTTGTTATTATACAAGGACGCTATTCTCAGTATTCAATCAAGGGTTTCAAAACAATGTATTCAATCAATAGTTTTCATGGTGGTATTCAATCAAAGGATTTCAAATCATGGTATTCAAGCAAGGTTTTCAAATCATGGTAATCAATTAAGGTATTCAACCAAGGGTTTTCAACCAAAGTATTCAAAAGCATGGTGTTCATAGTTGTGAACAAACTTATTGTAACATCACTGTACTTCCGGTCGTCCGATCATCCGTACGATTGTACTGTTACGACCTGAGATTTATTATTATTAATGAAGATGTATTATTTGATGATTATCACTGTTATTGGTATACATATTTATAGCATATTATTATACGCGTAAACCATGGGAAGTTTAGTTGTAACCCAACTAAACAGAACCAGAGAGTTTATCGCAGATGAACACACAGAATATTGGATTATTGGTTTGGAAATGGTAAGGAGGTGAGTTGGTTGTTGTATGGTTGCTAAACATAGTCAAGGACACATGGTCATGGTTTATCGAAATAGCGGTGGGACGGTGGCTGGGGCAGTTGTGACTGACCCCTACATATGCCCTATACATATGCATATTTCGGTCTATCATGGATGTGTCAGTGATATGGTTTAGTGGGTTTTGGTTTGGGAAATGATAATATTATTGATAATACAAGGCTGAAAATAAATACGCGATGGTGAGGTTACGAACATTATTTAAACATGAATATTAATTCAAAAATATTAACTTAATAAACGTATTCGCGTGGGTGACGATTCACACGAATATACTTATTAAGAACAATATTCTGAAACGATATCAATGCAGATTCATATATACAAATGCTAAACTTATTGTTCTTACCAATTACTTTTGTAGTTGACAGTTACTTTTCACGTGTTTCAGGTAATCATGTTTAGCGCTTCACAAGGACAACTAAGGAGACCATAGTTAAGATAGAACAAGATGAAAAAGCAAGCTAGGACGGATTAGAAACTCACATAATCCTAATTGTTTAATTGTCTTGTCGGAGTCTTATTTTGTAAACATTACTTTTGGGTCTATAGTTGTCATTCTTTTAATCGATAGTTAGAATGTCTCTAACTAAACAATTGTCTAAACTTTATGAAACTTAGTAATGCATTGTGGTTGTTGTTATTCAATACTTGTGCATGATTCATCCATCGATCGCCACCGCGCCGTGGATTCCGCACGCGGCGCAGGGGGTGTGACAGGTTGGTATCAGAGCCAAGGTTGTAGAGAACTAGGAAAAACCCAATAATTAATGACCTAGACTATAACCTAAGCTATCCTATAGGACTAAGTGCTATAGGCTTGAGGATACTTAGGACCTAAGTAAACTTGAGTGAGCATTAAGACTATACTAAGCTTGGAAGATCTTAGGGATAAACTTTTCTAAGAATAGATATTGAGTCAAGGAATTTGGATTGGAATTCTATAATTTTAGAATCCGAACTAATTTTCTAAATACCTTTTCATCAAAGGATTTCAGAGGCAAAGATCTATATTCTTAGTATCTTTGATCTGAAATTCTCATCATATATTCATCAAAGGATTTCAGGGGCAAAGATCTGTATTCTTAGCATCTTTGATCTGAAATTCTCATCATGTTATCATCATCATTAGGACTTCATAATTTAGAATCTGTGTAATATTATTCTTTAGTTGAAGTTCACACCAGGAGATCATTATACTCAATACTGTAAGTATTGGGAACCTAGGCTAATTAACCTAGGACACATATACTAAAACCTAACATCTTGATTTCAAGTAAATTAAGAAACATTGTTTACACAATCATAATCAAATTCATAGTACAAGAGACAATCATGAATCAATCATAATCAATCAAGAGTTGGGATCCTAGCTTCAAATAAAAATGTCGGCCAAGCTCTGGCATACTGAAGTGGTGGTGGGTTGGCGGCTGGGCGGGCAGTTAGCTTGACCCTACGTATGCCCTATATATAAACTAACTTCAGTATGACAGGGGGAATTCGGTGTTCGTATTTGAAGTGAAAATCTGGGAGCAACTGGAATCATTGAACATTAGTCAAACATATGAGATACAACCATTTGAGATACAATCATTGTGTGAATCAGTCAAAGATGAATCAATCAAGTGTGTGAATCAATCATTGTGTTAATCAACCATAGGTGAGTCAACCATTGTGTGTGAATCAATCAGGTGAACAATCATTATGTGTAGTCTTAAGTGATTAAATGCTTAGTCTAACATCAGTGCCGGAAACGTCACCGGAACAGTGATCGTAAACAGTACGTGAACAGTAATCAGGTACAAATCTTATGTAATGTAGTGTATTTCATATTCATATCGAGTTTCAGTATCATTTCATGCTATCAAAACAGAGAGTTCATAATCATTTGAGAGAAATCAGTTCAGAACAATGATTCTTGAGTCAGATAATTATCTGGCAACACAGAACCATCATGTGATTTATTTGTTAGGATTTTATTATGTATAAACGTATGTGAGGCTTTACAGAACAAAACAGCACGAATGTCGTTACGTGAATGCTAAACCGACGGATTATTTGTATAGGTGACGATCTGTACGAATAATTCTGAAAGTCTAACGTTCTGAATGATATTCAATAATTAGAAAACAATATTGAAAAGTGTAGTTATCGTCGTGTTTGATCGGGTGACGATTCGAACAAATACGCGCGATGACCGCGCGATTCGATTTAAACGTTAAACAAATATTTTGTAATTTAAATAATTAAAAGATATTTAGTTAATTTATTAGGAATCACAACCTAAAATAATTTTATGAAACCTATTTTTAAAACCGAGTCGTTTTGTTACGAAAACGACGCGAAAACGACGCTTCCACGAGAAACCGAACGAACCCGAACACACCCGGGTATTTTTAAAGCCATTATTGTGGCATTTACTTGCCATAATCACCACCACCTACCAGCCATCAACACCCCATCTCGTCACTTTCTCTCTCTAATTTCTCTCTCTAAAAACCCTAGCCCTAAATTCTTCAATTCTACATGAAATTTTGTGTTTTTGGTGTCTAAATCACCACCATCACTTGTAGAGCTCGAAAGTACAACCGATCTAAGCTTTCAACCGACTGATTTGAGGTAAAATCCACGTTTTAGTTCCGGTTTTTAGGGTTCTAAAACCCTCATGTTCGAACCTCATAGGAATCGGATTCACAACACTCCACCACTTAGGATCTACCTTAAACCCATATAGAATAATGAGGGAACAAGTGAGCATCATGGGATGTGCCTAAATCGTGATTTGGTGAGGCCTACATCTGGGTCCTTTAACTGCCAAATGTCCCAACAGCAGCTCACCGAATGAGCTTAATTCTTATTTGCCGAATGGCCCTCTGCCAAACTAAGCCCATTCGCCGAATGGCCAAGGCACCCACTCATTCGACAAAACCAAGGCTCTTTCGGCCAAGTCCCATGCGGCCTACATTCGGCCAAGACCCATTCGACAGTGCACCCATTCGACCTTCTCCTTCGCTGGTAGCCTTTCGGCCTAGCTCCATTCGACTACTTAGTTTCATTCGCCACTATCTTATTCGCGTGAACTAGACCTATTCGACCAAACTCCCCACGGCCACCCTTGTTTGTGCTTAACTCATTCGAGCCAAGCTCTCATTCGATCGAAGCTCACACGATTTTAATCTATTCGGCCTAAGCTTGGCTCAAGTATGGTTAAAACTTATAATGGATAATTGGGTTTAAGTTTATCCTTACGGTTTGGAAATATTATCTTATATATGGTTTGCATAATGAGGATCTAAATTTATAGTTGTGGGCCCATGGGAGGCCCCACGTAAAAAGCATTAGATGTGTGTGTGTGCATTTCATTAATTAGGGTATGTAATAATGCGATCGACTGATGTGAATGGTTTAACATCTATATCTCAATCTAATACATTGGAAAGTTCTTGTAAAGTGTTATGGATTAAAACGATACAATGAGATTTCAATTGTTGATTTAAGTATTAACATTTAAACTCTATGGGATTTCACAAGGACTTGTAATCAAATGAAGATGATTTACTTAAATTCTATATGGTGATCATACAATTTAAAGGATAGTACGTGCATATCAAAGTCAAAATCAAGAGAAGCAAAGAGATCAAGAATCAAAGGATATCCGTAAAGTCCCTTCAGGTACAGAAGACCATTGGGTCAGGCTGTACGTGCATCATTAAAATCCCGTCACGCCCAGGTATACTCCTTGCGAGTTATGCCTGGTATGGGTCACGTGTGAGAGGTTACAACTTGGACAACCACCAACAATTAAGTCTAACTGATTGAGTAAAATAATACCCAATCATCATGTCTTAGTTGTATTTAAATGTTTTATTTAATTATTTGATTATAGTTGACAATTTACTAATATCACTGATTTTGGGAAATCATGTATCTATGTTCAAAATCAAGAGAGTCAAAGGTAAATCAAGTTTTGGGAAATCATAATCTAAATCAGAGGTGTGTTAGGTAAAAATGCTTAATTATCATTAACATCAATGTCCTATGTGGATTAGTATGTGGTGGGATGGCGTCTGGGCGGGGTTGTAGCCTTGACCCAGGGGTATGCCCTATATATAAGCATACCGATCTGGATGATACAGGTGATGTTAATGAGGTTAGGGTCTTTACCGGAAGAGGTTTTCAAATCATTTTCATTTACAAAACTATATGAACTCACCAACCATGTGTTGACTTGGTTTTTGCATGACTTCTCAGGTGACGAACAGGTCAACTAAGGAGTTATTCCTTTTGGACTAGGACTTCAGATAGAAGGCTTAGCATTTTGGACCTGCATACTTTTGAAGACATCATTATACAAATTTATTTTGTATATCTTGTGTAAATACAAGATAGAAATTTATGATGTTGATGTAGATTTACATTGTTAAATTATAAACAATACTGATGTAATTTAACTTTGTAATTCTATTATATTTAGCATTTCTCATTTATATCATGTGCAATGTAAACAATCTGATCATCACGATTATCACTCATGATATCGCGCCCCGGGAACTTTCCGCCCGCCGGGACAACCGATCCTATCCCGCCGGCTCGGGGTGTGACAGATTGGTATCAGAGCCATGGTTATAGAGAAATATAGGTCACTTATTTAAACGGTTTGGCCTAGACTATAACCTAGGGACCCTGCATGTAGAGAACATAGGATTTAAGACTTACTTGCATAATTGTCTTCTGCATTCGATCATTGCACTAACCAATATTCCTTTGGTTATGATCAGAATGCCGCCGCGAAGACAACCTCCTCTGTTGCCATTATCACAGGACCAAGCTCCACACTCCTCAACGCCATCACCAAATGATTCACCACCGCCACCTCCTCCACCGCCTCCACCTCCTCCCCCACTGATCACACAGGCATCAGGTTCAGGCACGACTCCCATACTGGATCCTACCACCATCGCTTTGGTGACTCTACTGAGCAGCCAGATGACCAATCAGATGAAAGAGGCGATACAATAGATGTTCAACCTTCTCCGTAATGAGATCAACGACACTGGCAATTCATCAGGAGAAGCCAGTGGGAACACTGGTGGTACCTCACACTACTCCTACAAGTCATTCGTAGGATGTAAACCGCCTAGTTTTAGCGGATCTGAAGGAGCCGTTGGATTAATCCAATGGATTGAAAAGATTGAGGCTACTCTGGACCTCTGCAGCTGTCCAGAGCACCATAAAGTCCGCTACTCTACTGGAACATTCAACAAGCGGGCTCTGACCTGGTGGAATGGTCAGATCAACGCCCGAGGAAGAGAAGAAGCTATGGCAATGCCATGGGAGGACTTCAAGGCGTTACTGAGAACAGAATTCTGCCCCAAGAATGAGCTACAGAAGTTGGAAGTTGAGTTATCCAACCATGTGATGAAAGGGGCTGATCACATGGGGTACACTACTCGTTATCACGAGTTGATTGCTTTGGTGCCAGACATGGTACCAACTTTAGAGAAGAGGATAGATCGTTATGTAGGTGGACTTCCCGCCTGTATTCAGGGTGTGGTTGTTTCAGCCAACCCTACCACTGTCGAGTCAGCAGTGAGATTGTCTGGGAAACTCACTGATATGATGGTTGCATCAGGAGTTCTGAAGAAAGAGGTTGATACTGGTAAGAGAAAGGAAGAGTCTTCAAAGAAGCCACAACACCAGCAACACTCAAAGAAGAAACATAAATTAATCAAGAACTACACTATGGCTACTCCCCTGAATCAAGTAGCAACGGCACAACAAAATGTGCCCAAGAGGCAGTATACTGGCCCACATCCTTTGTGTACTAAATGCCAGTATCATCATGCTGCAAACAACCAGTGCCGTCAATGCACGGGTTGTGGAAGAAAAGGGCACTGGGTTCAGCAGTGCAGACTGACACCAAATCCAGCAGTTAACAATGCTGCCCTAGCACTTCCTCCACCAGCTAATCAGAACAATGGTTGATGCTTCAACTGTGGCGAACAAGGCCACTTTGCAAAGAACTGCCCGAAGAAGGCACAACAAGCAGTTCAAGCTCCTCGTGGAAGAGCTTTTGTTATTGGAGCACCAGCTGCACGCCAGGACCCAAATGTGGTCACTGGTACGTTTCTCTTACATGACTTTTATGCATCTGTTCTATTTGACACTGGTGCGGATCAGAGTTTTATCTCTGCCGACTTTGCATGCCAACTAGATTCTATAGAAGAACAGTTAGACTCCCCTTATATTATAGAAGTAGCTAACGGAAAACAGATCACGGTTAGTACAGTATACAGGAATTGCCCGTTGACACTTAATGGTCATACATTTGCCATCGACTTGATACCGATGGAGTTGGGTAGTTTCGACATCATTGTTGGAATGGATTGGCTTTCCTTTAACCGAGTGGAAGTCATCTGTTCTGAGAAGCTGCTTCGAGTTCCATTACCAGAGGATCGTGTGTTGGAAGTTAGAGGGGATCAGGCAAAACGAAGTGTTAAAATCATTTCATGCATAAAGGCGCGTAAGTGTCTACAGAAGCAATGTGTAGCTTTCCTGGCTCATGTGGTGGAAAAGGAGAAAGACAAGAAGAAGATTCAAGATGTACCAGTAGTAAAAGAGTATCCAGAAGTATTTCCTGAAGACCTACCTGGTTTGCCACCAGCGCGACCAGTAGAGTTCCGAATTGACTTAGTTCCTGGAGCAACTCCTGTTGCTAAATCTCCTTATAGGCTAGCACCTTCGGAGATGCAGGAATTGTCGAACCAGTTGCAGGAGTTACTGGATAAAGGATTCATCAGACCGAGCTACTCACCTTGGGGAGCTCCGGTTTTGTTCGTGAAGAAGAAAGACGGATCGTTTCGAATGTGCATCGACTATCGAGAATTGAACAAGTTAACTATCAAGAATCGGTATCCACTGCCGAGGATTGACGACTTGTTTGATCAGTTGCAAGGAGCCCAGTATTTCTCAAAGATCGATCTACGGTCCGGGTATCATCAGCTTAGAGTTCAAGATGAAGACATACCGAAGACGGCTTTCCGAACCAGATACGGGCATTACGAATTCCTAGTGATGCCTTTCGGATTGACGAATGCACCAGCGGTTTTCATGGATCTCATGAACCGAGTGTGCAAGCCATATTTAGATCAGTTTGTCATTGTCTTCATTGATGACATACTGATTTATTCCAAGAGCAAAGCAGAACACGAGCAACATCTCAGAAAGATCTTGGAACTGTTGACAGAACAGAAGCTCTATGCCAAGTTCTCTAAATGTGAATTTTGGTTAAGGGAAGTTCAGTTTCTTGGTCACGTAGTCAACAGTGAGGGAATACACGTAGATCCCGCCAAGATTGAAGCAATAAAGAACTGGGACACTCCGAAGACACCAACGGAGATTCGGTCTTTTCTGGGATTGGCAGGCTATTATAGGAGATTCATCACGAACTTTTCTAAGATGGCTTTGCCTCTCACTAAGTTAACCCAGAAGAGTGAACCGTTCGTCTGGGAACAGAAACAAGAAGATGCTTTCCAGACATTGAAACAGAAATTGTGTGATGCTCCAATCCTATCTCTCCCAGAAGGTTGTGATGATTTTGTTGTATACTGTGATGCTTCCCATCAGGGACTTGGTTGTGTTTTAATGCAACGGGACAAAGTCATAGCCTATGCATCAAGACAGTTAAAGGTTCATGAGAAGAGCTACACTACTCATGATCTTGAACTGGGAGCAGTAATCTTTGCATTGAAGATTTGGAGACATTACTTATATGGCACCAAGTGTACCATATTTACTGATCACAAGAGTCTGCAGCATATCTTTGATCAGAAGGAGCTCAACATGCTACAACGCCGTTGGGTAGAACTTCTGAATGATTACGATTGTGTGATCAAGTACCATCCGGGAAAGGCGAATGTTGTAGCTGATGCCTTGAGTCGGAAGGAACGGGTCAAACCCTTACGCGTTAGAGCTATGGGGATGACTGTGCAGACCAGGTTACAAGACAGGATCATTCAGGCACAACAGGAATCAGTTGATAGAGGAAACTTGAAGAAAGAACTTGACTGCGGAGCAGAGAAACATTTAGAGACCAAGTCTGATGGAATGATCTACTATCAGGATCGTATATGGATCCCAGCAGTAGATGAATTGAGAAGACTTATCTTCGATGAAGCACACAAGACAAAATACTCTGTTCATCCAGGCGCTGATAAAATGTATCAAGACTTGCGTGGATTTTATTGGTGGCCGGGAATGAAGAAAGACATAGCCGAGTACGTCGGTCGGTGTCTGACGTGTGCAAAGGTAAAGGCGGAACACCAGAGACCGTCTGGTTTACTGGAACAGCCTGAGATTCCGCTCTGGAAGTGGGAACAAATAGCTATGGATTTTATTACCAAGCTACCCCGCACTTCCAGTGGTCATGATACTATCTGGGTTATCATTGATCGTTTGACGAAATCTGCTCACTTCTTGCCGATGCGTGAGACTTTCACGATGGATAAACTGGCGAGATTGTACATCAATGAGATAGTGGTACGCCATGGTGTGCCATTGTCTATTATTTCTGATAGAGACAGCAGATTCACATCAAGGTTTTGGCAATCACTGCAGAAATCTCTAGGGACACAGTTAAACCTGAGTACAGCTTACCACCCTCAAACGGATGGTCAAAGCGAACGTACTATTCAAACCCTAGAGGACATGTTAAGAACCTGTATTTTGGATTTTGGTGGGAATTGGGATTCTCATTTGCCACTGATTGAGTTCTCCTACAATAACAGTTATCACAGCAGTATCGGATGTGCACCATTCGAGGCTCTCTATGGCCGGAAATGTCGATCACCGATCTGTTGGACTGAAGTGGGAGATAATCGAATAACTGGGCCAGAGCTTATTCAGGAAACCACTGACAAGATAGTCCAGATTCAAAGAAGACTACAAGCTACAAGAAGCAGACAAAAGAGCGTGGGAGACCGTGTCATGTTGAAGGTTTCTCCATGGAAAGGCGTAGTCCGCTTTGGAAAGAAAGGCAAGTTAGCACCACGATACGTAGGACCGTTCGAAATCATTGAACGTATTGGTCCTGTAGCTTATCGACTGAGATTACCAGATGAACTCAGTGGTGTGCATGACGTGTTTCATGTCTCGAACTTAAAGAAATGCCTTGCTGACGAATCACTCGTCATTCCACTCGAAGAGATTCAAGTTGATGATCAGTTGCACTTTATCGAAGAACCTTTAGAGATTATGGATCGCAAAGTCAAGCAACTGAGGCGAAGCCGTATTCCGATAGTAAAGGTTCGTTGGAACTCAAGACGCGGACCCGAATTTACTTGGGAATGTGAAGATCACATGAAGTTAAAGTATCCCCAACTGTTTGAAGAAGAAGCGGTACCCGATAACAATTCTTAAATTTCGGGACGAAATTTCTTTAACAAGGGGAGACTGTAACATCAGTGCCGGAAACGTCACCGGAACAGTGATCGTAAACAGTACGTGAACAGTAATCAGGTACAAATCTTATGTAATGTAGTGTATTTTATATTCATATCGAGTTTCAGTTGCATTTCATGCTATCAAAACAGAGAGTTCATAATCATTTGAGAGAAATCAGTTCAGAACAATGATTCTTGAGTCAGATAATTATCTGGCAACACAGAACCATCATGTGATTTATTTGTTAGGATTTTATTATGTATAAACGTATGTGAGGCTTTACAGAACAAAACAGCACGAATGTCGTTACGTGAATGCTAAACCGACGGATTATTTGTATAGGTGACGATCTGTACGAATAATTCTGAAAGTTTAACGTTCTGAATGATATTCAATAATTAGAAAACAATATTGAAAAGTGTAGTTATCGTCGTGTTTGATCGGGTGACGATTCGAACAAATACGCGCGATGACCGCACGATTCGATTTAAACGTTAAACAAATATTTTGTAATCTAAATAATTAAAAGATATTTAGTTAATTTATTAGGAATCACAACCTAAAATAATTTTATGAAACCTATTTTTAAAACCGAGTCGTTTCGTTACGAAAACGACGCGAAAACGACGCTTCCACGCGAAACCGAACGAACCCGAACACACCCGGGTATTTTTAAAGCCATTATTGTGGCATTTACTTGCCATAATCACCACCACCTACCAGCCATCAACACCCCATCTCGTCACTTTCTCTCTCTTATTTCTCTCTCTAAAAACCCTAGCCCTAACTTCTTCAATTCTTCATGAAATTTTGTGTTTTTGGTGTCTAAATCACCACCATCACTTGTAGAGCTCGAAAGTACAACCGATCTAAGCTTTCAACCGACTGATTTGAGGTAAAATCCACGTTTTAGTTCCGGTTTTTAGGGTTCTAAAACCCTCATGTTCGAACCTCATAGGAATCGGATTCACAACACTCCACCACTTAGGATCTACCTTAAACCCATATAGAATAATGAGGGAACAAGTGAGCATCATGGGATGTGCCTAAATCGTGATTTGGTGAGGCCTGCATCTGGGTCCTTTAACTGCCGAATGTCCCAACAGCAGCTCACCGAATGAGCTTAATTCTTATTTGCCGAATGGCCCTCTGCCAAACTAAGCCCATTCGCCGAATGGCCAAGGCACCCACTCATTCGACAAAACCAAGGCTCTTTCGGCCAAGTCCCATGCGGCCTACATTCGGCCAAGACCCATTCGACAGTGCACCCATTCGACCTTCTCCTTCGCTGGTAGCCTTTCGGCCTAGTTCCATTCGACTACTTAGTTTCATTCGCCACTAGCCCATTCGCGTGAACCAAGACCTATTCGACCAAACTCTCTTTCGGCCACCCTTGTTTCGGCTTAACTCATTCGAGCCAAGCTCTCATTCGATCGAAGCTCACACGATTTTAATCTATTCGGCCTAAGCTCTGGCTCAATAGGTTAAGACTTATAAGGCTAAGTGGGTAGGTTATCATTACGGTTTGGAAATATTATCTTATATATGGTTTGCATGAATGAGGATCTAAGATGTGTATGTGTGGGCATGGGAATCCCCACGTAAAAGCATGCATGGATGTGTGTGTGTGCATGGGATTAATTAGGGTTTGTAATCATGCGATCGACTGGATGTGAATGGTTAACATCTATATCTCAACTCTAATACATTGGAAAGTTCTTGTAAAGTGTTATGGATTAAAACGATACAATGAGATTTCAATTGTTGATTTAAGTATTAACATTTAAACTCTATGGGATTTCACAAGGACTTGTAATCAAATGAAGATGATTTACTTAAATTCTATATGGTGATCATACAATTTAAAGGATAGTTATGGGCCCAAGGGAGGCCCAACAGGCTTAGTTTAAGCCATTAGATGTTAAACCTTATTTCAATTAAATTAATTACGTTTTAATAAAAGTAACGACCTATAAACCGTATTCAATGAAGTTAAATGGTTTTATGAAATGTAATATTCAATATGTTAACATGTTAATGTAATAGTGAGTCAAGGGTTTGGGGTTACTAATGGGTAATAAGGTTAGTCTAGTTAGAAGAAATCTTAGAATCACATAGTAATCTAGGACACTTAGTTGCACACCGAGACCAAACCCTAGTTAAGACGTCTATTATCAATACTTATCATATGCGAATTTTCTTAAAACAACTCAGGAACCGAAGACACATAAGCTACAACAACGAGCGCGCATTTTGTGGTAATTCTATACAAAGCAACACAAGTGAGTTCATTGCCCCTTTTCTAAACATTTTCGTTTTTAAAACGCGGGGCTGAGAAGCATGCGTAAACTGTTTTCATTTAAACTGTTTATTTAAATGCTTTTATTTATTATATGTTTTTACATGTATATGTTTGTTGATACTTCTAGACTCCTGTCTAGTAAATTATTAAGCAGATCAAATTATCAAGTTAATTAAATTACTCTTATGAGTAATACTTTAATTCTAAACTCAAATCAAACCCTTAGTCCATCAAGTTCAAATTCAAGAATCTAAATCCAAAGTGAAATCAAGGGAACTAAATCAAAAGATCATACTCAAAGGGAATCTAATTCAGTGTGGGATCAGAGAACAAATAAATCAGAATCAAGAATCATATATCATTGTGAATCATGGGAATTCAAAAGATCAAGATCAAGAGACTCAAGGAATCAGAAATCATAAATGTGTGTGAATCATGGAGATAATGAAATCATTACAATCTAATGAAATCATTAATATTCGAGATAAGGTGGATGTCAGTTGTATAGGGAATCAAGACCACGTGTAACACACATAAAGTCCCTTCAGGTATAGAAGACTCTTGTAGTCAGGCTATATGGGCAATAACGTGAACTATCAAATGAAATCAATATCAAAGTCAAAATCAAGAGAAGCAAAGAGATCAAGAATCAAAGGATATCCGTAAAGTCCCTTCAGGTACAGAAGACCATTGGGTCAGGCTGTACGGGCATCATTAAAATCCCGTCACGCCCAGGTATACTCCTTGCGAGTTATGCCTGGTATGGGTCACGTGTGAGAGATTACAACTTGGACAACCACCAACAATTAAGTCTAACTGATTGAGTAAAATAATACCCAATCATCATGTCTTAGTTGTATTTAAATGTTTTATTTAATTATTTGATTATAGTTGACAATTTACTAATATCACTGATTTTGGGAAATCATGTATCTATGTTCAAAATCAAGAGAGTCAAAGGTAAATCAAGTTTTGGGAAATCATAATCTAAATCAGAGGTGTGTTAGGTAAAAATGCTTAATTATCATTAACATCAATGTCCTATGCGGATTAGTATGTGGTGGGATGGCGTCTGGGCGGGGTTGTAGCCTTGACCCAGGGGTATGCCCTATATATAAGCATACCGATCTGGATGATACAGGTGATGTTAATGAGGTTAGGGTCTTTACCGGAAGAGGTTTTCAAATCATTTTCATTTACAAAACTATATGAACTCACCAACCATGTGTTGACTTGGTTTTTGCATGACTTCTCAGGTGACGAACAGGTCAACTAAGGAGTTATTCCTTTTGGACTAGGACTTCAGATAGAAGGCTTAGCATTTTGGACCTGCATACTTTTGAAGACATCATTATACAAATTTATTTTGTATATCTTGTGTAAATACAAGATAGAAATTTATGATGTTGATGTAGATTTACATTGTTAAATTATAAACAATACTGATGTAATTTAACTTTGTAATTCTATTATATTTAGCATTTCTCATTTATATCATGTGCAATGTAAACAATCTGATCATCACGATTATCACTCATGATATCGCGCCCCGGGAACTTTCCGCCCGCCGGGACAACCGATCCTATCCCGCCGGCTCGGGGTGTGACAGATTGGTATCAGAGCCATGGTTATAGAGAAATATAGGTCACTTATTTAAACGGTTTGGCCTAGACTATAACCTAGGGACCCTGCATGTAGAGAACATAGGATTTAAGACTTACTTGCATAATTGTCTTCTGCATTCGATCATTGCACTAACCAATATTCCTTTGGTTATGATCAGAATGCCGCCGCGAAGACAACCTCCTCTGTTGCCATTATCACAGGACCAAGCTCCACACTCCTCAACGCCATCACCAAATGATTCACCACCGCCACCTCCTCCACCGCCTCCACCTCCTCCCCCACTGATCACACAGGCATCAGGTTCAGGCACGACTCCCATACTGGATCCTACCACCATCGCTTTGGTGACTCTACTGAGCAGCCAGATGACCAATCAGATGAAAGAGGCGATACAATAGATGTTCAACCTTCTCCGTAATGAGATCAACGACACTGGCAATTCATCAGGAGAAGCCAGTGGGAACACTGGTGGTACCTCACACTACTCCTACAAGTCATTCGTAGGATGTAAACCGCCTAGTTTTAGCGGATCTGAAGGAGCCGTTGGATTAATCCAATGGATTGAAAAGATTGAGGCTACTCTGGACCTCTGCAGCTGTCCAGAGCACCATAAAGTCCGCTACTCTACTGGAACATTCAACAAGCGGGCTCTGACCTGGTGGAATGGTCAGATCAACGCCCGAGGAAGAGAAGAAGCTATGGCAATGCCATGGGAGGACTTCAAGGCGTTACTGAGAACAGAATTCTGCCCCAAGAATGAGCTACAGAAGTTGGAAGTTGAGTTATCCAACCATGTGATGAAAGGGGCTGATCACATGGGGTACACTACTCGTTATCACGAGTTGATTGCTTTGGTGCCAGACATGGTACCAACTTTAGAGAAGAGGATAGATCGTTATGTAGGTGGACTTCCCGCCTGTATTCAGGGTGTGGTTGTTTCAGCCAACCCTACCACTGTCGAGTCAGCAGTGAGATTGTCTGGGAAACTCACTGATCTGATGGTTGCATCAGGAGTTCTGAAGAAAGAGGTTGATACTGGTAAGAGAAAGGAAGAGTCTTCAAAGAAGCCACAACACCAGCAACACTCAAAGAAGAAACATAAATTAATCAAGAACTACACTATGGCTACTCCCCTGAATCAAGTAGCAACGGCACAACAAAATGTGCCCAAGAGGCAGTATACTGGCCCACATCCTTTGTGTACTAAATGCCAGTATCATCATGCTGCAAACTACCAGTGCCGTCAATGCACGGGTTGTGGAAGAAAAGGGCACTGGGTTCAGCAGTGCAGACTGACACCAAATCCAGCAGTTAACAATGCTGCCCTAGCACTTCCTCCACCAGCTAATCAGAACAATGGTTGATGCTTCAACTGTGGCGAACAAGGCCACTTTGCAAAGAACTGCCCGAAGAAGGCACAACAAGCAGTTCAAGCTCCTCGTGGAAGAGCTTTTGTTATTGGAGCACCAGCTGCACGCCAGGACCCAAATGTGGTCACTGGTACGTTTCTCTTACATGACTTTTATGCATCTGTTCTATTTGACACTGGTGCGGATCAGAGTTTTATCTCTGCCGACTTTGCATGCCAACTAGATTCTATAGAAGAACAGTTAGACTCCCCTTATATTATAGAAGTAGCTAACGGAAAACAGATCACGGTTAGTACAGTATACAGAAATTGCCCGTTGACACTTAATGGTCATACATTTGCCATCGACTTGATACCGATGGAGTTGGGTAGTTTCGACATCATTGTTGGAATGGATTGGCTTTCCTTTAACCGAGTGGAAGTCATCTGTTCTGAGAAGCTGCTTCGAGTTCCATTACCAGAGGATCGTGTGTTGGAAGTTAGAGGGGATCAGGCAAAACGAAGTGTTAAAATCATTTCATGCATAAAGGCGCGTAAGTGTCAACAGAAGCAATGTGTAGCTTTCCTGGCTCATGTGGTGGAAAAGGAGAAAGACAAGAAGAAGATTCAAGATGTACCAGTAGTAAAAGAGTATCCAGAAGTATTTCCTGAAGACCTACCTGGTTTGCCACCAGCGCGACCAGTAGAGTTCCGAATTGACTTAGTTCCTGGAGCAACTCCTGTTGCTAAATCTCCTTATAGGCTAGCACCTTCGGAGATGCAGGAATTGTCGAACCAGTTGCAGGAGTTACTGGATAAAGGATTCATCAGACCGAGCTACTCACCTTGGGGAGCTCCGGTTTTGTTCGTGAAGAAGAAAGACGGATCGTTTCGAATGTGCATCGACTATCGAGAATTGAACAAGTTAACTATCAAGAATCGGTATCCACTGCCGAGGATTGACGACTTGTTTGATCAGTTGCAAGGAGCCCAGTATTTCTCAAAGATCGATCTACGGTCCGGGTATCATCAGCTTAGAGTTCAAGATGAAGACATACCGAAGACGGCTTTCCGAACCAGATACGGGCATTACGAATTCCTAGTGATGCCTTTCGGATTGACGAATGCACCAGCGGTTTTCATGGATCTCATGAACCGAGTGTGCAAGCCATATTTAGATCAGTTTGTCATTGTCTTCATTGATGACATACTGATTTATTCCAAGAGCAAAGCAGAACACGAGCAACATCTCAGAAAGATCTTGGAACTGTTGACAGAACAGAAGCTCTATGCCAAGTTCTCTAAATGTGAATTTTGGTTAAGGGAAGTTCAGTTTCTTGGTCACGTAGTCAACAGTGAGGGAATACACGTAGATCCCGCCAAGATTGAAGCAATAAAGAACTGGGACACTCCGAAGACACCAACGGAGATTCGGTCTTTTCTGGGATTGGCAGGCTATTATAGGAGATTCATCTCGAACTTTTCTAAGATAGCTTTGCCTCTCACTAAGTTAACCCAGAAGAGTGAACCGTTCGTCTGGGAACAGAAACAAGAAGATGCTTTCCAGACATTGAAACAGAAATTGTGTGATGCTCCAATCCTATCTCTCCCAGAAGGTTGTGATGATTTTGTTGTATACTGTGATGCTTCCCATCAGGGACTTGGTTGTGTTTTAATGCAACGGGACAAAGTCATAGCCTATGCATCAAGACAGTTAAAGGTTCATGAGAAGAACTACACTACTCATGATCTTGAACTGGGAGCAGTAATCTTTGCATTGAAGATTTGGAGACATTACTTATATGGCACCAAGTGTACCATATTTACTGATCACAAGAGTCTGCAGCATATCTTTGATCAGAAGGAGCTCAACATGCGACAACGCCGTTGGGTAGAACTTCTGAATGATTACGATTGTGTGATCAAGTACCATCCGGGAAAGGCGAATGTTGTAGCTGATGCCTTGAGTCGGAAGGAACGGGTCAAACCCTTACGCGTTAGAGCTATGGGGATGACTGTGCAGACCAGGTTACAAGACAGGATCATTCAGGCACAACAGGAATCAGTTGATAGAGGAAACTTGAAGAAAGAACTTGACTGCGGAGCAGAGAAACATTTAGAGACCAAGTCTGATGGAATGATCTACTATCAGGATCGTATATGGATCCCAGCAGTAGATGAATTGAGAAGACTTATCTTCGATGAAGCACACAAGACAAAATACTCTGTTCATCCAGGCGCTGATAAAATGTATCAAGACTTGCGTGGATTTTATTGGTGGCCGGGAATGAAGAAAGACATAGCCGAGTACGTCGGTCGGTGTCTGACGTGTGCAAAGGTAAAGGCGGAACACCAGAGACCGTCTGGTTTACTGGAACAGCCTGAGATTCCGCTCTGGAAGTGGGAACAAATAGCTATGGATTTTATTACCAAGCTACCCCGCACTTCCAGTGGTCATGATACTATCTGGGTTATCATTGATCGTTTGACGAAATCTGCTCACTTCTTGCCGATGCGTGAGACTTTCACGATGGATAAACTGGCGAGATTGTACATCAATGAGATAGTGGTACGCCATGGTGTGCCATTGTCTATTATTTCTGATAGAGACAGCAGATTCACATCAAGGTTTTGGCAATCACTGCAGAAATCTCTAGGGACACAGTTAAACCTGAGTACAGCTTACCACCCTCAAACGGATGGTCAAAGCGAACGTACTATTCAAACCCTAGAGGACATGTTAAGAACCTGTATTTTGGATTTTGGTGGGAATTGGGATTCTCATTTGCCACTGATTGAGTTCTCCTACAATAACAGTTATCACAGCAGTATCGGATGTGCACCATTCGAGGCTCTCTATGGCCGGAAATGTCGATCACCGATCTGTTGGACTGAAGTGGGAGATAATCGAATAACTGGGCCAGAGCTTATTTAGGAAACCACTGACAAGATAGTCCAGATTCAAAGAAGACTACAAGCTACAAGAAGCAGACAAAAGAGCGTGGGAGACCGTGTCATGTTGAAGGTTTCTCCATGGAAAGGCGTAGTCCGCTTTGGAAAGAAAGGCAAGTTAGCACCACGATACGTAGGACCGTTCGAAATCATTGAACGTATTGGTCCTGTAGCTT
Source organism: Mikania micrantha (assembly GCA_009363875.1). Taxonomy (NCBI): domain Eukaryota; kingdom Viridiplantae; phylum Streptophyta; class Magnoliopsida; order Asterales; family Asteraceae; genus Mikania; species Mikania micrantha. The sequence goes on from CM018680.1 coordinate 23,491,630, forward strand.
ATCGACTGAGATTACCAGATGAACTCAGTGGTGTGCATGACGTGTTTCATGTCTCGAACTTAAAGAAATGCCTTGCTGACGAATCACTCGTCATTCCACTCGAAGAGATTCAAGTTGATGATCAGTTGCACTTTATCGAAGAACCTTTAGAGATTATGGATCGCAAAGTCAAGCAACTGAGGCGAAGCCGTATTCCGATAGTAAAGGTTCGTTGGAACTCAAGACGCGGACCCGAATTTACTTGGGAATGTGAAGATCACATGAAGTTAAAGTATCCCCAACTGTTTGAAGAAGAAGCGGTACCCGATAACAATTCTTAAATTTCGGGACGAAATTTCTTTAACAAGGGGAGACTGTAACATCAGTGCCGGAAACGTCACCGGAACAGTGATCGTAAACAGTACGTGAACAGTAATCAGGTACAAATCTTATGTAATGTAGTGTATTTTATATTCATATCGAGTTTCAGTTGCATTTCATGCTATCAAAACAGAGAGTTCATAATCATTTGAGAGAAATCAGTTCAGAACAATGATTCTTGAGTCAGATAATTATCTGGCAACACAGAACCATCATGTGATTTATTTGTTAGGATTTTATTATGTATAAACGTATGTGAGGCTTTACAGAACAAAACAGCACGAATGTCGTCACGTGAATGCTAAACCGACGGATTATTTGTATAGGTGACGATCTGTACGAATAATTCTGAAAGTTTAACGTTCTGAATGATATTCAATAATTAGAAAACAATATTGAAAAGTGTAGTTATCGTCGTGTTTGATCGGGTGACGATTCGAACAAATACGCGCGATGACCGCACGATTCGATTTAAACGTTAAACAAATATTTTGTAATCTAAATAATTAAAAGATATTTAGTTAATTTATTAGGAATCACAACCTAAAATAATTTTATGAAACCTATTTTTAAAACCGAGTCGTTTCGTTACGAAAACGACGCGAAAACGACGCTTCCACGCGAAACCGAACGAACCCGAACACACCCGGGTATTTTTAAAGCCATTATTGTGGCATTTACTTGCCATAATCACCACCACCTACCAGCCATCAACACCCCATCTCGTCACTTTCTCTCTCTTATTTCTCTCTCTAAAAACCCTAGCCCTAACTTCTTCAATTCTTCATGAAATTTTGTGTTTTTGGTGTCTAAATCACCACCATCACTTGTAGAGCTCGAAAGTACAACCGATCTAAGCTTTCAACCGACTGATTTGAGGTAAAATCCACGTTTTAGTTCCGGTTTTTAGGGTTCTAAAACCCTCATGTTCGAACCTCATAGGAATCGGATTCACAACACTCCACCACTTAGGATCTACCTTAAACCCATATAGAATAATGAGGGAACAAGTGAGCATCATGGGATGTGCCTAAATCGTGATTTGGTGAGGCCTGCATCTGGGTCCTTTAACTGCCGAATGTCCCAACAGCAGCTCACCGAATGAGCTTAATTCTTATTTGCCGAATGGCCCTCTGCCAAACTAAGCCCATTCGCCGAATGGCCAAGGCACCCACTCATTCGACCAAACCAAGACTCTTTCGGCCAAGTCCCATGCGGCCTACATTCGGCCAAGACCCATTCGACAGTGCACCCATTCGACCTTCTCCTTCGCTGGTAGCCTTTCGGCCTAGTTCCATTCGACTACTTAGTTTCATTCGCCACTAGCCCATTCGCGTGAACCAAGACCTATTCGACCAAACTCTCTTTCGGCCACCCTTGTTTCGACTTAACTCATTCGAGCCAAGCTCTCATTCGATCGAAGCTCACACGATTTTAATCTATTCGGCCTAAGCTTTGGCTCAATAGGTTAAGACTTATAAGGCTAAGTGGGTAGGTTATCCTTACGGTTTGGAAATATTATCTTATATATGGTTTGCATGAATGAGGATCTAAGATGTGTATGTGTGGGCATGGGAATCCCCACGTAAAAGCATGCATGGATGTGTGTGTGTGCATGGGATTAATTAGGGTTTGTAATCATGCGATCGACTGGATGTGAATGGTTAACATCTATATCTCAACTCTAATACATTGGAAAGTTCTTGTAAAGTGTTATGGATTAAAACGATACAATGAGATTTCAATTGTTGATTTAAGTATTAACATTTAAACTCTATGGGATTTCACAAGGACTTGTAATCAAATGAAGATGATTTACTTAAATTCTATATGGTGATCATACAATTTAAAGGATAGTTATGGGCCCAAGGGAGGCCCAACAGGCTTAGTATAAGCCATTAGATGTTAAACCTTATTTCAATTAAATTAATTACGTTTTAATAAAAGTAACGACCTATAAACCGTATTCAATGAAGTTAAATGGTTTTATGAAATGTAATATTCAATATGTTAACATGTTAATGTAATAGTGAGTCAAGGGTTTGGGGTTACTAATGGGTAATAAGGTTAGTCTAGTTAGAAGAAATCTTAGAATCACATAGTAATCTAGGACACTTAGTTGCACACCGAGACCAAACCCTAGTTAAGACGTCTATTATCAATACTTATCATATGCGAATTTTCTTAAAACAACTCAGGAACCGAAGACACATAAGCTACAACAACGAGCGCGCATTTTGTGGTAATTCTATACAAAGCAACACAAGTGAGTTCATTGCCCCTTTTCTAAACATTTTCGTTTTTAAAACGCGGGGCTGAGAAGCATGCGTAAACTGTTTTCATTTAAACTGTTTATTTAAATGCTTTTATTTATTATATGTTTTTACATGTATATGTTTGTTGATACTTCTAGACTCCTGTCTAGTAAATTATTAAGCAGATCAAATTATCAAGTTAATTAAATTACTCTTATGAGTAATACTTTAATTCTAAACTCAAATCAAACCCTTAGTCCATCAAGTTCAAATTCAAGAATCTAAATCCAAAGTGAAATCAAGGGAACTAAATCAAAAGATCATACTCAAAGGGAATCTAATTCAGTGTGGGATCAGAGAACAAATAAATCAGAATCAAGAATCATATATCATTGTGAATCATGGGAATTCAAAAGATCAAGATCAAGAGACTCAAGGAATCAGAAATCATAAATGTGTGTGAATCATTGAGATAATGAAATCATTACAATCTAATGAAATCATTAATATTCGAGATAAGGTGGATGTCAGTTGTATAGGGAATCAAGACCACGTGTAACACACATAAAGTCCCTTCAGGTATAGAAGACTCTTGTAGTCAGGCTATATGGGCAATAACGTGAACTATCAAATGAAATCAATATCAAAGTCAAAATCAAGAGAAGCAAAGAGATCAAGAATCAAAGGATATCCGTAAAGTCCCTTCAGGTACAGAAGACCATTGGGTCAGGCTGTACGTGCATCATTAAAATCCCGTCACGCCCAGGTATACTCCTTGCGAGTTATGCCTGGTATGGGTCACGTGTGAGAGGTTACAACTTGGACAACCACCAACAATTAAGTCTAACTGATTGAGTAAAATAATACCCAATCATCATGTCTTAGTTGTATTTAAATGTTTTATTTAATTATTTGATTATAGTTGACAATTTACTAATATCACTGATTTTGGGAAATCATGTATCTATGTTCAAAATCAAGAGAGTCAAAGGTAAATCAAGTTTTGGGAAATCATAATCTAAATCAGAGGTGTGTTAGGTAAAAATGCTTAATTATCATTAAGATCAATGTCCTATGCGGATGGCGTCTGGGCGGGGTTGTAGCCTTGACCCAGGGGTATGCCCTATATATAAGCATACCGATCTGGATGATACAGGTGATGTTAATGAGGTTAGGGTCTTTACCGGAAGAGGTTTTCAAATCATTTTCATTTACAAAACTATATGAACTCACCAACCATGTGTTGACTTGGTTTTTGCATGACTTCTCAGGTGACGAACAGGTCAACTAAGGAGTTATTCCTTTTGGACTAGGACTTCAGATAGAAGGCTTAGCATTTTGGACCTGCATACTTTTGAAGACATCATTATACAAATTTATTTTGTATATCTTGAGTAAATACAAGATAGAAATTTATGATGTTGATGATAGATTTACATTGTTAAATTATAAACAATACTGATGTAATTTAACTTTGTAATTCTATTATATTTAGCATTTCTCATTTATATCATGTGCAATGTAAACAATCTGATCATCACGATTATCAGTCATGATATCGTGCCCCGGGAACTTTCCGCCCGCCGGGACAACCGATCCTATCCCGCCGGCTCGGGGTGTGACACTTAGTACTTACTAACATAGGTTAACGGGACAAATGTAGAGCACACATATGATTTAGTTCTACATGTTAACAATTGTTAGTAGGTTGTCACACCCCGGGCCGGCAGGGTTGGATCGGATTCACCGTCGTGCGGAAGGTTCCCGGAGCGTGATATCGTGAGTGATAATCGTGATGATCAGATTGTTTACATAGCATCAATGTTAGGAATATCTAAAGCACAAAGACATTTAACTAAAATCTACAAAGTTAAATTTCAATGTCAATGTTTGATAATTTAACCAAGTAAACATATCAAAATGAATCATAAGTTCACCATCTTATATTAGTACAAGATATCAAAATGATTCACAATGATTAACAAAAGATGTGCTTTCCAAAACTACTAGGTCCTCTAACTGAGCTTCCTAGCCTGCAATCCAAATCCTTAGCCTAGTCCTGTACATCACCTGAGAAAGCATGAAAATAAAACAAAGTCAACACAATGATTGGTGAGTTCATATGATTTTAGTATTTGAAAATAGTTTTGCAAACCTTTTAGGTAAAACCTTAACCTCATTATCAACACCTGTATCATCCAACTCGATATGCTTATATATAGGGCATACCCCTGGGTCGAGCCTACGACCCGCCCAGACGCCGTCCCACCACATACTAAGTCACATAGGACATTGTTGCTAATAATAATTAAGCATTTTACCTAACCATTCCTTTCTATGATCGTCTGAGATCTAAAGCACTTTGTTTATCCGTTTATGATGTCAATCCAAAAATGTTTATGTTTCCCCTTAGGTAACAACCTTAATCTCATTAACATCACCTGTATCATCCAGCTCGGTATGCTTATATATAGGGCATACCCCTGAGTCGAGCCTACGACCCGCCCAGACGCCGTCCCACCACATACTAAGCCGCATAGGACATTGATCTTAATGACAATTAAGTGTCTTACCTAACACTCACTTTTATGTTAAAAGACTTGATTTCAATAATTTGAAATAAAACCGATTTCCTGGGTTCACCATGTCTTCATGATTTCCCAAAAGCAATTATAGAAATAAATGTTAAATGTTTAAATAAATAAATAAATAAATAACATTTACACACAACTAAGACATGATGATTGGGCCTTATTTGACTCAATCAATTAGAATTAGTCGTTGGTGGTTATCCAAGTTGTACCCTCTCACACGTGACCCATGCCAGGCATAACTCACAAGGAGTATACCTGAACTGACCGGGATTTTAATGCTTTGCCCATATCAGCTTGACCCTCTGGCCTACTCTATGTGTCGAGACTTTAAGGATATCCTTTGGTTCTTGATCGTTCTTGATTCTCCTGATTTCTGATACTGATTTCATTTGATAGTTCACGTTATTGCCCATGTAGCTTGACTTCAAAAGTATACTACTGTGACGGGACTTTATGTGTGTTACACGTGGCCTTGATTTGTAACATCTGTGCCGGAATCATTACCGGAACAGTAAACTGTACAGTAACTCAGGTACACTTTACGGGAAACTATGCTATGCTATTGATACATTTCTGATTAACATGAAACTACTATACGATTGTCTGAATCTGACTTAAACCTTAGGGTTTAAAATGTCAGAAACATGTCAGACAACACAGTGTTGTAACCTAAATACCTGATGTGATACTAGTTTGTGTAAACGTATGTGAGGTTAAACAAAATAAAATCTTAACGGTTGTCGTTTCAGAATGCTAAATCGACGTGTTATTCGTACAGGTGACGATATGTATGAATGATTCTGATAGTTTAATATTCTGAAATAATGACTTAACAGTAGAAAACAAGAATCAGAAAGCCAAACCATCGACGTGTTCGTTTGAATGACGATTCGAACGAATACGCGCGATGGCGACGCGATCTGACGAAACGAAAACGAATAACGATACGAACGATTATAAATTTAAAGAAATATGATATTTATTTTTTTTTACAATTTTGAAACTCATCATAAAATAATTTAAATTTAACTAATTTATTAAATAGCGAAACAATAAACGAAACGTGTAAAAATAACTGGTTTCGACAAATAAACTTATTAAACGAAATTTAAAATAATTATTAAAAATTTAATAAAATTCAAATTGCTAAAGATAATTCTTTTATTTTAATTACGAAAAACGCGCGTAACGAGCCGGATACGCGACGAAAACGTGAACCGAGCAACCGAAATGAACCCGAACACCACACGGTGTATAAAAACCCTAAATGAGAGTTCCCTCTCATTTTTAATCCCTTCCACTTTCTCTCTACCTCTATTTCCGGCCACCACCATACATCATCACTTTTCTACCTTCAAACAAGCTTAACTCACTCATTTCTTAACGAAATCGGGTGATTCTTGCGCCTAAACGACCATCTTGAAGCCCTCTACAAGAAAGTACAACTCATATGAGCTTTGGTCTAGTCGATTTTGAGGTATGACCAAGAGAACATCACAGGAATTAGGTTTTTTGTTGTTAGATCTCGACCACACACACACACCACCGGCGGAACCCTAAACCATACGCGCACCACACATGTTACTGGTTAAGATTAACCATTTGACACCATAACCATACTCAGATCGTGAAACCAGGTTGAATGATGATCATGACGAGCTGATGAGAAGGACTGTGGGTCGGCCGAACCTTACATGGTGGCCGAACCTACAGTCTCAACAGCCGAACCCTAGCTCTCTCTCACGAACCCACGTATGCTATACCATCTTGAAAGAGACGAACCCGGGTGGCTTCACCCACCACCGAACCTTAGTCAGATGCCACGAACCCTATCTGTAAAAGCCGAACCATTTGGTGCGACGAACCCCAAGGATGGACCACGAACTCAGCTCGCGAACCATACCCCTCGGCGAACCATCTTAGCTACCGAACCATTGTGTGGTAGACCTGGGCGAACCTATGGGGGGATTTATAGGTTCGCTGGTCATTATTCGAATACCCTATGCGATCAGATTCAATCCAACCAGTTGGCCCATCATCCCAATTCAGGCCCAACACTTTTCAGACCATAGATCTACGTTATTTGCTTTGGGCCCAAGTTAAAGAGTTCACTTGGTCGATCTTTTTTCTCTCAACCGGCCCACTCCTTTGGTCTTGGCCCAGCAACTCATGGGACACATACTTACCTAACCGGCCCATCCCTTTTTGTTTGACCATTTTGAGTATGTCGGCCCACTCAACACATAGGCCCAATAGCAGGTGCCGCATAGGCCCAAATGGGAGCAGGCCCAACCCTTTATTTTTGGCCCTACCCATGTGAAAGCCCACAAATTACTAAGCCTAAGCCAACACGACACCATCGGCCCAAATGACTTTGGCCCACTCGAGTGGAACTTGAACATGTTGTTTTATCTTTTGTTAGTGGGTCTTGAACCTATTATGGCCCATGAAGCTCTCGGCCTAAATCCATTTTGTTACTACGGCCCAGTAGCACTATTTTGGCTAAACTATCTTGGCCCATGTCAACTTTTGTTTGGCCCAACATAGACCTCACGGCTCAATTACTTTTAGCCGGCCCATGTAGCTTGTTTCTAAACCCATAATCGGCCCACTAATGTTTGAAGCCCACGTATTTCCTAAGCCCAATGATAACATGAATGATTTATAAGATTATCCGGCTCAAGGGATGTTAAGTAATTTATAAACACTTGAATGAACGTGGAAAATAATGTCAATAAAGAACTAACACATTGGTGAAACAAACATTTTCTTAGTAATTGTTATAAAACTATAACAAGTTTTAGACAAGTTACATGAAGTGTTAAAAGTCTTATATAACAACTTGTGATTTATGAACAAGTAAGACACCTTTAACAAAGAAGAATTGGAGCCGGATAACAAACAAGATTCGTAAGTGTTAGTCAACTTTAGGACTAACACTTACACGCACAACAAATACCTATAAATTTATACTCACAAACTACAACGCTATGAAATCAATACAGAAGCGTGAACATAATATCAAGTGCAAACAAAGAGAGCGTGCATTCTTATCATACTTAGTCAAGCAGTTCGGACATAAGGTGAGTTCATTTGTCCCTTTTCAAATTTATTTGTTTTACTTCGGGACTGAGAAGCATGTTAAACATTTTCATAAAACTCTTGAAATGTTAATTAATGCTTTAAACATACACATGATACTTATGTTGAAACTTATGCTAGAACTTAGAATACTTTGAAAAGCAATAGACTTGAAATTTATACTTTAAACTTGAGGCTTGAAAACATATGTTGGATGCTTATGAGACTTGATGCTTATGCTACAACAATATGCTTAAACTTGGTGAGTGATACTTATGTTGCAAACTAGAAGCTTAATTTATACACTTGATGCTTAAACTAAGTGCTTAATGCTTATACTATAAACTATATTCTTAAACTATACTCGCAATGCTTATGCTATAATCTATATTCATAAACTAGATGCTTAATGCTATATACTAATGCCAAGTGTTGATGCTATAATGCAAATACCATATGCTTATCATGCTTAAATGCTCGAAATGCTTGGAGTGCTCATAATGCTATAAACTTTGAATGCTATAAACTTATTATGCAAAAGCAACGGTTTGGCCTCTCAGTGCTTGTCTCTCCGGTTGTTAAACTTTGGAAGCTATAAACTTGTTATGCAAAATCAACGGTTTGGCCTCTCAGTGCTTGCCTCTCCGGTTGTTAAACTTTAAAAGCTATAAACTTATCATGCAAAAGCAACGGTTTGGCCTCTCAGTGCTTGCCTCTCCGGTTGTTAAACTTTAAAAGCTATAAACTTATTATGCAAAAGCAACGGTTTGGCCTCTCAGTGCTTGTCTCTCCGGTTGTTAAACTTTGGAAGCTATAAACTTGTTATGCAAAAGCAACGGTTTGGCCTCTCAGTGCTTGCCTCTCCGGTTGTTAAACATTAAAAGCTATAAACTTATCATGCAAAAGCAACGGTTTGGCCTCTCAGTGCTTGCCTCTCCGGTTGTTAAACTTTAAAAGCTATAAACTTATCATGCAAAAGCAACGGTTTGGCCTCTCAGTGCTTGCCTCTCCGGTTGTTAAACTTTAAAAGCTATAAACTTGTCATGCAAAAGCAACGGTTTGGCCTCTCAGTGCTTGCCTTACCGGTTGTGAAACTATTTGGATGCTAAAACTATTGGCTATGGAAGAGCAATAGTTGGTCTCTCAGTGCTTACCTTCATGTGTTCTTCCTAGTCGGGACTTGAAGAACAATAGTTGGTCTCTCAGTGCTTGCCTTCATGTGTTCTTCACAGTCAGGACTAGAAGGCACCTATTATGGTCTCTCAGTGCTTGCCATAGGGTGACGTTGATAGTCGGGACTTGAGGGGTAGACTTATGGCCTCTCAATGCTTGCCATACAGTGATTCCTCAATGTTCACTCATGCTATAAACTTAAACATAATGCTAAAGCTATAAACGAAATGGAGGGTAGGTAAGACGCTTAATTATCATTAACAACAATGTCCTATGCGACTTAGTATGTGGTGGGATGTTGGCTAGGGCTTGTTCCCTTACATATGCCCTATATATAAGCATACCGAGTTGTATGATACAGGTGGTGTTAATGAGATTAAGGTTGTTACCTAGGGGATGCATGAATGCTTTTGGGTCAACATCATAAACTTTTAAACACGATGCTTGTTAAACTTATTGAAGCTATTACATAAGAATGCTATAGACTTGTAAACTTTGAAAACAGTAAACTAAAGCTATGATGAAGAATGAATTGATTGGTAGGTAAAATGCTTAATTATTATTAACAACAGTGTCATATCTGGGTTAGTATGTGGTGGGATGTTGGCTAGGGCTTGTTCCCTTACATATGCCCTATATATAAGCATACCGACTTGGATATTACATGTGGAGTTAATGAGGTTAAGGTTTTACCGAAGGAGGTTTGTGAAACTATTTTAAACTTATAAACTTTAAGAACTCACCAACCGTTGTGTTGACTTGATCTTTTTACATGCTTTCTCAAGTGAAGAACAGGTTTAATTTAAGCTTTTGGATATGCATACTAGGCTGCCCAGATAGAGGACCTAGTAGACTTTTGGAGAAGCACATCCTTTTTTGATGACACATATCACTTATGATATCTTGTACATACACAAGATATAAACATTTAATTCTTTTGGTTAGGTTTACTTAGTTAAATTGCAGAACATTGCTATTGTAATTTAACTTTGTAATCCTATATATCATGTGATTGTGCTTTAGTTATTCTTAAACGTTGATGCTATGTAAACAATCTGATCATCATGATTATCACCCGCGATATCATGCCCCGGGATCCTTCCGCCCGACGGGGACTCCGATCCAACCCCATCGGCTCGGGGTGTGACATGATTTCCATACAACTGACATCCACCTTAATTCAAGTGTTAATGATTTCATTAGATTGTAATGATTTCATTATTTCAAAGATTCACACACATTTATAATTTCTGATTCCTTGAGTCTCTTGATCTTGATCTTTAGAATTTCCATGGTTCACAATGATAATTGATTTTTGATTATGATTCTTTGTTCTTAGATTCCACACTGAATTAGGTTTCCTTTGAATATGATCTTTTGTTTTAGTTCCTTTGATTCCACTTTGAGTTTAGATTCCTGAATTTGAGCTTGATGGACTAAGGGTTTGTTTAGAGTTTAGAATTAAAGTATTACTCATAAGAGTAAATTAATTAACTTGATAATTTGATCTGTTTAATAATTACCTAGACAGGAGTCTAGGAGTATCAACAAACATATATATGTAAAACATAAAATAAATAAAAGCATTTAAGTAAACAATTTAAATAAAACAGTTTACGCATGCTTCTCAGCCCCGCGTTTTAAAACAAAAATGTTAGAAAAGGGGCAATGAAGTCACCTGGTGTTTGAAGGGGTTGACTTAGCTTAAACTAGACTGCGTGCACTCGTTGTTGTGTTTGTAATAGTATTCACGTTCCTGTATTGATTTCATATTGTTTGAAATTTGTAAGTACACTTACTAGAGAAATCGTGTGCGTGTAGGTGTTAGCCATAAGTTGGCTAACACTTATGGGTCTCGGTCATCATTCGGCCCTAGGTTTTATTGTTGCAGGTCATGCTAGCCCTCACTCCATTCGATTGTATGTAGTATGTTTCGCCATATGTTATCGTTTGGCCTGCTATGGGCTTTAGCATGAGGTGTAACAGTGAACTTTTATACATCATAACTATGTCACTTAAGTCTTAGTTTAAGATCATAAATCCTTACACTTTATAAGACATTAAAGAGGTGTTTTCTTAGATAATAAATAATCATGACATTATTATTGTAAAACTTAACGTTTTAAATGTTATGAATATACTAGATTGTACCTTTAATCAAATGGGCCGAATGTGAATAGACCATGTATTAAGTGTATGGGCTTCGTCTAAGGTTATGGCCATAGACACACGTATGGACCGAAAATCATTGGACCTATATAACTGGGTCGGATGATGTGTCATGAATCGGTGGGGTTACTTGTGCCGAATGATTGGGCCCAGATAGTCATAATGGGCCGAGGCAGTGTGGAGTGGGTTAGACAAATGCCTTTGGGCCTAATCATACGCAGGTGACCCGAATTTAAATCCATGGACCGAATCAAATTGTGTGTGGACCGGACTGATCATATAGACCAACACAATAATGTTGGACCGATGAAATCACTTGGGCCGAGGAAGAACGTGGGCTGATTCACTGGGCTTGGCCGATTAAATTGGAAAACATGGGTAGGTTTCCAGCGAACCTATTGAGTTTACGGCTAAGGTTCGCCATATGCTTAAGGGGTTCGGCTAACATATTTCACGGCAGTCATGGTTCGGCCCAGATGGAAAAGGTTCGCAACATGCAGCTTCGTAGTCATTAGGTTCGGCGTGACAAGGGTTCGCCATGCATGCGTAGTGGGTTCGCCTCCTGGGTTTGTCGCTTGCTTGATGGTTCGGTTGTGGTATAGGTTCCCAGCTCCTCAAGAGGGTTCGTGTCTCTATGGTTCGTCCAGGGCGGGGAAAGGTTCGGCTAGCCTCCAATGGTTCGGCCAGTAGCTAAAACTAGGTTCGTGACCATGCAAGACAAAGGTTCGGCCATTGCGATGGGGTTCGCCTAGGGTTTGTTGTCACACAAGGTTCGGCTATGGAAAGCTTGCAGCCGAAGGTTCGGCTGCTACCTGGGCAAAAAGGCTCGGCCGAAAATGGTTCTAACGAACCTGTATGGTTCGTCTTCATCAACTTCATCCTCCTCGACTTGTGGAACCCGTTGCATGGCTGTTCTAATGTGTTGTGATGCGAATGAACCACTAAAAGGTTTCGGGTGTGAGTGTAAAGATGGGTTTTACACCGGTTGTGTGTGGGTGTGTGTGAAAAACTAGAAAACCCTATTTTTCATGAACATTAAAGCTTCCATACCTCAAAATCAGCCGGGTAAAACTCCAGATCGGTTGTACTTTTGTGTAGAGTTCGTTCCTAGCTACGCGTGGACACCAAGAATGCGCGATTTCACCACAAAATGACCAAGATCTTGTAGTTTGAAGTTGATATTTCTTGAGAGAGAGAGGTGGACGGGAATTGAGCTAGAGAGAGAAAGAGATGAGAGAAAAATGAGAGTGAAGTCTCATTTTAGGGTTTTATATCCCGAGGGTGTTCGGGTTCGTTTCGGTTGCTCGGTTCTTGTTTCCGTTGCGTCTCCGGATCGTGACGCGCGTAATTACTTAATTTAAATAAAAGGCTTTATTTTAACGTTTGGAAAGTTGTTTATTTCATATAATTATTTTAAATATTATTTCCTTGAATTATCCGTCATAAATTATAATTTTTACGCGTTTAATTAATTATTCGCGTGTTTTGTTTTACGCGCTTTAAATTAAAATGGTTTCGTTTTAATTTATTTCTGATGAGTTTCAAAATTGTAAACAGGAAATATTTTATTTCCTTATATTTATTATCGTTCGAATCGTCTTCGTTTTCGTTTTATCAGAAAACGTCACTTACGTGCGTCTTCGTACAGAGCGCTAACTGTACGAACACGATCATACGTTTCACTTTCTGATTTTTGTTTTCTACTTTTCCGTCATCGTTTCAGATCGTTAATCTATCAGACCTATTCGTACAGATCGTCACCTATACGAATAGTTCGTCAGTTTAACATTCCGTAACAACAACTGTTAAGGTTTTGTTTTGTTTATCCTCACATACGTGTTATCCTAATAGATCCTAACAAATAAACCCATGATGGTTCGGTGTTGCCATATAATTACCTGACTCAAGAACCCATTGTTCTGAACTTTGTTTCTGCTAAATGTTTATGAACCTGTTGTTTGACAACACGAAATGACTTTGACTATTGATATGAATATGAAATAGAATGGAATATGTATAGTTTGTGTCTGTTACTGTTCATGCTACTGTTGCGATCACTATTCCGGCACCGGTTCCGGCACTGATGTTACAGTCTCCCCTTGTTAGAGAAATTTCGTCCCGAAATTTAATGATTGTTATCGGGTACCACTTCCTCTTCAAATAGTTGGGGATTATCTGAACTTCATATGATCTTTGTATTTCCTAGGTAAACTTGAGTTTGTGCTTTGAATTCCAATGAGACTTAGCAATTGAAGTACGACTTTTCCTTAGTTGTTTAACCTGACGAGCCATAAACTCTGAAGATCATTACAGAAGTTATAAATGTCCTTCCAATCGAATTCCTTCAATTGATATGACGAACGATTCGTCAGTACGACATTTATTCAAGTTCGAGACGTGAAACACGTAACACATCCCACCAAGATCATCTGGTGACCTCAATCTGTGTGCCATAGTACGAATACGTTTGATGATCTCGAACTGTCCTACATTTCGTGGTGCTTGTTCGTCCCTTTATTCCAGAATGGACTACACCTTTCCTTAGGTATACCTCTAACTTAACATGGTTTTTCCCAATTAAGTACTGGTTTGGTTATTCGATTTCCCCTATCTCAATCCATCAGTTCGGAGACTGACATTGCCGACCTTAAGGAGCCTCGAATGGTGTGCATTCAATGCTACTATTATGACTGTTGTTGTAGGAGGATTTGATCAGTGGCAATTGAGTGTCTCAATTTCCACCGAAGTTTGACACACAGGTTCTCAACATATCCCCTAGGATCAGTGTCGTACTTTAGCTTCGACCGTCAGTTGGTGAACGGTGAGCTGTACTCAGATTTAAGTACATCTCTAAAGGTTTCTGCGATGTTTGTTAGGACCTTATTGTGAATTTGCCGTCCCTATTCAAATGTTAAACAATGGTGCCACATAACGTACCACTATCTCGTTGCTGTATAATCCATCGGTTTACCTATCACCAGAATCCACCCACTATTTTGGTAGTAGGTATTTCATCCAGTTTATCTCAAACCGTCTTTCGGCTCTACAATCTGAGACACTCCTTTAAGTTTTCGTAGGTGACTCTTACAACTCTAGGTCTTGATCGTCGGATCGAGATCCTTAAGTCACCCTGGTGAATCCTTAGGTTATTTGACATAACCATATACTTACTTCACCATCCGTTTAATCTATTCTCAGCTTGAAAGTGTACATTATACAGCGGGGAGGTCTACCTAAAATATGGTAGGACTATTAGGATAAAGGTAATGATTTACCTTCTCAGTAATCCTATACCCATCCGCGAGATGGTGTATATCTATCTTACTTCTACCCTAAAGTCATGGGACTTACGGAACCTATTGTAACTTTTGTTCCGACTGTTACTTATTCTCATCCTAATTTCAAAATGGAAGAATTTAAGATAGAGTTGTTCTTCCTTCAACAGTTCCAAAATATCCCTGAGATGTAGTTCGCGTTCTGTATTGCTATTAGAATAAATCAGTATGTCATCTCTAATAATAATGACAACTAATCCAGATACGGTTTGCACACTCGGTTCATGAGGTCCATGAAAACCATAGGTGCACTCTTCTATCCGAAAGGCATTACCGTAACTTGGAATGCCCATATTTTATTCGGAATATTTTCTCTGGCGTATCTTCATCTTGCATTCACAAATGATTTCCCTTGATCTGCTTATTTAATCGAGATAAGAACCTAGCACAGTTCCCTCATTTACCTTTCCTAACATCCTAGGATCGGAGTTCTCTAACTTAAGTAACTCAATTTCTAGGAAGTCTAGATAGAAAATGAAAATTTACACACTAGTTTTGGCATTTTGAATTCTTAAGGCTTTTAGTGTTCTAATTAGATAAGGTCCTATTCTTAATTACAGTAATTAAACCGTCATTAATGATTATTCTATTTAATCCTTATTTAACCTAAAGATTCCTTCAGTTATTATTTCGATTATCTCTTTGGCACTGACTTTGCTTACGGTTATCTTAAATTTATTGTTTCTAAAATTACAACAGACTATGCAGTTCTTATTAATACACCAATAAATAATTTAATGTATTAAGCTGAAATTTGCATACCTATGGAGTCATCGAACTTCGAGTGTTCCCCAGGAGCTGGCAAAGCGAGTAGTTCCTCGGTGACTGCTGGAGGCATTTTCCTAGGGCAGTCCCTTGCGAAACATCAGTGCATTCCGCACGTGTAGCAGTTGTTGTTGTGTTGAGAGGAAGTAGAGGTGCTCACTTTTTGTTCCCGTTTCCTAGTGGAAATAAACCGACACTGTTGAATCCAGTGTCCGTATCTACCACAATTCAGACAGTGTTTACAAGGTTTCTCCTCACCATGATGAAAACCACATCTAACACATTTAGGAAATGCACCAACATATTGACGGGGAGTAGAGGTTATTGGTGACCGGCACTGTTGCATCCAGTGTCCCGTCTTCCCACAACGCGTGCATTGTACACACGAAAGTTCAGCTCGATGATGGTAGTGACAAGCCGAACAGAGGGGCGCTTTTCCCTTAGAAAGTGCAGGACTTGTGGAAGATATCCTCACGGGGCAGTCTCGTGCAAAGTGTTCAGACAGCCCACATACATGGCAATCCTTGCTGTGTCGAGGAAGGGGATATGTAGTGTTTCCAGGATTCTGGTTATGAGTCGGGGGATTATTACAATCACGACTCCAGTGTCCCTTTCCCCCGCAGTTCAGACAATGTTTGCACAGTTTATTCTTATCATGGTGAAGACTGCACGTGGCACATAAAGGAAATTTTCCAGCACTCTGTTTGCATTTCAATTCCATCAAAGGTCTGCATTGATGATCCCAATGGTTCGTCTCACCACAATGGATGCATTGTTAGCATGAGATCTCAGCACGGTGATGATAGTGACAGTTAACACAAAGGGGGCTTTTCCCAGCATAACACTTATGACCCTCTGACTCCGGAGCAACGGCCATCTGGCGAAGTGGAATGGCCTCGGTGTAGATTACAGGATCTCTTGATTTCTTAGAGGTGTTACCGCTTTCGCTTCCTGCTTGTTCTCCTCCTTCCGGTTCCTTCTTCTCTGCAGCAAGTAGTGGGAAGTTCCTAGCAGATTCCTCACTGTTCCTGATCCGGGTGATGATTCCAGGGAGAACCGCCACCAACTGCTCAGTGATCAGGGTTGCAAGTACCTCGACTGCTGGGTTCGTCTCTTGCGAAGGCAGAGGCGGTGATGGTTGTCTTCTTGGTGACATTCTAATCATAACCAATAGAACATTGGTTAGTGCAATGATCGAATGCAGAAGACACAATGCAAGTAAATTCCTAATTCCTATGTTCTCTACATGCAGGGTCCCTAAGTTATAGTCTAGGCCAAACCGTTTAAGTAAATGACCTATTATTCTCTATAACCTTGAGCTCTGATACCAATCTGTCACACCCCGGGCCGGCGGGGTTGGATCGGATTCCCCGTCGTGCGGAAGGTTCCAGGAGCGTGATATCGTGAGTGATAATCGTGATGATCAGATTGTTTACATAGCATCAATGTTAGGAATATCTAAAGCACAAAGACATTTAACTAAAATCTACAAAGTTAAATTTCAATATCAATGTTTGATAATTTAATCAAGTAAACATATCAAAATGAATCATAAGTTCACCATCTTATATTAGTACAAGATATCAAAATGATTCACAATGATTAACAAAAGATGTGCTTTCCAAAACTACTAGGTCCTCTAACTGAGCTTCCTAGCCTGCAATCCAAATCCTTAGCCTAGTCCTATACATCACCTAAGAAAGCATGAAAATAAAACAAAGTCAACACAATGATTGGTGAGTTCATATGATTTTAGTATTTGAAAATAGTTTTGCAAACCTTTTATGTAAAACCTTAACCTCATTATCAACACATGTATCATCCAACTCGGTATGCTTATATATAGGGTATACCCCTGGGTCGAGCCTACGACCCGCCCAGACGCCGTCCCACCACATACTAAGTCACATAGGACATTGTTGCTAATAATAATTAAGCATTTTACCTACCATTCCTTTCTATGATCGTCTGAGATCTAAAGCACTCTGTTTATCTGTTTATGATGTCAATCCAAAAATGTTTATGTTTCCCCTTAGGTAACAACCTTAATCTCATTAACATCACCTGTATCATCCAGCTCGGTATGCTTATATATAGGGCATACCCCTGAGTCGAGCCTACGACCCGCCCAGACGCCGTCCCACCACATACTAAGCCGCATAGGACATTGATCTTAATGACAATTAAGCGTCTTACCTAACACTCACTTTTATGTTAAAAGACTTGATTTCAATAATTTGAAATAAAACCGATTTCCTGGGTTCACCATGTCTTCATGATTTCCCAAAAGCAATTATAGAAATAAATGTTAAATGTTTAAATAAATAAATAAATAAATAACATTTACACACAACTAAGACATGATGATTGGGCCTTATTTGACTCAATCAATTAGAATTAGTCGTTGGTGGTTATCCAAGTTGTACCCTCTCACACGTGACCCATGCCAGGCATAACTCACAAGGAGTATACCTGAACTGACCGGGATTTTAATGCTTTGCCCATATCAGCTTGACCCTCTGGCCTACTGTATGTGTCGGGACTTTAAGGATATCCTTTGGTTCTTGATCGTTCTTGATTCTCCTGATTTCTGATACTGATTTCATTTGATAGTTCACGTTATTGCCAATGTAGCTTGACTTCAAAAGTCTACTACTGTGACGGGACTTTATGTGTGTTACACGTGGCCTTGATTTCCATACAACTGACATCCACCTTAATTCAAGTATTAATGATTTCATTAGATTGTAATGATTTCATTATTTCAAAGATTCACACACATTTATGATTTCTGATTCCTTGAGTCTCTTGATCTTGATCTTTAGAATTTCCATGGTTCACAATGATAATTGATTTTTGATTATGATTCTTTGTTCTGAGATTCCACACTTAATTAGGTTTCCTTTGAATATGATCTTTTGTTTTAGTTCCTTTGATTCCACTTTGAATTTAGATTCTTGAATTTGAGCTTGATGGACTAAGGGTTTGTTTAGAGTTTAGAATTAAAGTATTACTCATAAGAGCAAATTAATTAACTTGATAATTTGATCTGTTTAATAATTACCTAGACAGGAGTCTAGGAGTATCAACAAACATATATATGTAAAACATAAAATAAATAAAAGCATTTAAGTAAACAATTTAAATAAAACAGTTTACGCATGCTTCTCAGCCCCGCGTTTTAAAACAAAAATGTTAGAAAAGGGGCAATGAAGTCACCTGTGTTGCTCTCTGTATTGAATTACCACAAAATGTGCACTTGTTGTTGTAGACTATGTTTCTTCGGTTCCTGAGTTGTTTTAAGAGGATTCGAATATGATAAGTATTTATAATACTCGTCCTATCTAGGTTTGGTCTCGGTGTGCAACTAAGTGTCCATGTTACTAATGTGCTTCTAAGACTCCTAAATAGTTTAACTCATTACCCATTAGTAAAACCCTTATCCCACAAGTATTCCTTACAAATTCTTAATTAAAACATTTTTAAATTAATTTACTTTATGTTAGCATTAAGTTAGAGTCATTTATTTTAATTTGAAAGAGCTTACAATTTAATTTCTTTTATTAAAACATAATTTATTTAAGAAAAATATGATTTACATATGATGGGCTTGGGTTAAGCCCATTGGACCACCCTCGGGCCAGTTACTAGATTTTTGATTGTCCATTGATTCGCGATCAATGCTTTGATTAAATTGACCTAGATAATTCAAGTAAATCATCTAGGTTAGTTATATTTCTCTATAGATTTTCCTAAGGTTTAGGTGTTCACGATTGGATTAACACTTACAACCTTAGATCACCGTTTTAGTCCTCATGATTCCTCTAATATATTGATTCCCCCAAAATGATATTCACTCTTCGGGTTTGGATTATGGCATGATTTCATGAAAAGCCTTTACTATAGAAAACCCTATGTTATGATTTCCTTAATGAAATCTTAGACCAACCCATAACTAAGTTTAACCCCGTTGTCTACTCTTTGATTATTCTCTTTGTTTGATTTATAGCTAATCCGGCATTGTTTGCTTATTATAGAACCCTAATATCCCATGCATACACAAAAAAACTAATTCCATGCATGCACACATATACTGCATGCACACACATATAAAATGCATGCACACCCATGCTCACAACTTAGGCTAGATTTCACTTGTGTTTAAACTCTAGGTCATACATCTTAAGCCAAACCTATATCTTGTACTCTTTCCCAACCATAATCCCTATCCAAGTTAGTGAGTGCGACAGGGATGCATGGCCGAAGGAGTTTGGGTTGATCGAATGGCTGCGTAGCCGAATCACTATGACCGACCAAATGGAGTATCTGGGCCGACCGAACCAAAGACTTGGGCTCTGGTTGGCCGACCGAATGAGTACTGGCCGAGCAAAGGAGGAGCTGCTTCTGCACAGAGCTATTCTGGCTAATCAGGGGTGCTTCGGCCAAGGGCCTTTCGGCCAAAAGGATGAAGGCCATTCGGCCGCAGCGGCCTGGTGGGTGTCATCATTTGATTTTCGAGCTGATCAACCAAAGAACGAGATAGGGTTTGTTCCTACAACATTTTTAGAGGTTTTTGTGAAGAACCTAGGGTGTGAGGTGGGTTAAAACCGGTCTTAGGTGGGTTCGAGTCTAGGGTTTAGAAAACCCTAAAACCGAACATGAATTCTTGAATTTTACCTTGAATCAGTCGGATGAAAGCTTAGATCCCCTGTACTTCTATGGTCTACGTGTTGTGGTGGTTGTTTAGACACCAAAAACGTTCGATTTCGTTGATAAATGAAGAAGTTGAGGCTATGGCTTCTAGAGAGAGAAAGAAGAGAGAGAGATGAACGAAAATTGGGGGTTGAGGCTGGTTGGTGAAGATGATTATCGCATTAAATGCCATAATAAATGGTTTCAAACTACCCGGGTTCGTTCGGGTTTGTTCGGTTTCGCTCGGTTTCGTGTAGAAGCGTCGTTTTCCTTTGTCGAAACGACTCGTTAACAGTTGAGATCACTGTTTCGGTAACAGTTCCAGCACTGATGTTACATATTGTTTCTCATTACTGACCCATTTGTGGCTTTCTCTTCATTGAATGCCTCCTCGACGTAACACTAACGGTGAGGGTTCAACAAGTGGCAACGATGATGAGATCAACAAAATTTCCCGAATCATCGCCGTGCATATGAAGGATGTTATTTCGGGCATGGTCACTGATATTACCCAGAATCTTCGGGGAAGTACCAGTGATTTAACAAACAACTCAAACACCAACGCTACTGGAACTGCTACCTTCACTTTCAAACAGTTCAACGATGCTAAGCCTCCTAAGTACGCTGGTACTGAGTGAGCTAGTGGCCTACTGCAATGGCTGGAAAGCATTGAGGATATCCTTGACTTCACCGGATGTCCTAAAAATATAAAGGTCAAAATAGCGTCAAGCGCTTTTCATAAGGGCGTACTCACCTGGTGGAATTCTGAGAAGAACACCAGAGGACGTGAGGCTGCATTGGCCTTATCGTGGGAGAATTTCAAGAAGCTACTTGTGGAGCAGTTCTGTCCACGCCATGAGCTGAAGAAGCTGGAGGCCGAAATGTGGAGTTTGTCCCAAGACAGTGTCAAAAATGCAAAGTATACGACTCGCTTTCATGAGTTGTGCATCCTGGTTAAAACATCTGGTTACTCCTCTATGTCGCAGGATAGAGAAGTACAATAAAGGTTTACCCCTAGTCATCAGGGGAAGTGTTTTGCGAAGTAATCCTACTACCTTGGAGACAACCATTCGTCTGAGTGCCAGTCTTACTGAGAAGTACGTCAAAGCTAGTTTACTCGCTCGAAAAGGTTACAAGCGACCACAAACTGTTGAAGGCAAGAAGCCCGAGACACACCAACCCAAGATGAAGAAGAAGCAGAAGCAGAAGATGATCAAGAATTATGCAGCCATGACTGTAGTTGCACCCATCCAAGCATATCCCATTACTGCTGTTCCACAACCTGCTACGGCCAGAAAGCCATACACTGGTCCGTACCCAATCTGCACATAGTGCCAATACCATCACTTACCCACTATTCCATGCAGAAAGTGTCTCAAGTATGGAAAATTTGGACACATGGCAGCAACGTGCCGAGCCACTCATCTTGCTGCTACCACTACTACCACTGTTCCTGCTATTACAGGTGGAAAGGCCTGTTATAACTGCGGAGCAGTGGGACACTTCAGAAACCAGTGTCCAAACCTCAACAACCCAGCTACAACTGCTACTGCTCGTGCCTTTGTCATCGGAGCTACCGAAGCACGTGAGGAGCCGGCAGTCGTCCCGGGTACATTTCTCATCAATGGTCATTATGTGTCTATCATATTTGATACCTTCGCAGATAAAAGTTTTGTCTCTGCCTCTACTGCATCATTGTTTAATATACAACCATCTATACTTGCTGCTCCATACACGGTAGAAGTAGCTGATGGTAAGACCATATTGGTGAACACAATAATTCTTGGTTGTGAATTAAGATTAAACGACCATCCTTTCATCATAGATCTTATTCCTATGACACTCAAAAGCTTCGAGGTTGTAGTGGGAATGGATTGGCTGTCCAAAAACCACGCCGAAATTGTATGCTCGGAGAAACTTTTTCGAATTCCCCTACCATCCGGCAAAACGTTCAGATTCTTCGTGGAAAAACCATGTCGTGAGCAGAAGATTGTGTCCTGCATTAAGGTCAAAAAGTATTTGAGGAAGAAATACCACGCATTTCTGGCACACGTGGTAGAGAAGAAACCTGAAAAGCAAACAGTTGAAGACGTTCCGATTATCAGAGATTATCCAGAGATGTTTCCAATAGACTTGCCAGGACTTCCACCGGTCCGACAAGTGGAGTTTAGAATCGATCTCGTCCTTGGAGCAAACCCAGTGGCGAAGTCACCGTATCGATTAACACCATCTGAGATGCAAGAACTGTATAGTCAACTTCAAGAACTTCTAGACAAAGGGTTCATTAGATCGAGTTTCTCTCCATGGGGAGCTCCGGTTCTCTTTGTCAAGAAGAAAGACGGTTCGTTTCGTATGGGTCGACTGTCATGAGCTAAACAAGTTGACAGTCAAGAACATATATCGTCTACATAGGATCGATGACTTCTTCGATCAATTAGAGGGAGCTATTTGCTTCTCTAAAATTGGTCTACGCTCCGGGTGTCACCAGCTCAGAGTAAATGATGAGGATATACCGACGACGGCGTTTAGGACTCGTTATGGACACTACGAGTTCGTGGTTATGCCATTTGGGTTAACCAATGCAACGGCGGTGTTTATAGACTTGATGAATCGAGTCTGTAGGCCATACTTAGATCAGTTGGTTATCATCTTTATTAATGATATACTGATCTATTCGAAGACTAAACAGGAACATGAGGATCATTTGAGGAAAGTCTTAGAGCTACTAAGAGCTGAACAACTGTATGAGAAATTCTTTAAATGCGAATTTTGGCTAATGGAAGTTCATTTCTTAGGGCATGTTATCAACAAGGATGGGATTCATGTAGACCCAGCGAAGATCCAGGCGATTAAGAACTGGACTACGCCATCTACTCCAACAAAGATTTGTTCATTTCTGGTTCGGGCAGGCTACTACAGATGGTTCATCGTGAATTTTCAAAGATCGCCTTGCCACTTACCACTCTAACTCAGAAAAGTCAAGCATTTATATGGGGGCAGAAACAAGAAGATGCATTTCAATTCCTTAAACAGAAGTTATGCAACTCCCCTATCCTTAGCCTTCCAGAGGGCAGTGATGATTTCGTTGTCTACTGCGATGCTTCAAACCTTGGTCTCGGTTGTGTACTTATGCAATGAGACAAGGTGATTGTGTATGCTTCAAGACTACTTAAGGTTCATGAGAAGAATTATACTACTCATGACCTTGAGTTAGGGGCAGTGGTCTTTGCATTGAAGATTTGGAGACACTACCTTTATGGAACAAAATGTGTCATCTGTACAGACTACAAGAGCTTGCAGCACATTCTCAATCAGAAAGAACTCAACATGAGACAACGGCGTTGGGTTGAGCTTTTAACTGATTAGGACTGTGAGATTCGTTACCATCCGGGTAAAGCCAATGTGGTGGTGGATGCTCTTAGTCGTAAGGAACTAGTCAAACCAATTCGTGTAAGAGCCATGGAGATCAACACACAGCCAAACTTGAAAGATTTGATTCGTATTGCACAACAACAATTAGTGATCGACAATCAACTAAAGGCAGTGCTAGAATGCAGAGTTGAGGGTAAACTAGAACCTTGATCTAATGGGGTTTATACTTTAACGACCGCATATGGATTCCAAAGTCAGAAGAATTGCGCACAATCATCTGTGATGAGGCTCATAAGTCGCGATATTTAGTTCATCCAGGAGCCGATAAGATGTACCAAGACTTGAAAACATCTTATTGGTGGCCTGGAATTAAGAAAGACATAGCATTGTATGTTGGGAAATGTCTAACGTGTTCAAAAGTCAAGGCAGAATATCAGAAGCCTTCGGGACTTTTGCAGCAATCTGATATTCCTCAATGGAAATGGGATCAAATTTCCATGGATTTCATAACCAAGTTGCCAAGAAATCCGTGAGGTTATGATTCGATTTGGGTGATCGTCGATCGACTCCCCAAATCTGCTCATTTTCTTCCAATCTGAAAGGATTATAAAATGGAGAAGTTATCCACTTTGTACATCAACAAAATCATCGCACGTCATGTGATGTGTGCAATGTAGTTTAATTAAAACTAATAAAAATCACAACAAACCTAGACACTAAGTAATACTTTAGACTTCCTAAACTAAACTACTAACAGGCAAGTGAACCTATCAAAAGCAGTACAGAAAAAGCAAGTCCGGATATCGAACCCACAGATTCCTATAGAAAGTGCAAAATAAACTCAAGGACTTATCTATACAAAAGACTTAAATTAAATTAATTGTTTAAAAAGGGGTGTTTTTGTAAATAACTAATTAAACTGAAATTAATAAAATTCTGAAACCCAAATTAAGACTCAAATGGGAAAACGCAACTAAAACTCACTAATGATGAAATGACTACCTAGGGTTTACTTTATACATGTTTAATGTATTTAGATTGATTATGGAACTTGTTGTGGAACCGGGATCTTTGAATATTAGCTTATCAACAAATTAGAGATTCTTTAGACATTTTTAAAGAATTCAACTAAAATGTCTACAAGTATCTTAAACACCGGTTTAGGATAATTACTTTCACAAGTTAACCAACCCATCAATGGTATATCCTAAAGACTATCCACCTCACGGAAATGAATGTCTCAATGCATGAAATACACGGGATAAAACAGGAAATTCATCTTGGATTTAGCATACAAGACTATGTTCAATTTACCTAATCTTAATCTTTTCACAAAGACTTTAACTAGTTCTTAAACATGCAAGATACACTAACAAACCCTCACCTCATGGCTATTGAATTTGATTAAACATTTAATTCATTTGTGACCTAATTATTGTTCCTATGAATTACTACGTCTAGTAATACATCCACAAATCATAAACACCAAGTAAATGACCTAGCACATGCTTATCACACGAAAGACATTCGCCAAAGCATACGAGGTGTAGGTCCGAACACTGTTCAAGATCCAAGCTTTTTGTTGCCAAACATCATCAATCACCTCTATTGTGTGCGGAATCCATAATAGAGTGAAATAAGAAACAAGATGAAACAAGAAGAACAAGAAAGATCAAAACTTTGAGTATATTCAGTAAGTATTCGAAAATGTGCCTCAATACGTCTAGAGAGCACACCTCGGGATTCGTGTGTTACACTGTACAAAAATACGTCTATTTATACTAAATACATCAGTATTCGAAGTTCAGGTTCGTGTACTCGAACCAGGTTCGTGTACACGAACCTGAGTACACGAAATCTATCTGAAGTCTTCCAAAATCTCTGTGTTGACTCTTCCGTGTTGACTTTGTCAGTCTTCATCATTGATTGGGCTCTACAAACTCCCCCTAGACTGGCGAAGTCATCCGATAGGAAGAGTAACACTGTGTGGTCCTGCTCCAGCATACAGCTTCAGCTTCATGGCATAAGCAACAACTCGTGTAAATGGCTTAGCCAGCTCATCATTTCCGGAATATACTCGTATAGGAGAGTTGTGCAGCTTCATCATGTCATCCTTACCATACTTCAGAAGATCCATAGGGTCAAGAATCATGTCGATGTCATCAATATCGTCCATATTCCTAAGAATGACTGCAGCAAGGTTCAGATCATCAAAATACCAAGATAGAAATTTAGCCAAAGAGTTATCAGGAACTCTTGGCGAGACGGGGACTGCTTGCTCTACATGAGGAGGAGGGTACTTATAGTACACCCAAGGCTTCTTTGTCTTTGGATCTATGATGCACGAAGAAACAAATCGTCGTCTTTTAGCTGTGCGCATCACAGGAAAGTTCTTCTCACATTGATCTTTAATAAACTTCGCGAACAGATCAGCCTGTGAATCCTTAGAAGGGTTAAAGAACATAGCCTTGTCCATACTTCTGATGTCGACCTTAGGCAGTGAACAAAAATCCTTTGGTCTTTTATAGAACTCGACTTTTCCGCTCATCCGTTTCACTAAGTAGATGTCTCTCGGTTTGTCATACATCCAGCAGCATATATTTGATCTATCGTTGCGAACTGCAAAAAGGTTTCGGTCATCAGAAATGAATGTATGCTCTGGATGTTGATCTCCCATTTCTTTGAACCATGCTTCCTTATCTACAGGAGGAGCTGGCGTCCAGTCTTTCTTGCGGTCAAACCAGCTATCTATCACTTCATTCAGTGAAGTGACCTCATTTCCCAATGCATCGATGTATTTGTGGGCATACAAATAATCAATATAGGGGTCTGAAGAAACGTTGCCAAGGATGATGTTTTCTGGTTCTTCTTCTACAGATGCCCCTGCAGAAGATTTGGCTTGACCGTTCTTCGCATCACTCGGAGATCCAAAATCAAAAGTATCTGGAAGATCATCAAAAATGCTGTCAAGTCTGGATCCAGTCTCATCGGGCTGTACACAATCGCCAAAAAGGATGTCATCTGGAATGTCTCCAAATAGATCATCATACAGACCAGAAGGCTTTTCGGAAGATGATGGATTCCCAGAGTCTCCACCTTGATCTTTGTCATCAGGAGGACCTTGGTCTTTATCTTTGTCATCTCCATCTTTATCATCTTTGTCGCCTTGGTCGTCTTTATCATCCTTGTCCTTTTCTTCATCTTTATCTTTCTTTTGATCTTGTTCGTCATCTCCATCATTATCATCATCATCACTGTCGTCACTGTCATCACTGACATCCATGACTTCATCTTCGGACTCGGAGACTTCTTCTCCTTTGAGTCGTTTGATATCCCTCTGCATCTTGTGGTTCTCTAATAAAAGAATTCTGATGAATTTCTCATGCGCCTTGACCTTTCCTCTGCACTTGTTCAGATGAGAACATATTTTGATCTTCCCTTCACGCAGGTTCATGATCATTTTGTCTTTTATCTCCGCATCTTTCTCTAACTGATAGACTCGCTCCTGAAGTCCAATGAGATCCACAGGCACCTGTGGAGGTTCGTAAGGTGAATCGGAACGCAAAGGAGATTTTCCTTTGCCGCTTCCGGATTGTGGTGTAGGTGATTTGGCTTTGGTTTTGGCTTTAGGCTGAATAGTGACTGATGGACGTGTGGAGGGAACTCGGATGATGAGTTTGGTTTTCGAAGGTTTAGATGCAGGTTTAGGTTGTTGTGGCTTAATGGGTTGAGAAGGTTTAGGCGGTGGAGGTGGTTGAGTGACAAGCGGTGGTGAAGTTGGTTTTGTGACATGAGGTGGTGATGGTGGTAAGGAAATGTGAGGTGGTGATGGTGGTTTGGTTGCGTGAGGTGGTGATGGTGGTAATGTCATATGAGGTGGTGATGGTGGTAAGGTCACATGAGGTGGTGATGGTGGTAAGGTCATATGAGGTGGTGATGGTGGTAAGGTCACATGAGGTGGAGATGGTGGTTTGGTGATGGGAGTAGGTTTAATGGGTGCCTGTGTCATGACAGCAGCAGCAGAGGAGAAAGATAAACTGGAGAACATCTGTTGCAGTCGTGGATCCCTTTTTCTTTTGGCCATAGTCTTTTGCCTCTTTCTCTTTGGTGAAGACTCGGAAGTGGGAGTATAATCAACATCTTGAACGTCTTCCCTTTCTTGCCTTGTGAGAGGTGGCCCCTCTGGGATGAAATCCTCACTTGACGAGGATGCAGGCTTAGCCTTTGAACTCGTCGCTTGGGTGTCATGCTCGTCAGCGACAACTGCAATAGGGGTGCCTTGATCTTCAACAACGTTGTCTTCCCCTACAAATCGTCCGAACTTGATTAGGGGCCTTTGACCGATGTACTGCTTCTTCCCGCGCTTGTTCATCTTCATGTATCCGAAAATGTCTTCGCGCATCCTCTTTATTCCCAGAGTGCCTATCGTGGGAACTAAATCCTGATGTCGTTTGTTGATAACGATCTGTAAGAAGCGAGGAAATGCCAGAAATCTTTCCTTCCTTCTTCCCTTGATGTTGGCATACATATCAAGAAATATCATTCTTGAGTAGTTGAAGTCCATTCCCAGAGCTAGTGCTGTCAAACACGAGCTTAATGTCTGATTAAGTACATCATAACCACCTTTTCTTCCGGACAAGCACTGAGTGACAACATGAGCCAGGTATCTCCAGTAAGGATGAAGAAGTTTCTTCTCTGTGGGAGGGTAGGCACCTTCGTGTCCCATCTGAAATACTGTACGGTTGACCAGATCTTGATCTAACTCAACAGGATCTGTATCCTTGTCTCCAAATTGAAGACACTCTCGCAGTATCTGCTCTGTAATGGTGATCGGCTTTCCCTGGATCTTCCCAATGATGCTAACATTTCCACTGCTATCAGTATGATCAGTAACAGTGCTCCAGAAACCCTCAACGTAATCAGAAACAATAGTAGGATGCTCCATGATAGCATAGTTGACCGGAGATATAATCAGACCATCTACTAAGCTTTTGAACTCTGAATGTTTCTCTGGTGGATCTCCGAGATATGCTGACATGTTATGATCTGGTACAAACCTTAAGTCTGCCATCTGAAACATAAAACTGATTAAGTTAGTTTAATATTTCAAGTATTCGAAATAAGATCCATACTTGGACACTTAGAAAAATTTTCTAAGTGTTGACAGATTCTCCTCGGAACAACAGGTGTACACGAAGTACATGGTGTACCCGAAGGTTCATTCTGTACACGAAGTATAACCTGTACACGAAACATAGAGTACTCGAAGTTCATTTAGTACACGAAGTTCATTTAGTACACGAAGTTCATTCTGTACACGAAATGGAACTTGTATACGAAATGTGATCTGTACACGAAATATTTGTTGTACACGAAATATTCGTGTACACGAAGTTGAGAAATTTCGTGTACTCAAAAATCCTTAGAGAAGTTTATCATTTTGGCTCCTTAGAACTTCTAAACCGATTCAATATACTCGGAATTGAAAGACGACCAACATATTTACAAATTGCCTTTCAATTTTAAGTATTTCTTGGTCAATTTGACCAAAAACCTCCTGTACACGAAATTTGCGTATTCGAAAATCATTTTTGACCATAACTTTCGAATCCACGGTCAAAATTTGATAAAACTCTATACCTAAGGTCGCCTAATGATGGTCTATAGGATAGCCGGAGTAGAATTTTGAGATCGGGTCTAGAAATCGAGATCGCCTCAGAGCACCAAGTCTGTACTCGAAATGAAGAAAATGTGTACACGAAAATATGGTACTCGAAATTTAATATGGTTGGACTATTTATAGGGTCATTTCGAATACACGATTTCGTGTACATAATTTTCGAGTACACACTTATTTATTTTATTTCGATTTTAAAATTCTAACTTTTATAAAATAAAAAAAATAAAATAAAATAAAATAAAATAAAATAAAATAAAATAAAAAAAAAATAAAAAAATAAAATAAACTTTGAACAAGTTTTAAAGTTTAATCGGTTCAAATTTGTGGGATCAAATCTGTTATCAAAAATTAACTATCCTAGTTGAATTTCTTAAAAAATCACAACCTTTAAATAGTTATTCCCCACCAATTATTTCCACTCGTTATTTCATCTCTTAAAAATCAGTTATATGATCAAGTTTTTCTGAAAATATCTTATGGGAAATTTTTGATCAATTAGATTGTAAGACCAGATTAATATGCAACCTATCATTCTTGTTAAATCCTTTGTTTCAAACTTTGATTGTGTTTCAACGAACTTCAAGTTATTTTTGACAGAGTTTTAAGATGAGAAAAGAAAAGAACAGATCTAGTAGGTTTAGAATCAAGAACAAGAAGGGGTTCTATCATCTTGTGCTCATTGGCATCTTTTATTTTCTGATCTGCAGACACATTGGCCTTAACGTCACACATCCAGTTCTTTGCTTACGCAAAACATAGAATGCTTCAGTAGGTATTTCCCGCTCTTTGTTTGCACAAAACATGGAAAATACCCGAGCTTTTCAAACACAATTTCAAGTTTATGGAAACACAATCTTGTTTTGATTCAAGGATTTAAACAAGAAGTCAAATAGTTGTCACACATTTCTAGTTATCGAATGATCACAATTTCACACTAATTTATCTATTTATATGTATTTTAAGTTTGATCAAGTCTGATTATTTAAGTTTTGAAAAACTTATTTCAACTTCTTAGCATAGAATAGATATTCAAGGTTGTGATTTCTTTTGAGATTATAATAAGATAGTGAAATTCTGATCTTTAGAGATTATTTCACTTCCCAATTTGATCGATTCACTTTGCTTGTCCAAATAAAATCTTTTTGTATTTTCTTAAGTTTTTGTAAAGTTAAAATTTAAAAATGTTTTTGTAATTTTCTTTGAATAGCTAGAGACAACATCTCCTTTTCTTAAGTTGATCAATTTAACTCCCCCTAAACTTATAGATTATCTTAGACTGACTCAAAAACCAACCAAAAATCTTTTTGTTGTTTTAATTTTCTGACTCAAGAAATGAAAAATCTTTTTGTTGTTTTTGTAAATTTTCTTACTCAAAGAATGAAAAATCTTTTTGTTGTTTTTGTAAATTTTCTTACTCAAAGAATGAAAAATCTTTTTGTTGTTTTTGTAAATTTTCTCCCCCTAAATTTGTGACTATGGGAGGACACAAATTTTAATGTATTTACAAAAATGCTTTTAATTAAAGCTTATTAATTTGAGAGAGGCAAGCAGGTGATGGAAGCGTGCTGTATCGAACGGTTTTGTGAAAAGGTCCGCTAGATTGTCATCAGTGTGGACCTTTTCAAGATGAATCAGCTTTCGTTCGAAACAGTCACGGATGAAGTGAATCCGGATGTCAATATGTTTAGTTTTGGAATGTTGTACCGGATTCTTGACGATCTGTAGGGCTGCTTCATTGTCACAATAAATAGGAGAGTCAAGAAAGTTCAAACCGTAATCGAGGAGTTGTTGTTGCATCCAGATAACCTGAGAGCAGCAACTGGAAGCAGCAACATATTCAGCTTCTGCGGTGGATGTGGATACGGTGGTCTGCTTCTTGCATTGCCATGAAACAAGACGATCTCCCAGGTACTGACACCCACCCGTGGTTGACTTCCTATCCAGGTTACATCCACCAAAGTCACTGTCTGAGTATGCAAATAATTGAAACTCAGAGTTCTTTGGATACCAAAGTCCGAGCTTAGGTTTCCCGACTAGGTACCGAAAAATTCTCTTGACAGCTATGAGGTGAGATGCCTTCGGATTTGCCTGATATCTGGCACACTGACATACTGAAAACATAATGTCTGGACGACTAGCAGTCAGATACATCAGAGATCCAATCATCGAGCGATAGAGATGCTGATCAACATCTTCACCTTCCAAATCCGAAGTCAGGATAGGACGTGCAGCCATGGGAGTGGATGCCGGCTTTGACTCCGTCATTTTGAATTTGTTCAAAATGTCTGTGACGTATTTTCCTTGGTGAATCAGCACACCCTTACAATCTTGCTTTACTTGCAGACCCAGAAAGAAGGTCATTTCTCCCATCGCGCTCATCTCAAATTTCTTCTTCATTACCCCTTCAAATTCCTTGCACAACGCTGAGCTGGTGGAGCCAAATATGATGTCATCCACATAGATTTGAACGAGAATTAAATCATTCTTATCTTTGCGGACGAACAAGGTCTGATCAATAGCTCCACGAGTATATCCATTTGCGAGGAGGTGATCAGTAAGCGTAGCATACCATGCTCGCGGTGCTTGATGAAGGCCGTAAAGAGCTTTGTCTAACTTGTAGACATGCTCTGGATACTGAGAATCTTCAAAACCAGGGGGTTGGCACACGTATATTTCCTCCTTTACCTTCCCGTATAAGAAAGCTGTTTTCACATCCATCTGATATACCGTAAAGTTCATATAGGAGGCATAAGCCAAGAAAATCCGTATGGCTTCAAGTCTCGCAACCGGTGCAAAGACTTCTTCATAATCTATCCCCTCCTGCTGATAAAATCCTTGAACGACCAGTCTGGCTTTGTTTCTGATAATTACACCAGAATCATCTCTCTTGTTTCTGAAAACCCATCTGGTTCCTATAGGCAATTTTCCCTTGGGTAGAGGAACCAGATTCCAAACCTTGAGCTTCTGAAACTGCATCAACTCTTCTTGCATTGCCTCAACCCAGCTGGACTCCTTTAGAGCCATTTTGACATTCTTGGGTTCAACCTGTGAAATAAAACAAGAATATAAACAAGAGTTAATAGGACCTGATTGACTTCGAGTGAGTGTCTCTTCAGGCAACGCGTTCTGAACTGTAATGGATTTGCTTCGAGTGAGAACGCCTTCTGAGAGAGGTCCAATAATATTCTCCACTGGATGATTCTTGTTTACACTAAGTGTTGGCACTTCTTCTACAGCCAGATTATCTAGCAGGTTGCTGATGTTATTGACTTGTTCTTCACTTGAAGAAGAAATGTGGTCAATAGGAGCAGTTTCACTTGCTTCAGCTCCAGGATCCACACAATGTTCCTCAGGAATGCTATCTGAGAAGAGTGGATTATCAAAGGTCTGGTGGGAAGAGGATGAGACTTGATCCGCTTCTGGAAGTGGTTGAACAGACTGAGAAGTATCAGGTTCTGAAGGGAGAACTTCTTGTACAGGGGTCGGCTGAGCTGGAGGGGCACGATTGTACATGCCAGGAGGATCAACTGTCAAATGATTAGGATCATATGGAACATAGTCAACTCTATAGTCCACATCATCATCTTTGTAGAAATCATCCGCTTGCTCAGATGCTCTTGCATTCTCAGAAGGAGTGCTGAAGGGCTTAAAAGTGGAGTCATACTCAAACAGCCAGTTTGGACCAGAACCAGCATCAGTAGAGTTCATTTCTTGCCAATCTATGTAGTATGATTCCACAATCATCCGAGTTTTCTTGTTATAAACTCTGTATGCTGCCCTTTCAGACGAGTAGCCCACGAAGTAACACTCATCTGCCTTATCATCAAACTTATGATTAGGCTCTGTATGAAGAAGAGTGCAAGGGCATCCGAATGACTTGAAGTGTCCAACTTTGGGCTTCTGATTGAATAGAATCTCGTAGGGAGTCTTATGATGACGCTTGTTCAGAAGTGCTCTATTTTGAACATAGCACGCAGTGTTAACTGCTTCAGCCCAGAAAAAGATTGGTAGCTTTGATTCTGACAACATCGTTCGTGCAGCTTCTATAAGCGTTCTGTTTCTCCTTTCAGCAACTCCATTTTGCTGAGGCGTTCTAGCTGCACTGTATTGCCTAGCTATCCCTTTTTCATCACAGAAATCTATAAGAGTCTGATTTCTAAATTCAGTTCCATTATCAGTTCTAATCACCTTGACTTTTAGATTCTTCTGATTTTCAATCAAGGTAATGAACTTCTTCAAAATCTCTGGAGCTTCATCTTTCTTAGCTAGAAAGAACACCCAAGTGAATCTGGAATAATCATCTGTCACAACGAGACAATATGACTTTTTCCCGATACTCATTACGTTAATCGGTCCGAAAAGATCCATATGAAGAAGTTGAAGAACTGAAGAGATGGAATTGAACAATTTTGGCTTGTGAGGTCTCTTGTGTTGTTTCCCTTTCGCACAAGCATACATTTCTCAATAGTGGAGAAATCTTTAGAAGGTAGACCAATGACGTGATCTCCCTTAGCGAGTCTGTTCAGATTCTTTAGGTTCACATGACCCAGTCTCCGATGCCACAACAGACAATCATGCTCCGATGCCTTAGAAAACAAGCAAGTGTTTTCTGTAAACGAATCTGAGCTCATGTTGATAATGTATGCATTGTTTATCCTTGGAGTTCTCATCAGAATCCACTTCTCAGGCACTACAAAGCCAGGCTTCAGAATAAGACATTCTTTGTTTGTGAAGTGTGTGGAAAAGCTCTTATCACAGATTTGAGAAACACTCAGAAGACTGTGATTGAGCTCTTCAACATAGTACACATCTTCAAAACTAAGAGTTCCATTAGTGACCGTGCCCTTCATGCTTATCCTTCCTCCCTTGTCTCCAGCAAATGATACATAACCTCCATTGAATGGTGTAACTTCATGCAACTGAGAGAAATCCCCAGTCATATGCCGGGAACAGCCACTATCTACATACCAAACGTGTTTAAGCTTGCTTGGCTTTCCCTGCACAGTATACATTCAATTAATGAGAAACAGGTACCCAAATCATAACAGATTTAGGTGTTTTGGTAATAGAAGAAATTCTATCCTTGGGTTTGGGTTTGGGTCTTTCTGAATTAAGCTTAATATGTTTTGTCATGCTTCCACTGCCCTGGTCAACTGGTTTTATCTTATTTTTGAAAATTCTTTGATTTTGCTTACGAAAACCATATTGTGTTTTGTTTGATTTCTTATGTCTTTTTGCAGTGGAAGATGTCTGAGTCTGAGTCACCTTTTGAGAGGTTGCCTTAGGCTTGGAGGATGGTACAGTCCTCACATGTTTGTTAACTGATTTAGCCTTAGGGATGACCTTCTGATTCTTCCCATAGAAGAATTCAGTAGGTCGGTGCAGACAATATCTAGCAATGTGGCCTGGTTTCCCACATGCATAACAGCAGACCTTTTGGTGAAATTCAATTGGGTCAAAGGGCTTTACATCACAGTTACTTTGACTAGAGAAAGAGGTGGGAATATAAGGTTCACAGTTAGGATTTAACAATGAACTTTCCTCTTTGGTAACTGTGGGATGAGCCGGTGCAGTCTGTGTTGTTAAAGGAGAGAGAGTTGATTTTATAGCAAATGTTTTCTGAAAATGTTTTGGCATATCATTGATATTAATGTTAATTTCATCAAACTTTCTATCAAAATCAATTGTTGGAACAAAAAATGATTTGCTAGTAGATGATGAACAATCTGTGCTTCTCCCTGCACTTCTTTCTACCTTCTCCTCCTTTAAACCTGCAACACTTAGTTTTTCTGCACAAACCTCAGAATCATTAGTTATAACAGGGTCAGCTGAAATCACAACTGGTTCGGTGGGAAAATCACAAGCACGACTAGAATCCAATTCCAAGTCATCAACGGATGTGTTGATTCTTGGCATGCATGAGTAATTTTGGTTAAAAGGTGGTGCCCATTCATTATATCCAATCCCACTACCCCTCTTTTCCCGGAATCGCATTGATGTCATATTTTCTAAAATTTTGCTTGAATAATCAAATCTTTCACATTTAATTGATGATTTAGAAAGTTGAGATTTGACTTGATCCAACTCTAGAGTGAGTTCATCGATTTTTCGTCGAGCCTCTCTATAGTTGGACTCTTTATCACTTAAAAGTTCTTTTAGCCTTGCCACATCCCGACCCTCGGCTTCAAGTTTCCTTTTAAAAATTCCTTCATTTTTAAGAAATTCTGAGTTAAAGTATTTAAGTTTGTTTAATTCTTTGATTAGTGATTCATTGTGCGACCTGTACTTAAATACTTTATTTATGCATGAGGTAGAGCAAAGATTTTCAGTTACCTCCTTTTGCTTGTCGTCTACCTCAGCCATGAATGCATGACTCAGAGTTAGTTCCAGTTCCTGCACTTGATCACTCCAATCATAGGAGTCAGTCTCCTGAGTCACCAACGCTTTAGAAGTGCTAGCGCTTCCTCCAGCAGCTGTATTTCCTGACTTCTCTTCAGGCTTCTTTTCTCCCCCTTCCTTAGCCACCTTTGGCTGCTTACATTCCCTGGCAAAGTGACCCGGTTGGTCACAGTTGTAGCATCGTAATTTTGACTTATCAAAGCCAAGCTTCTTTCCCGGAGCGTTTCCAAAGCTGTTTCTTCCATATTTCTTGATGAACTTCTTTGCTCTGAACACAGCCATTGCCATCTGCCATGAGATATCCATTTCTTCAACATCAGCTGGATTAATTTGCTCTAGATTGTCTTGAGTGAGATTTGAGGGTGCCAATTCTCCTGCAATAAAAGCATTGTAGCTGTTCATGAATCCCTTAAATAGCAGTAGATTCTCTTCACTTTCTGGATTGATTTTAGGCACTGATCCAGCTTGTCCAGATGACAGAAAAGCAGTCTCAAAAGGAACTCCATGAGAGGAAGGAGGCTGATAATGATGCATTCCTGATGGATGATTAATTGCTGATAGAAGAGCAGAGTTTTCAGAAGTAGGTGCAATGCCCATTGAGCTGGCATGATTCAATGCTCTCTGCTTATCATCCATGTCATATGAGTTGATGATTGAGATCAGCTCACTTAAAGAAGTCTTGTACATGTCCTTGGTCCTTTTGATAGTTGTACAGTTAGAGTTCCAAGTGTAAGGTAGTGAATTCAGCAGCTTCTTGTTTACCTCTCCCTTAGTCATCTCAATCCCAGAACTAGTCATCTCAGTCATCAGATGAGTGAATCTGTTGAGTTGTGCTTCGAGAGACTCTCCCTTGATATGATTAAACATGTTGAACCTTTGTCTGAGCATGTCCTTCCGACTCTCTCGCATGTCCTCATTTCCTTCAAATCTTTCAACTAAGGCATTCCAGAGTTCCTTAGCAGTCTTGTGTTCCTTGAATCCGTGAGCAACATCTGTTGACAAAGCCATTGTGATCGAGGCATATGCCTTCTCATCCTTCTCCATCATGAGTATGTCATTGTCAGTATACAGTTCTGGATCCTTTGGAACGAGAGGACCATTGAGCTCACTCTGGAATGAAGGTACAAAGGGACCCTCTTCAATTGATCTCCAAAGCTTAGGATCGGTATACTTGATGAATGACTGAAATCTGAACTTCCAATCTTGAAAGTTATCTCCTGACACAAGCCTCGGTGGCTTTGTTCCGGTGCCAATCTCATTATCCAGATTGAGCAAGTTGGATAAGTTGGTCAAATTCTTTGATGCCATGATGAACTCAAAAATTTTCTAAGTCCAGTACTCGAATTCACTGTAGCTCCCTGTAGATCCTGCTTAAAATCAAACAGACAGATTTGTATTCGAAAATCTTTCTGTATTCGAAACTTTCTTTGTACTCGAAAGTGCTATTGTACTCGAAAATGCTATTGTACTCGAAAGTCTTCCTGTATTCGAACCTCTGTATTCGAACTTCTTTCTTGTAACCGAAAAATATTTATACTTCGATTACTCGGACTATACTCGAAATATTACTACTCGAAAATTTTAGAACTTGAACAAGACTTAAGAAAAATTTTATAAAAATTTTTCTTAAGAGTTGGAGTTCCAAATTTTTACAGCAGCTAGATAGAGTATAGAGGAGTAATAAAGTATAAATCTTACTTCAAAAAGGCACTACCTTGATGATGAAAAGAGCACTCCTGCTCTGATACCACTTGTAGGTCCGAACACTGTTCAAGATCCAAGCTTTTTGTTGCCAAACATCATCAATCACCTCTATTGTGTGCGGAATCCATAATAGAGTGAAATAAGAAACAAGATGAAACAAGAAGAACAAGAAAGATCAAAACTTTGAGTATATTCAGTAAGTATTCGAAAATGTGCCTCAATACGTCTAGAGAGCACACCTCGGGATTCGTGTGTTACACTGTACAAAAATACGTCTATTTATACTAAATACATCAGTATTCGAAGTTCAGGTTCGTGTACTCGAACCAGGTTCGTGTACACGAACCTGAGTACACGAAATCTATCTGAAGTCTTCCAAAATCTCTGTGTTGACTCTTCCGTGTTGACTTTGTCAGTCTTCATCATTGATTGGGCTCTACACGAGGAAACAATAATTCAAATCACAAACATCACAAACATTCATACACATCCAAGAATTCAAACCAATCCATTAAAGCATTGAAAAATCCAAACTTGTTCCACAATCAATCGTAATTGACATCAAACATGCATATTCGTAAAACCCTAGGTAGTCTAGAATGTTTAGCCACAAATCATACCAGATAAACAGTAATAAATAATGTCAAAACACATCCCAAACATCAGTTAAACGAGAATAACAAGAAAGAAAGAAGAACCGATCACGTTACACCCTTCAGATCACTCGTCTAGGGCTTCCCGATGGTCGAACTCGACTCTAATCTCGTATTCTTGCTTCTAGTCGCCTCCCAAGTCGTCTATGATCGTCCAAAATTGAATATGCCTGCCTCTAGCCGTTTCAAAATCATAAAACTCGATTTCCTGAGTTTTTAACCCTGTCTCGCTACGCGACAGGCAACACTAAACCCTTCGCGCTACGCGACAGCCCCCACTACCCGACAAATTAGTCGGGTCAACCCGCAATCATTAAACAAGGGTATTTCAGACTTTTCCACCTGTCGCGCTACGCGACAGGGTTCCTTGAGACTGTCGCGATACGCGACAACACCTAAATTCCAGAAATTGTCTTCCTTTGTTGTTGTGTCTGTTCTCGTCCACCCGGGAGCTCGTTTTCTTGATCTTTTGTGCCTAAATAACATGTTTATTACCTGCATGCAACAGTTTGTAGAAATGTGAAGAACCAACATCAATCGGCTCTAAAATTGAATAAAACTGAACAAAAATCAATTAAAAACAAATAGAAAAGCAGATGTGTTTTGCAACACATCACATCCCCACACTTATCTCTTTTTCATCCCTGAAAAAGACTTATGCAAAAATCTGGGATCATAGCTGGGTAAAATGGTTTCTACACAATTAACAGAGTCAATTTAAAGTTTAATGCTTTGGAGAAGATTGTAAGTATTTTTGTCCTGTTAAACCCATGCTGACTATTCCTATCCCTTAATCATGGTCCATTAAGTTCATGTTCTACATTTCATTTCATTAGACCCACACTTAGGAAACCTGAATTTAAATCAAACCTGGATTCTAGCTTTCAAGTCATCCTTACATATAAACAAACAAGAAATTTCTCAAATCAGATTTTTACAATTGAAATAGATGGAAGCGTGAGCATTTTTCTTTTATTTTTCAATCCATTGAATTCAACTTAGTGGTGTTTCAACTAGGCTGCAACCCGGCGTGTGACACATAAGTCTTTAATTCAACTTCTTTTCTTTTTCTTTTTCTTTCTACTCAGCTTATTTGGTGAAATGGAGGCGCCATAAGACTCGGATTTATTCTCATAAAAAGAGTACTTATGTGCCAAACAAAAATCAGATTTTTCAAAACTCTCATCCGTTATTATGCAAAGATTCATTTATGACTAGAAAACAGTTTCATTAAT
This sequence comes from Mikania micrantha, assembly GCA_009363875.1. Lineage (NCBI taxonomy): Eukaryota > Viridiplantae > Streptophyta > Magnoliopsida > Asterales > Asteraceae > Mikania > Mikania micrantha. The sequence goes on from CM018680.1 coordinate 23,531,097, forward strand.
TCCAAACTCCCAAAGATGTTCCCATGAAATTCATGCATTTAAATAGAATTTTACCAATCCTACGGGACAAAAAAAATCAGTTGAGCCTACCTACACATCCCATAACCAAAGCATAAACCCAAACCAACTAGTTAACCATGCATGAAACCATGATTCCCAACTTTCCTATCATTTCTCATCATACTTTTTGCAAACTAACTTTAAACAAAAAACAAAAAGAACTAAGCTAGAGATGTAAAACGAAAATTTTGACTCAAAAACTACTAATAAAGCAAAATTAAACTGAAAACAAAATTAACTAAACTAAGTTTCCCATCCCCACACTTAAACTATACATTGTCCCCAATGTACAGAAAAAGAAACCCAAAATAAACTAAAAAGAAAAGAAAGTTAAAAATGAAAATGACTTAGCTGGTTAAAAAGAAGACTGTCATGTGCCAGTCTTTCCACATAAGCTCTTCACTCTACAAATTGCTCCACAAGCCATAAACAACCATATGAAACAAGCACCACAAAGATCAAGATAATAAACCATAAGTTCAAATATTGTAATAAACCATAACCAAAATGAGTTCAAAATCCACCAACCCTTAGCCAACCCAACCACAACTGTCAAAAGGTACAAATGTTCAATAATCATACACAAACTGCAGGAAACCATCATGCTAACAACTCCCCACACCTACTCTTCATCATATCCCCCATCATGCTCTTCAGGGGCTCTGTAAAACTCCGGTATGTCAATGTGAAGTGAGGTCATCAAATACCTCATAGCATCCTCCTACCTCCTCTGATCATGATCCCTCCACTCTCGGTACTGTTCGTGGTACCCATCCATCCTGTGACATAAAGATTCTAATGTAAGTGGGTCAGGGATAGGCTCCTGGAGTGGGTACTGCCTCGGAGGGTAATCTCTCCTAAAAACAGGCCTCTGCCTGTGAGTTGGGACCGAACCCATGACTGCATCTGCTGCAGGTGTCCCCTGTGGAGGCATCACCTGAGGCCCAACCATAAATCCAGCCCACCTTGGTGGGTTATCTATCCCTGCTCTCTGCAAATCCCTCAAGTCTATAGGTGTGGTCAACGGTCCTAAGATCATCAAGTCAGGATGATATCTATCAAAAACTCCCAAATATTTCGCCATCCGGTATATATAAGGGCCCATATCTAATCTAGCTCGTCCTCCCCCTCCTAGATCTAGCTGAAGAAGTGGCCAACACACATGCCACATTCGCCTCTCTTCCAGTCACCATACAATACAAACAGAAAAGGTCAATCTAGTTGACCTTTTCTTCCCCTGAACTCCTACCTACGACGGTACATGTTAAAACCCTATGAATGTATCTCAACAAGGGATCTCTGATGTTCGATTCTAGCATACTGGTGGAAAACGGGGCATCAGTAATCGTGGCCCAGAACTCACTCAAATCCACCTCAGAAAGACAGAAATCTCTGTTCTTCTTGGTGGCTCCCCTCAAAGCCTGCACAAAATCAGGTGATAGGACCTCGTCCTCAGTATAAAATCCACAAACAAGAGCAAACTGTGGAATGGACATCTCATAAACCTGCCTACCTAACGAGAAGGAAATAGCATCCAAGGACTCAAACTCCGAATCATCATACATGAAAGTTGAGTGAAACTCTATGGTCAATTCCTTATACTGAGGCCAATCACAAGCTAATACCCGCCTCCACTTAGGCCCTAATAGCCTCTCCAACCTATCTCTCTGACCTAGTTGGTCAACTAACTCCCAATTGATATTCCTATGGTGTAGGAGTTCAAGAGATACAAACCTATCCGGCCTATCACTTTCAAAAGTGCCCATGTCAAACATTAGGAGGGTGTGGTCCTTCAGTCTTCTAGTTTTGATAACAAGTATCCGCTCAGCTTCAAGATATCTGATTGTCCTTTCATCCCTTTGTGGCTGGACTGGGGAACTAGGTTCTCCCCGGGTCCTTGGAACTGGCCCCCTTCTTCTTTCCCCCCTGCACCTGACGAGCTTGCTCCTGACATCCTGAAACAACAACAAAATTAAACACAAGCTGCCAAGTTAGTAAGGAAACCAAGAATTGTAACCGTATAGCATTTCATTCGCGGTTGCACAACAATACCATTTAGGTTCCAAGGAAAAACCCATAAACAACCATCCCACAAACTGATTTTTCATCCTAAATGGACATTATCTTCTCAAATTTCATTGCAAAAATCAGTTTGTTTAACATGTCAAAATCAAAAGAACCAATTTCAATTTTAAGCCTTTACCCAAATTTCAATCCATGGTCCTTTTACATCAAATAAAAATTTCAACTACAATGGGAAACCTAGAAGCATTCAACAAGACTAAACAAACTAACACTACACTAGAATCAACACAAAACATTCACAACTAAAAATCTAAACCTAGCCTAAACTAGAAATTGACAAAAATTAATCAAAAAGCAAGAAAAATAAAAAGTAATTAGTCACATTACCTTAGAATCGACTTATACAACGAGATTAAGAAGAAAAATTGAAGCTTTGAAGCAAACCCCTCAAGTTCTTGCTTGGACCCGTCAATGGTGGATGAAGGTGGTGAAAGGGTGAAATGGGTTGGAAGAAAAGGTTGAAAAAGAAGTTGGGGATGATGGTTGATGATTTTGTGTGGTGAAATTGGTGGAAAATGGTGGTAAAAGATGAAATTGGTGGTGAAGGGGAAGTGGGCGATGGCCTTGAGAAGGAGAAAATGGGGTTGAATTTGAAATCTAGGGCTTGAAAGAGATAAAAATCGATCTGGGGCCGCATCGCGTAGCGCGACAGATGCCCAAAATATTGTCGCGTAGCGCGAAAACTTGTTGACCCGCGTGTTTGACCAAACTTGTAGTGTAGCGCGACAGGGGGGCATGTTGGTGTCACGTGACGCAACAGGGTCAAATTTCCAGAGAGTTTCCGGGATTTTCATGCCTTAGCCAAATTTCCAACTCCTTTTTCCTTCCTAAACACCTAAAAACTATTCTAAGACAAAGGATACATACCTGGTAGCTCAAATCCATCTTCCATGCTTCAAAATGTTAAATACCTGCAAAACTCAAGAAAACACACAAAAACGAAAACGAAAAATAAATACGAAAATCACACTAAAAATGCATCAAAAACTCTAAAACCTACCATTTACACACTCTACACTTGGGTTTCATCCCAAGAACCCCTCAACATTTTCTTCATTCGGGTTTCTCTAGGAGGATCTCTTCCCCCTCCTCATTCTCATCAATCGGTCCTCCGATATAGTGTTTCAATCTATGACCATTCACTTTCCAAGTGTTCCCATCAACTTCGTTTTGCAACTCAACGGTTCCATATGGAAAAACCTCTTCAACCACATATGGACCCGTCCACTTGGACTTCAACTTCCCTCCAAACAATTTCAATCGGGAATTGTAAAGCAAAACCCGATCTCCCTTCTTAAACTCTTTCAAACCCTTCAACCTCCTATCATGCAATGATTTGGTTTTCTCTTTAATGCTCAATGAACGTGCATAAACTGCATCACGAATGGCTTCTAACTCATGAATTTGGAAATACCTCTTCCTACCCGCTTCGGTAAGATCAAGGTTGATCGTCTTGAGAGCCCAAAGAGCTCTATGTTCCAATTCAACGGGAAGATGGCATGCTTTGCCATAGACGACCATGTATGGTGTGGTTCCTAAAGGTGTCTTGTAAGCCGTTCTAAACGCCCACAATGCATCATCTAACTTGTCCGACCAATCCTTCCGACTCTTCCCTACAGTCTTCTCAAGTATCCTTTTCACCCCTCGGTTTACATTCTCCACTTGACCGCTTGTTTGAGGATGGTAAGCGGTCGCTAAGCGATGAGTGACACCGTAGCATTGTAGTGCCTTTTCTAACATGGTGTTACAAAAGTGCGTGCCACGGTCACTTATTAAAGCTCTAGGAGTTCCAAACCTACTAAACAACTTCTTAAGGAACTTGAGAACTACTTGGGCATCATTTGTAGGTAAGGCTTGAGCCTCCACCCACTTTGAGACATAATCTATGGCCACGAGTATATACCTATTCCCTTTGGACAAAGGGAAAGGTCCCACAAAATCTATGCCCCAAACATCAAAAACCTCCAACACTTGAATCGGGTTTTGAGGCATCTCATCTTTAGAAGAAATGTTCCCAGTGCATTGGCAAGGATCACACTTCTTCACAAACTCAAGTGCATCCTTCACCACCGAAGGCCAATAAAATCCACAATCGAAGACCTTTTGGGCGGTGGAATGATGTCCATGATGTCCACCCGTCAAGCCTTCATGGAAATGTCTTAGAATGTCTAGGCCCTCCTTCCTACTCACACACCTCCTAAGAATCCTATCACCTCCCACACGATAGAGAAACGGGTCATCCCAAACATACTTACTCACATCTCTAAAGAACTTCCTCTTTTGTTGAGAGGTCATCCCTTCAATCATACTCCGTGGGCAAGGAAATTTGCCAAGTCGGTGAACCATGCCATTCCTTGCTTCTCCGCCTCTACAAAATCGATCATCTCGTGAGGGAACCTATCACCAATCTCCTCCTCACAAATCTCACTCCTCTCCGGGTCCTCCAACCGGGAGAGATGATCAGCCGCCACATTTTCAGCCCCTTTCTTATCTTTGATCTTAATGTCAAATTTCGACAACAAAAGAATCCACCTAATGAGACGAGGTTTTGCATCTTTCTTTGCAAAAAGAAACCTCAAAGCCGAGTGATCGGTGAAAACGGTGGTCTTTGAAAGCACAAGGTAAGATCGGAATTTGTCAAAAGCAAACACTACCGCTAGAAGATCCTTCTCGGTGGTAGTGTAGTTCTCTTGAGCATCATTGAGAGGTTTGCTAGCATAGTATATCGGGTGAAAATGCTTCTCTCTTCTTTGCCCCAAGACCGCCCCAAGGGCTTGGTCACTAGCATCACACATGAGCTCAAAGGGCAAGCTCCGATCGGGGGCAACCAAAATAGGAGCACTCACAAGCCTTTCCTTCAAAAATTTGAATGCCTTCATGTGTTCATCATCAAACACGAATGGGGTATCTTTCTCTAGAAGATGGGTCATAGGCCTAGTGATTTTGGAGAAATCCTTAATAAATCACCTATAAAAACCCGCGTGAATAAGAAAACTCCTAATGGTTTTAACACTTGAAGGTGGTGGGAGTTTACTTATGGTCTTTATCTTAGCTTGGTCTACCTCAATACCCACTCTCGAAATCTTATGACCTAGAACTATCCCCTCCGTCACCATGAAGTGACACTTCTCCCAATTAAGCATCAACTTCATCTCTACACACCTCTTCAACATCCTCTCAAGATTTACTAAGCATTGATCAAATGAGTCACCATAAACTGAGAAGTCATCCATAAACACCTCCATGGATGATTCAATCATGTCTTGAAAGATGGCTACCATGCACCTTTGAAATGTGGTAGGAGCATTGCATAGCCCGAATGGCATGCGATGGTAAGCATATGTGCCATAGAGGCACGTGAATGTGGTCTTTTCCTGATCCTCTGGTGCAATGGGGATCTGGAAATACCCAGAAAAGCCATCTAAGAAGCAATAGAACTGCTGTCCTGCCAATCTCTCCAACATCTGGTCAATGAAAGGAAGGGGAAAGTGATCCTTCCGGGTGGCATCGTTAAGTTTCCTATAGTCGATGCAAACTCGCCACCCCGTGACCGTGCGAGAAGGAATGAGCTCATTTTTCTCATTCGTGATGACTGTCATCACTCCTTTTTTAGGGACAACCTGAGTAGGGCTCACCCATGATGAATCCGAGATAGGATAAATCAAGCCCGCATCCATCAACTTCAACACCTCCTTCTTCACAACCTCTTGCATATTGGGATTTAAACGCCTCTGAGGTTGGACTACCGACTTATACTCATCCTCCATGAGTATCCTCTGTGTGCAATAAGCAGGACTAATACCTTGGATATCGGAGAGTCTCCAAGCAATAGCCCCCTTATACAACCTCAGCACACCTAGCAATCTCTTCTTCTCCTCCTCACTCAACCTAGATGAAATGACAACAGGTAAAGTGGAATCCTCTCCTAGAAATGCATACTCTAAGTGGGAGGGTAAAACCTTAAGCTCTAGGGCGGGTGGTGACTCAATAGAGGGCTTCTTACTCTCCTCCCTCAACTCATCAATCTCTAACACCTCATAAATAACACCAACACCCTCATCAACAATCTCACACTCCTCTTCACTCCTCTCAACTACCAAATCAGCACCGCACACGTACTCAAAACACCTATCTACGTGTGACATGAAAGAGTTTATGAAGTAAACAAAATGACATGGGTCACTAAAGTCATCATGATCACCAGGATGCCTCATAGACTTCACAACCTCAAATGTGACAGTCTCATCACCCACTCTAAGAGTGAGCTTCTCATAAAACACATCAATAATGGCCTTAGCGGTCCGCAAGAAGGGACGGCCTAAAATGATAGGCACACTCTCGTCGGCCTCCATGTCAAGAATCAAAAAGTCCACGGAAAACACAAATTTGTCCACCTTCACCAACAGGTTCTCAACAATACCCCGTGGACACTTGACCGTTTGGTTAGCAAGGGACAATGTCATGCGCGTAGGCATAAGTTCACCAAGTGCTAGCTTCTCGTACAAAGAGTAGGGCATCAAATTGATGCTAGCACCTGAATCTGCCAACACGTGCCTCTGAGTGTCACTACCAAACAAACATGGGATTGTAAAGATCCCAGGATCTGTCAATTTCTCCGGTAGCTTGTTCAGAATCACCGCAGAACACCCCTCGCTCAATGGAACATTAGAAAGTTCCCCTACCCGATCCTTTCTCTTCAACAAATCCTTAAGAAATTTGGCATACTTGGGCATATGCTGAAGAGCCTCAATAAACGGAAGATTGATCTTCAACTGTTTGAAAATGTCAAGAAAATGACCATACTCCTTAGCATGCTTTTGGTGAGCTAAGTGAGCATGGTAAGGAAGTCGTGAATGATCAATCTTAGGACTCGGCCTAACCTCAACCGGTTTCTTCTCAACCGGGACCACTACAGGAGACTCACTGGTCGGTACTGTACTTGCTGGGACTGGCCTCATGTGTACCCCCCAGGAGTCTCCATCTCAATCTCCTCATCCACTGGTTCCTCATCATCTACCTCAACCGGTGGCTCTACACTCACACCCCCTCGACCACTCCTAGTAGTCACTTTTTTCACATGAGCGTTTGGATTAGGCTGAGTGCTGCCCGAAAACTGGCCTTGGGGCCTCTCATCCAAACGCTTAGCAATATCACCAACAGATCTTTGAAGATCAAGAAAAGCAGATTGTTGGTTTTTCAAAAGAATGTCATGCTCAGCAAGGGTTTTCTGAGTATTGGCATCCTTAGCAACCAACTGGGTCAGTAACTCTTCAATCTTACTCATGCTACCTCCAGAACTACCACCACTACTACTGCTACCCGCCCCCGGTGTATGACTCGGATGACTAACCGAAGAATGACCCTCCCCTGGTTATGAGATGACCTAGATTGGAAACCAGGGGGATGACCGGAAGAGCGCCAATTAAAATTCGGGTGGTTCCTCCAATTTTGATTGTAGGAATTATTGAAAGGGTTCGTGTTACACCTACCTTGACCCCCTAAATAGTCAACCTGCTCCTGGTTGACCACCAAACACTCAGATGTGGCATGGCCACCCCTACAAATCTCACACCTATCCACCTTCATCTTCCACTCCTTCACATCCCTCGACAAGGCCTCGAGAGCAGCTGCTACACTAGTATCCACATTAACGTGGTGAACTCCTCTCGTGGAAGAGGAGGACCTAGAAATAGGATTTGAATTCCTATTAGCAGACCTCTACTCATACTCAGCCTGAGCAAAGCTCTCAAACATATTAGTACACTCAGCAACATCTCTCTTTCCCATAAGATGACCACCTGCAGAAGTGTCAAAACGAGCCCGGGTCTCATAAGTTAGACCATTGTAGAATTTCTCTACAAGGGCCCAGTCAGAGAGACCATGCTGGGAGCATCTGCTAAGCAAATTTTGAAATCTCTCCCAAGCAAGGTAGTATGGCTCATCAGGTGCCATACGAAAAGAGTGGATCTCATCACGAAGGCGATCTGCCTTGGCAGGTGGAAAGTATTTCTTAAGGAATGCATCCCTAAGACTGCCCCAAGTAGTGAAAGATCCAGGTGCATGCGAATCGAGCCAAGTTGCAGCCCTACCCGGAAGAGAAAAAGGAAATAGCTGCAAGAAAATGGCATCTTCAGTGGCACCTTGAAGATTGAAGGTACCACAGATGCGAGTGAGGCGAGCTATGTGTGCTGGAGCATCCTCATCATCCCGGCCATTAAACTGAGAGTTATTAATGGCTGTCATGATTTACGAAGGAATCTGCCACAAATTTTAATTCATGATATTTGGCACAGTGATGGGATTATTAAGTCCCGTGAAACTTGCAGTGGCTTGCTGGTGAACCGTGCGACGCTCAGCCATGGGTGGAATAAAGTGCAAACGTGGACTAGAATGGGTGGAAGAACTAGAAGAAGATGGTGGTGTGTGCTCAGAAAAATCTGCAGAAACGGGAGTAGAAGCACTTACCTCACTCGTAGAACCCTCGGAGAAGTCCCGCGAATCGCTCCTTGAAGGCAAAGAAAGCTCAGGTGGTCGTCTGTGCGAACGTAAGTGTGGCATACACTACCAAACCTGCAAATAAATAAAAATAAATCAAAAAGAAATAAAAATAAAGGAAAATAAAACTAAAACTAAAAACAAATATGAACAGATAAGACACAAGACTAAACTGCACAATCGACTAAGAAGTCCCCGGCAACGGCGCCAAAAACTTGATGTGTGCAAAGTAGTTTAATTAAAACTAATAAAAATCACATCTAACCTAGACACTAAGTAATACACTAGACTTCCTAAACTAAACTACTAACAGGCAAGTGAACCTATCAAAAGCAGTACAGAAAAAGCAAGTCCGGATATCGAACCCACAGACTCCTATAGAAAGTGCAAAATAAACTCAAGGACTTATCTATACAAAAGACTTAAATTAAATTAATTGTTTAAAAAGGGGGTTTTTGTAAATAACTAATTAAACTGAAATTAATAAAATTCTGAAAACCAAATTAAGACTCAAGTGGGAAAACGCAACTAAAACTCACTAATGATGAAATGACTACCTAGGGTTTACTTTATACATGTCTAATATATTTAGATTGATTATGGAACTTGTTGTGGAACCGGGATCTTTGAATATTAGCTTATCAAGAAATTAGAGATTCTTTAACCATTTTAAAGAATTCAACTAAAATGTCTACAAGTATTTTAAACACCGGTTTAGGTTAATTACTTTCACAAGTTAACCAACCCATCAATGGTATATCCTAAAGACTATCCACCTCACGGAAATGAAAGTCTCAATGCATGAAATACACGGGATAAAACAGGAAATTCATCTTGGATTTAGCATACAAGACTATGTTCAATTTACCTAATCTTAATCTTTCACAAAGACTTTAACTAGTTCTTAAACATGCAAGATACACTAACAAACCCTCACCTCACGGCTATTGAATTTGATTAAACATTTAATTCATTTGTGACCTAATTATTGTTCCTATGAATTACTACGTCTAGTAATACATCCACAAATCATAAACGCCAAGTAAATGACCTAGCACATGCCTATTACACGAAAGACATTCGCCAAAGCATACGAGGAAACAATAATTCAAATCACAAACATCACAAACATTCATACACATCCAAGAATTCAAACCAATTCATTAAACCATTGAAAAATCCAAACTTGTTCCACAATCAATCGTAATTGACATCAAACATGCATATTCGTAAAACCCTAGGTAGTCTAGAATGTTTAGCCACAAATCATACCAGATAAACAGTAATAAATAATGTCAAAACACATCCCAAACATCAGTTAAACGAGAATAACAAGAAAGAAAGAAGAATCGATCACGTTACAGCCTTCGGATCACTCGTCTAGGGCTTCCTGATGGTCCAACTCGACTCCAATCTCGTATTCTAGCTTCTAGTCGCCTCCCAAGTCGTCTCTGATCGTCCAGAATCGAATATGCCTGCCTCCAGCCATTTCAAAATCATAAAACTCGATTTCCTGAGCTTTTAACCCTGTCGCGCTACGTGACAGGCAACACTAAACCCTTCGCGCTAAGCGACAGCCCCCACTACCCGACAAATTAGTCGGGTCAACCCGCAGTCAATAAACAAGGGTATTTCAGACTTTTCCACCTGTCGCGCTATGCGACAGGGTTCCTTGAGACTGTCATGATACTCGACACCACCAAAATTCTAGAAATTGTCTTCCTTTGTTGTTGTGTCTGTTCTCGTCCACCCGGGAGCTCGTTTTCTTGATCTTTTGTGCCTAAATAACATGTTTATTACCTGCATGCACCAGTTTGTAGAAATGTGAAGAACCGGCATCAATCGATTCTAAAATTGAATAAAACTGAACAAAAATCAATTAAAAACAAATAGAAAAGCAGATGTGTTTTGCAACACATCATCATGGTACTCCAACATCAATCATATCCAATCGTGATAGCCGTTTCACTTCTCGCTTTTGGCAATCATGGAAAAAGGCTTTGGGAACCCGTGTTAATCTTAGCACGGCGTATCATCCCCAAACTGACGGTCAAAGCGAAAGGACTATCCAAACACTTGAGGACATGCTTCGTTCTTGTGTGATCGACTCCGGTGGGAATTGGGATACTCACATTCCAATTATCGAGTTTTTGTACAACAATAGCTATCATACAAGCATTCAATGTGCACCATTCGAAGCTTTATATGGTTGGAAATGCCGATCATCGGTCTGCTGGACCAAGGTTGTTGACTCACAGGTCATTGGGCCTGAACTCTTCAAGAAACAACTGACAAGATCATAATCATTCAATCAAGGCTTAAGGCAGCACGAGATCGGCAGAAGAGTTATGCTGATCGACGTCGAAAACCGCTGGAGGTTCAAGTCGGTGACCGAGTTCTACTCAAGGTTTCTCCTTTGAAAGGCGTTGTTTGATTCAGGAAGAAAGGGAAACTTGGACCAAGGTACGTTGGACCTTTTGAGATCCTTGGAAGGATTGGTCCCGTAGCCTACAAACTCAAACTTCCAGTGGAGCTAAGCAATGTTCATGATACGTTTCATGTATCAAATCTTAAGAAATGCTTGGCGGATCATGATGTTCAGATTCCACTTGAAGACATTCAGATTCAAAACAACATGCAATTCATAGAACGTCCGTTGAAATCATGGATCATGGAGTCAAGAAACTGAAACGTAACCGTATCCCGATCGTAAAGGTACGATGGGAGGGCAAACATGGTGCTGAGTTCACCTGGGAACGTGAAGACCACATGAAGCTCAAGTACCCTCATCTTTTTACAGTATCTTCGGCTAGTTAATTTTGGGACGATATTCCCTTAACTAAGGGAGACTGTAACATCTGTACATTTAGTCATGGTAGTCATGAAGAGTGATAGAACAATGTGTATTCCTATTCAGTATGTCAATGTGATTCATGTGTTCATGTTTGTGTTTGTGTTTGTGTGTTATAGGATCTTATTTAATTAGGAACAAGTTTATGTTATTTATTTACAGTCGATTATGCTAGGCAAGAACAATATTGTATTATATCGAAATAGTGGTGGGCTGGCGGCTGATAAGGCAGGTAGCTGGACTCTACGTATGCCCTATGCATATACTGCGTTCGGTGTAATATGATAGTGTTAGTGCGTAGTATTATGACGAATAGTATGAGAAACAAATCAATTAAACAAATAGTAATGCGTGAGCGAGACTGAGTATCATTATGGGTGACGATTCGTAATGATATAAATGCCGAACTTATAATTACGAGTAAACATCAATAAATACGCAAAACGACCAAAAACGTACGTAATTACGGGTATACACGTAATTATATTAGTTTAACGGTCTGATTACGAACGAAAAGTAAAAATAAGTAAAATATTTTATTTTTCAATTTTCAATTTTGAAACTCATCAAAAATGTAACATCACTGTATTTCAGGAAATTTCATTACATAAATGTTTGTACTGTTAAGACCTGATATGGTAATTGTTAATGATTATTGATTATTGGATGTCATTATTATTATTGGTATACATATTGAGAACACATAATTATAAGCATAAACCATGGGAAGTTTAGTTGAAACAAAACTAAACAGAACCAGAGGGTTTATTGCAGTTGAACTCACATGACATGGATTGTTGATTTGGAATGGTAGTGGTATAGGATTCTATAACCAAAGATAGGCAAGGATATAATCATGGTCTATCGAAGAGGTGGTGGGATGGCAGCTGAGGCAGTTGCGACTGACCTCTACGTATGCCCTATACATAAACCATCTTCGGTTTATCACGATTATGTCAGTGTTGAGGCTTTGGTGAGGAGAATCCGAGGTTTTGGCTTGGAATGACAAAGAATTATGAGTTAGTTTTGTGTGGTTACTAAACATAGTCAAGGATACATGGTCATGGTTTATCGAAATGGTGGTGGGACGGTGCCTGGATAGGTTGCGACCTATTCTTACATATGCCATATACATAAGCTTATTTCGATCTATCATGGATGTGACAGTGATATGGTTAGTAGGATTTGGATTGGGAAATTATAATATTCAAGATAATAAAAGAATGAAAGCATTATTGGAAATGGTTACGCAATGGTGAGGTTACGAAGATAATATTAAACGCGAATATTATTTCAGAGATATTAACTTAATAGTGCATTCGCGTGAGTGACGATTCACACGAATATAATTATTAGGAATAATATCGTGAAACGATATTCCATAAATCATAAATCGAATCGAAATACGATACGAACAATGGATTCGAAAAGGTGACGATCTTTACAAATACGTACGTAAGTAACGCGTTTCGACGAGATAACGAAATAATATTTAACGATATTAAAATTAAGAAAAGGAATTTAAAAACGTTTATTTGAAATTACAACCTAAGACGTATTTGATTAAATCGTTTAATTAAATAAATAATTTAATAATTTAACGAAAGTAAACGGAATTATTTTATAAAACGACTTTGATTGAAAACATTTTATTAAAACGAAACATAGTTATTTAAACATGTTATGTTTTAAATATGTTTTACGACCAAAACCGATCCCTTAACAAATTTTAACGTGAAATAAACGAGACCGAGCACGCGGGAAGAACCCGGGCTATAAAAGCCCATTCTTCCTTCTTCTTTTTCATTTTGCAAGAACCCTCTCTCTCTCTACACTACAATTTTTGCCACATCTCTCTCTCTCTCTCTAACATCTCTCTACAATAACTTCTCCAAATCATATCCATTTCAAGAGATTTCGGTGCCAAAACGTTCGTGAGAATGAGTAGATCGTGAACCCATGAGAATTTCTAGCTGTTGATCGAGATTTTTGAGGTATGTGGACACTTTATTTTCGGTTTCCTTTGCTAAAAACAACCGACTTGCACCTCTATTTGTTAAACGACTTAAACACTTTGAAAACCCTACAATGAGCTAACATGCATGTGAAGAGGCCATGGATGGACCTGCAACTAGTTAGGGTTTATGGGGATGGTGATGAGTAGCTGGGTTCGTGTGAAAAGCAGATCGGGCGAACCTCCATTTGGCGGGGCAAAGGGTGGCCGAACCCAAAGGGGTGGCCGAACCCTTGCCATGTGAACCCCATGGCAGCCGAACCTTGGCTAGCCGAAGCTGCTATCTTGGCTGAACCCTAGCTGGGCAAACCTGAGCCACGAACCCAGGGACAATCGAATCTGAATGGGGCGAACCTCCTCTCGACCGAAACCCATTGGGATGAACCTTGCCATGCAAACCTGACCCAGCCGAACCATTAAAAGAGTCGAACCTAGGAACCATGAGCTGTGAACCTGGATGCTAAAACTCACGAACCCTGGCTGGGTTGAACCATCCTTCTTGGCCGAACCTTGGATCACGAACCTTCAGGGATTTGGGTCATCAGCGGACCATTGGGCCGAACCTTGGCTGCTGAAATTGTGAGCTTGGCCGAACCTAGGGCTGCTTAACCTATCTTTTGGCAGCAAACCTAGGGGGAGAATGAGCCATGTGTTAGTCGAGCCTAAAGAATAAGAACCCTAGGGGCCGGACCTAAGTTATTTGAGCTAAAACTATGAATAAATGGAGGAACCAACACACATATATGAATATCCATGCATGCATGAATAATCCAAGTCACCACCTTTTCTAAATAACATAAGTTTGAATTATGAGATTTTACATGGTTTTAACATTCTATGTAAATGACCTAAGTATCATTTTCTTAAACTTAAATTGGATTTTTATAACTTAGATTATGGTGGTGGATTTAATTAATCATGCACAAATGTATATAAAAGTGTACATAGGTATAGAAGGTTATTACCTTTACAACATGTATACCTTTGATGTGTTACCTAAAAATCATCATATGTTTGATAATTAAAAGTAACGAGTTTAAAGTTACACTCATATGATGATCATTGATAAAATCCTAGATGTTACAACTTAACTTAGATTAAATTAACCAATGTAACATCACTGTACTTTAGGTTGTCCGTACAATCCGTACATCCGTACGATTGTACTGTTACGACCTGAGATTTTGTAATTATTAATATTGACACATTATTTAATGATTTTCACTGTTGCTGGTATACATGTTTATAACATATTATATGCGTAAACCATGGGGAGTTAGTTGTAACCCAACTAAACAGAACCAGAGAGTTGATCGCAGTGCTATTATCGATGATTATGGATTATTGGTTTGAGGATGGAACTGGGAGTTTGTTATGGTCTGGTTACTAAACGTTGTCAAGGACACATGGTCATGGGTTATCGAAATAGCGGTGGGACGGTGTAGAGGAGGTTGCGATCTACCTCTGCATATGCCCTATATATATGCATATTTCGGTCTATCATAGATGTGTCTGAGACTAGGGTTTTAGTGGGTTTTGGTTTGGGAATAATAATATTAAAGTTAATAAATAATGGGAATTAATTACGCGAAGTGAGGTTACGGTCATTACTTAAACACGAATGTTGATTCCGAAATATTAACTTAATAATGTATTTGCGTGAGTGACGATTCACACGGATATAATTATTAGGAATAATATTCTGAAACGATATTCAATAAATCTTAAATCGAATCGAAATACGATACGAGCGACGAATTCGCAAAGGCGACGATCTTTACGAATGCGTACGCGAGTAACGCGTTTCGACGAGATAACTAAATAATATCTAATGATATTAAATTAATAAATAAAAACTGAAACATTTATTAGGAATCACAACTTAAAAGGAGTGGAATAAATTAATTTATCAAATAATTGATTTAACGATGATAAAACGAAAAACGTTTTAAGAAAAACAACAATGTTTAAATAAAATCATTTTAATTAAGATAAAACTTAATTATTTTAATGTTTTAGGCTTTAAATATATTTTACGAGAAAAACCGAACGTTTGATAAATTATCGCGATAAAATCGAGACCGAACACACGGGGAGATCCTGGGCTATAAAGCCCACTTTTTCCTTCTTTCTTCTCATTTTTTTCACCTACAACTCTCTCTCTCTAAAACCATTTTCGTCACCCATTCTCTCTCTAACTTCTCTCTTCGATAACTCGCTCGTTTCTCAACGGATTTTCGAGATCTTGGCGCCTACGCGTTTGTGTGATCAAGGGGAACAAGTGGATACGAAGAAACCCTACTTTTTCTCGACAAAACAAGGTAAATCTGAGTCTTTGTGTTCGGTTTTGTTATTTGCTCGTGAGTATTGAATTGGTTGTAGATATCGCCGGATAAATCTATTGTAAAACCCTTAAACGAGGTTATAGAATCATATAGAAGCCAGGTATGATCATGAACCAGTAGAGGCTTGAGGATTTGAGGGTGTGAAGGGCTGGTTCGCTGTCCAGCCTGGGACGAACCCTGCAAATCGCGGTTGCCGAACCTTTAGGGTGGCCGGCCGAACCATCTACAGCCTCACGAACCATCTAGCTGGCCACAAACCCTAGCGAACCATTGTGCTAGGCGAACCCCCAGCTACGAACCTTTGAATGTCACGCACAGGAGCTGGCCGAACCATGCAGGTTGTCGAACCCATGGATAGAGCCGAACCCTAGTAGGGCGAACCCAACCGAACCTTCTTTATTTTCTTCAGGGATGAACCTTAGAGGAACCGGGCATGTGACCTACGAACCCTAGCCCCCACGAACCTTAACATATAGCCGAACCTTGGGCTTAGTATGAGCCGAACCTTGGAAAAACCATTGGGGCGAACCTGATTCAGTTTGAGCCAAACCTATCCCTTTTTCAGGAAGGTTCGCTGCCCCATGGTTTACAAGAACTCAACTGAAGAATTACGATTAATGGAGGACTAAGAAACATGAAGAATTAAGGGGAAGATCATGTATGCATGGGTGATTAGAGTAACCACCACCTTTTCTCTCACTAAAATACAAGTAATGAGAATTATAGGAAACAAACATGAATAGTGTTGTATCTAAACAACTTAGGAGTAAAATTTGCTAAACATGAAGTTTTTTTTTAATAAATTAAATACAAGGTGGTTAAAGTAGTCAAATAAGCATGCATGGATTTAATTAGGTTGATACCTACTCCTTGAAAATATAAGTTGAATGTAAGGTTCTATATAATAAGAACCTTGCATGGAAAGGACTATAAGTTCCCTGCTCATTAAAAACTATAAGGCCGGGAATTGAGAATGATACGTATCGAGCAATTTATAAGGATAGACTAAAGTATGATTTATTAAACTTTAAAGTCAATGATTACTCACAACTTAGATAATAAATCTAAGTAATTCAAACACTTAATAATTTAAGGTCATACGGGACAAAACAGAGTTAATGACATTACTTATGAATGCTTATGAAACACATGTACTCATAAATATAAATACGCAATAATCACAGATCGTTGAGTTGACTTTGAGTTTACATACGCGAGCGCGCATTCTACTAAAGCACAGAAACTAAGGACTCAGGTGAGTTCTCATACCCTCCTTTTCTTTTAAACTGTTTTGTTTTAAATTCGGAGGTGAAACATGTATACCCATTTTCAATATTATTCTGATATTACATGGATGATACTTGCTTAATTGTATGAAATCCATAGTTATGGATTATCATATTCCATGAGTTGTTACTATTGACTTCGGTCCTTCGTAATGACTGCATGTATTGTCACGAGGAGTTTGCCTCATCCGTGTGTTGTTGTCTTTGACTTCGGTCAACTACAATGATGCATGTATTGTCACGAGGAGTTTGCCTCATCCGTTTGTTGTTGTCTTTGACTTCGGTCAACTACAATGATGCATGTATTGTCATGAGGAGTTTGCCTCATCCGTGTGTCGTTGTCTTTGACTTCGGTCAACTACAATGATGCATGTATTGTCACGTGGAGGTTGCCACATCCGTGTATCGTAGTCTTTGGCTTCGGTCAACTACAAGGATACATGTATTGTCACTTATAATATTTGAGATGATTGATGATTGTGATTGGTTGATTGGTTATATGATGGGCTATCTATGATTAGTTATGATTAATTGAGATGTGTGGTTATGTGTTGGATTATGTGCTTTGGGTTATGTGCTTGGTTATTGTAATGGATTATCTCGCAGGTGTCATATGGAATTCTAAGGAAAACTCTAAACTCTATACTCGTTTTATAAAACTATTAAGTAAAACATTTTAAATTATAAAGACTTATGATTACTCACCAACTACTTTGTAGTTGACATTTGATTTTTACATGTTTCAGGTAATGAGGCTAAGTAGGTTGATGAAGATGGAACTTACACTTTTGGACATCATCATATAGGATCTTGGACTTAGCTAATTAACTAAAATTCTGGCGATTAGAGTTTAGTTAGTTTAGCTAATTCTTTTGTGTAATTGATGTATTTAATTCATGATGAACATGATTTTTGTGTAATTACTTTGGTTGATTGAATGATATATGATGATTTGATTTAGATGCCCACGAGCTTTTGAACAATCTACACATCCCTCGTGGCATCCCGACGTTTCCGCCATCGGTCGGGGTGTTACAACCAAGTTAATGAAATACTTAGGAGTTTAAAGTAAACATATATGGACACTCAATAGTAATAAAATGCATATACTTATGAACACGAATACATAATAATTACAGGTTGATTGAGTTGCTTTTGATTTCACATACGTTAGCGCGCATACTACGAAAACACTGAATCTAAAGAATTCAGGTGAGTTCTCATAACCTCCTTTTTCAATCATTTTGTTTTTAAACTCGAAGGTGGAACATGTATACCAGATTTAAATATTATTTTGATAACACATGGGTGACACCTGGTTTATCATTATGATATTCATATTATGGGATTATCATTGTTTACGGATTATCACAGATTATCACAATTCCATGGTCGTTGTTGTTGACTTCGGTCATCCGCACGATTGCGTGTATTGTCACTTGGATTATCACAACTCCATGAGTCGTTGTCGTTGACTTCAGTCATCCGCAATGATTGCATGTATTGTCACGTGGATTACCACAACTCCATGGGTCGTTGTCGCCGACTTCGGTCATTCGCAATGATTGCATGTATTGTCACTTATTCTATTTGGAAATATTGTTGGTTGAGATTGGTTGAATATATGTGATTGACTATTTGTGATTATTTGAATTATGTGATTGTTGTGTTTGCGTTTGTGTGTTGGCAGTGTTGGATTATCTCGCAGGTGTACATGTAGATTTTCTCAGAAAATTATAAACTTTTATAAACATTTTCGAAACATGAAAACTTATGATTACTCACCAACTACTTCAGGGTGTTATAAAAAACAATTCAAGAAAACTATTTTTACCATTCAAAATATTAAATTTCGTAATCGTAACGATACGCGCATAAAAATACGCAAAACCGACACGAGCGAGATCGAATACGCGGGGAACCATTTGGGGTATAAGAACCCTTAATTTTTCTTGTCTTCCTCATCAAGATTCAGCTCACACACCCTTCTCTCCCATCTTTCCCGTCCAACCCATTTCTCACACAAGAAAACTCTCAAATTCAACCATAACTTCTTCATCTCTTATCCAAATCGCACATATAATATATCAAAACGATCGTCTCGATGAGAGGAAGCTGGAAGTACAAGGGATCGGACTGGTTCAAATTATTATGGCCGGAATCTTAGAGAGAAGGTACGTTACTGTAGGGTTTTACACTATTCATCATCTCTTTCATGAACAAACTGGTTTCACAGCTCTCTAAACTCAAGGGCTTAACTCGAAAATGGTTTAGAGAGGTTGGGAACACCTTAGATTGACCATATATAGATCGAAGTAATGCTGGAACTTTGAGTAGAAACAATATCGATGCCAAAAATCAAGGAATGGATAATATCGACGGGTAAGAAATGGACCAGCTCTTGGCCATCGAACTTAGCTATGTCGATGAATGCATGAGACCCAACCTTAGTCGATATTATCCAGATTTATGTAGTCCAAGTTCGTAGAACCTAGGTTCCCGTCTTTATTGCCAAGGTTGAAGACATAGTGTAGATAATCAGGTCAACATATGGTTAGTAGTATAGATGGAAAGGAATAAATGGGTTTAAGGGCTGTGGGGGGGTCCTTAGGTTAATACACAGGTCCCATTTTTAGTTCTTGTACAACACCTTATGGGGATCCTAATCCTAGACAACAGATTTCTCACTTTTGGTTCTTCTTTGAAGACCTAACGGGGGATCCTCAAGTCAGTTCAACAGGTTCCTGCTTTCGGTTTTCTATGAATACCTAACAGGGGATCCTCAGGTTAATACATAGGTTCCCATTTTTGGTTCCTGTACAACACCTTATGGGATATCCTAATTCCAGACAATAGTTTTCCCACTTTTGGTTCTTCTTTGAAGACCTAACGGGGGATCCTCAAGTTAATACACAGGTTCCCGCTTTTGGTTCTTCTAAGAAGACCTAACGGGGGATCCTCAAGTTCATACACAAGTTCCCGTTTTTGGTTCATGTACAACACCATATGGGGGATCCGAATCCCCCGATATTTTTACAAGGAAGTCAATCATGTTTTCAAGGATAAACTAATGTTCTTAAACATAACAATTATACAAAGCCATATTCATTAACAGGTTAACACAACTCAATCAATCAAAGATTATAACATATTAAATCTTATATTATATGTATGATTACAATGATATGGGAACCAATTAGGGGTCTATTTGCTTGCTACTTGTTCAGGTTCAGAGTCTACTACTGTCAGGTGAGAATATTAGACCCTCTTTTACAATTTTATAACTGTTTTGGGGTGGAACACGTGACCAAACACTCTTTATACAATCATATCTCATATACAGGATTCATGCTACTTTTCAACCAATACATGTTCACTTTTTAAATTCAAGGGATGTCTCAACTATTTTAAATGATTTATCATGTATTCAAAAGGATTTATCAACAGTTGTAAAGGTTTTATCAACTGTTAAACATTTTCTACTAAAAGGTTTTATAAAAGGTTCTCTAAACTATTTTACAACTGTTTTACACAAAATGGTTTTATAAATATTAAACACTTTTAAAGAATAAGTCTTATAAACTCTTTTACTATAAACTTGTGCTTTCGATAAAATAATATTTTATAAACCTTGTTATTATACAAGGACACTATTCTCAGTATTCAATCAAGGGTTTCAAAACAAGGTATTCAATCAATAGTTTTCATGGTGAGGATTTCAAATCTTGGTATTCAAGCAAGGTTTTCAAATCATGGTATTCAAGCAGGTTTTCAAATCATGGTAATCAATTAAGGTATTCAACCAAGGGTTTTCAACCAAAGTATTCAAAAGCATGGTGTTCATCGTTGTGAACAAACTTATACACACATCAAGACACTTATTCAATCTTATTCTTATTCTTATAACGTTAGTACTGGGTGATCACAACAAGGGAAAGCGAGACACGTTTTGATTACGCCAAGGCTGCGGTTATCGTTTTAATTTTGTTTTAAAAACTAACTGCAGAATGGATGCGTACGGTAATATGGATTTGTTTCTAATTAACTTTACCAGCATAGGTCATATTGACCGTGTACATTAACACGGAGTTTGTCTTCTGAGTAAACTCATTAGTACGTCTTGTGTTGAATGTGTTTGCTGACTGCTTTCTGACTTCAAACGTAGTTTGGGACTTGATTATATGTTGGCTTTTATAGTAGACAGTCATACGACTGTTTGCACACATTATTCTTACTTGATGTTAGTTTTGGTTGCAACTATCCATGGCATCTTCATTCAGTGTTTTATACATATCTTTTTCAATGCAAATTCATATTTGCAAATGCTAAACCTATTGTTCTAACCAACCACTTTTGTAGTTGACAGTTACTTTTCACGTGTTTCAGGTAATCAGGTTTAGCACTTTTTACAAGGACAACTAAGGAGACCATAGTTAAGATAGAACAAGATGAAGAAACAAGCTAGGACGGATTAGAAACTCACATAATCCTAGTTGTTTAATTGTCTTGTCGGAGTCTTATTTTTTAAACATTATTTTTGGGTCTATAGTTCTCATTCTTTTGATCGATAGTTAGAATGTCTGTAAGTAAACAATTGTCTAAACTTTATGAAACTTATTAATGCATTATGGTTGTTCTTATTCAATACTTGTGCATGATTCAACAATCGATCGTCACCGCGCCGTGGATTCCGCACGCGGCACAGGGGGTGTGACAAAAACGTTCCAAACTTGTTAAAACTTAGACCTGTAACATTTACAAGAAAACACTTAAAGATCTGACAAGCTGGAGAGGTTAGCTCGAAGTTGAAGATGATACATCGAGATTGCTGGTCATGGCACTTCCGAGATTAGTAGTATTAGTACCCTCGATACTAGTAGAATCAACAACTGGTCGAGACAGCTAGTATCAACAGACAGTCTCAGTCAACCTAGTCAACAATCGATACTAACAGTATCGGTGGGAACCTCCAACATTTAGCCAAATCCTTCAACATATATTTTGACCAACGATACTATTAGTATCTTTACTAATAGTATCAACAATCCATACTTAGTAAATTCCACACTTTGTTCATCAACTTAAACAATGACATCATCAAACATATAGACAAGGGAAATACACATGTAATAAATCTTATAATATATATTATCTCAATTATAGGTTCGATTAGAAGTTCTGTTGCCTAGCTGCTTTTTCGAGAATTAGACTACTATTGTCAAGTGAGAACATAGCCCCTATTTTACTTGGTTTTGCAAATGTTTTGTTTGTGAAACATGTAACAAATTATTTCTTTAAATTTTTTCAAAGTTTTCATCAGAAAACAAGTTTTACAGAAATCTATAATAAATATTGGTTTATCAGACACAATGGAACGTTTATCATAAACAGTTGGGTGAATCATGGGAAGGTTTGATCATGGAGAACATACATTGGGTTGGAAACAGTTTATCAGAATCATTTTCAATAACATTTTTTAAGCAAACATAATGTACTCAATGGCATGATATTCATGATTGCAAACAAACTAGAACAACACATGACATTTGTATAAGTTGAGTACTAGTGGGAAAGCGGACACATTATGACAACTTTGAGTTAACATTAATTCGTTTTAAAGCTAACTGTAGGTTGGGCACATGACGAAAAATTTAGATTAACACTGATTATCTTTAACATTAACTAAAAAGTTGGGCACATTTTGGGGTATGATCATAAGTTGGGCACACATCACTGACAGTTGCGAACTAGGCACAATATCATATACATACACGATGATAGTTTGGGTTGCACTTATCTTGTACTATTTTATTTGTACAAATTCATTTTGACAAACTTGTTTATGCTTGACTAAACCTATGTTTCTCACGAACTATTCATAGTTGACAGTTTTGTTACGTGTTTTAGGAAATCAAGGATAGGAAATTAAGGGATAACTAAGGCGACCTAGTTAAGATAGATCAAGATCAAGAAACTCCTAGGATGGATTAGAAACTCATTAAGTACTTTTTGGTTTAATCATCTTGCCTGGTCTTATTTTGTAAACATTATTTTTGAGGTCGGTTAGTTGTACTTATTATTTTGGTAGATAGTCATGGTTTGTATTAAACAATATTTAAAATTATGCAACATTATAAGCATTGTGGTTGTTCCATCAACTCTTGGTCATGATTCAATTGTAGTACCGCACCGTTGATTTCACACGTGACGCAGGGTGTGAAACTTACCATGTAAATAAGGGTTCTAAATTAGTTACTAGGGTGAACTCATACGTTTTATTTGATATATTAGCACACTATCAAAGTGAGTAAAGTATATGAGCCTCTACATTGGTTTCAACCTAATCCCTTGCTCTCATTAAACCAAGTTTATTATTTTAAATTAATTAATATTTCATAGTTAATTACAAAACTTGGTTACTCCAACAAGATTCCACACTTACAAATGCTGGATGCCAAAAGTATTATCAAAGAAAAAATGCATCAGAGAAATTATTCATACAATAATATACATTGAATTAATGCATATTATAAACCTAGAATTATCATTCAAATAATAATAACTAATCTACATGTAAGAGAAGGAATTATCTTTCAAATTTCTTTAGTACCTATGGCAAAAAGTCCACAATATAGATTCTATATTTATTATAGAAATGTTTAAACAACTTTGTATATTGAGTGTGACAACCAACATCTGAACAATAGGTATATTCAGTAGACATATGTACAGAACTTACTTGTAATGCCTATTATGTGAATTCAATACGAAACCATTCATGAACAATGTGTGAGAAATCAAGGTTGAACAATTGAAAGTACATCTGACAACATGAATCAATAACAGAAATGCTAGTTAGGATATTATTATGTGAAAACGTATGTAAGGATATGTAATTTAAAACAATAACAAATATGATTTTGTGAATATTAAATTAACTGCGTATTCGTGTGGGTGAGGATTCGCGCGAATATATATGTGAATTTAACGTTCTTAATGATATCTTATAACTAGAAAAACAAATTGGAAAGTTAACTTGTTGTCATGTTCGTACGGGTGACGATCTTTACGAATATGTGCGAAAACGATACGATCTGATTAAATGATAAAAATAAACGTTTTCAAAATCTTAAAAATAATAAAAAGATATTTAGAATATTTATTAGGAACCATTTAAAAAGATTTAAGAAAAACTATTTTTACAAAATGATTACGAAGTACATAACGTAACGAAAATAACGTGTTATGCGTAACCGAACGAACCCGAATGCATCCGAGCCGACCCGGACTATAAAAAAATAAACCCCCTCATTAAATGATTCAACCAACACCCAACTACCACTTTCTCTCTCTAAATCCGGCCTAGTCTCTCTACTTTCTCTCTCTAAAATTTCAAAACCCAAATCACTCAAATGCTAACCAAATCAAGTGATTTTGGTGTCAAAATGACCCTTTTAAGGAGTAGTACACGAAACAACAAAGGATATAAGCTTTGAATCATCCAAATCGAGGTAAAAACGAGCTTATAGTTGCGGTTTTTTGGGTTTTCATTAAAACCCGGCTAGATGAACTTGTAAATCAGTTTAGGGCTATCAAACCACTTAGGATTTGCATAAAAATGGTTTTACCACACTTGGAACATGATAGAATGAAGTGGCTAATGGATGGAATTGGCTGAAATCTTTCCTGGAACTAGTATCGACATAAGAACAAGGAAGAACATTAGTATCGATGACCTGGTAATGGGAAGCTCAAATTCCATCGAATCTAATAAGTTCGACGACCTAGTGTCGATGGGAGCTGGTCAAGACTATCAATATCGATGGTCTCCAAGGTTGTGTACTCAAGTGAACATGGATACTGGTAGTATCGATGGCATGGAGTTGGAAAACCCACAGTTGGTTGATATTATAGTATCGACAAAGTGAAATTTTATTTGAAACCTTGGCCATCGATACTAACACATCGATACTATCAGGAGACTATCGATAATATCTTGTCTGAACTATTCAAGTGGATTAGGGGCCGGAGTATCGATTATAGGAGATATGGGAGGGCCGTGGAGTCGAATTAAGGGACTAGAGACCCATTAGTATTCCGCAATCAC
Source organism: Mikania micrantha (assembly GCA_009363875.1). Taxonomy (NCBI): domain Eukaryota; kingdom Viridiplantae; phylum Streptophyta; class Magnoliopsida; order Asterales; family Asteraceae; genus Mikania; species Mikania micrantha. The sequence continues at coordinate 23,556,340 of CM018680.1, forward strand.
TCTTGGTGATCCTTTACCCTAATCTGATGTAATCCTCAATTTAACTATGGACTACCCTTCAAATACAAACATACAACTTATTTTAAACCACAGTAACAATCTTGGGCTAAAAATAAACATGAGCATGGTTCAGAATGATCAAATAAAATACCTATAAGGTCATATGATTTTTAAGGTTATATCACACTTTCAAACTTATAAAACTTGGAGTTTCTAACTTAAAACTGTACTTCATTAAAGCAACTAACCACTATAATATGGTTAAGGTTTTTGAAAGGCCAAAAATGATTTACTTTTGAAAAGAGTGTTACAAAATAAACTTAATCTTTTAATAAATAAGCCCTAAAGGTAATGAATTTGTTTTAAACACATCCTTTCTAATAAGCTTATCTATAATGATGATGGATAATGGTGCAATAATGTCAATACACCTAGCCTAAATACTTAGTCTTAAACACAACAACTAAATAAATGCAATACTTACAATATAAAACCATAACCAATGAAACCAGGTATTGAAGCCACTCAAACCACAACAAACGAGCGTGCGCTTTCTTGAATTAAATCAAGTATACAACAACACAGCTGAGTTCATAGCCCCGTTTCTAAACATTTTTGGTTTATAACTGCGGGGCTAAGAAGCATGCTTAAACATTTACTTATGATTATATTGTATATGTTATACTTCCAATTTATTTTGTTATGTATTGATGATATCCTAGATGATCTCTAGGTGACTTTACGCGTATTTCTTATAAGTTTTATATACTTAGATTATAGGTAGTTAAATTGTTTAATATATAGTTCATTGGTAAAAATCAAGTACAAGTTTTCAAATCCATGTTTTCAAAGAATCAAATACAAGTTTTCAAAGAATCAATTACATGTTTTCAACACGCCAAATACCAATTTTCAACGAATCAAGTACTCATTTTTGACGAAACAAGTTTTCAAATACAAATAATCAAGTACGAATCAAGTGCCCTTTTTCTAGTGGAATTCTAGGAAATATCAAAGATAACATGTGCGGACGAAGACAAGAACGAAACAAAAAGTCCTATAACTCAAGAGGTCCTAGCTAGACTTGTTGGGTATAGGCCACATGTGTGATGATATTTACAGAACCCACTAACTAGCTAAGATTACTTTGATTGTAACTCGAGTTGACCCGAGACCCCAATCAATATGACTTATTAATGTTTAGCTATGAATTTAGTTAAGCCTCTCAAATACTTTTCCATCTTCCACGTCGAGATCATGGGAATGTCGGTTGAGGAAAAGGAAACACAGGGTAAATTCAAAGAATCAAGAACAATGTGAATTCAAAGAATCAAGTATGGTATTGGTAGGGAGTGAGACGCTTAATTTTCGATAACAACAATGTCATATCCAGTTCGGTATGTGGTGGGCTGGCGGCTGGGCTTGACCCTACGTATGCCCTATATATAAGTATACCAGACATGATAGGATGATTGTCATTAGTGAGGTTAGGGTTGAGACTCCAGCAAGTTTGTCAAGAATCATTTTTCAAATATAAAACTATATGGACTCACCAACTGTTAGTATCCTGATAGCATCAGCCTCAGATGTTGAAATGAAGACTCAAGATTGAAGAGTGTTGCTGAGAGTATCAGCCTCCGATGTATAATAAGTATCGATACTATCAGTTTCGATATTACTGTGTGCAACGAGAGATTTTTTTCATCGATTTTGTTTATGTGATAATCATTTGTCTTCATCATATAACCAGTGATTTTACATCATATTTGGATTCAAATGGCAGGTAATTTACCCATTTCTAACCGTAAATCCTTTAGTTTTTTAATACGTCGAACTTGTGCATTTTTAATCCTTAAAATTGAGGAAATTACTGAATAAATCAAAGGGCTTTTGGGTGTGTTTGACTAATCGGTGATGTATGAGTAGAGTCGTTTAATTTTAGATTTAATTTTACCATTTACAATTTTGATAGTTTGAATTTTTGCTAAGTGTTCATATGTCGATACTGTTAGTATTGATGAACACTGTAGCATCGATACTAATAGTATCGATGAGTTGTTTTCAAATTTGTCTAAGTGTTGAATTTATACTTGGTATCGATATTAATTTGTCAATACTAATAATATCGATACTTATATTGATATTCTTAGTATCGATAAATTAATTTAAATTTTTACTAAGTGTTTGGTTGAATCTAGTATTTTGATATTATCAATATCAACGATAATCTTATCATCGATACTATTAGTATCAATATTTTCAAGACTTAGAAAATTTTTTGAAAATTTTTAAATTTTTCAAAGTTTTGTTTTTAATACTAATTGTTGTTTTCTTTTGTATTATTTTAAGGACAATGACTTTACAATTACAAACACAACGTCATTGCACTTATGGATGAAGAGTTAAAAGAGGCATCGATGTTTAGAAATGTTATTCTCTTTCGGAAGAGATCCAAGATTTCCTATGCCATATCGGCTAATCCTGTGATTGTTATGCATTACATTAGTTCATTCTGGGAGAATGCCTATTTTGACTGCGCTGCAGAACCACCTGTGCTGAAATCAAAGATTGATGACATTCCTGTTCAATTTTATGTTGTTGATCTACGAGAGGGTCTTCAGTTTCTTGATTCAGATGAAGACCCATTGACACTTGTAATGATTTGATTTGTGGTGTGTTCAATCGAATGGGATATAATGGTGATGTGACTGCTTCTCAGATTGCAAAGAAACATGTATTTGGCCAATGACCTTATCTTTTTCATGTGGTCATCATGTGCTTATCCAACAGGAAGTCTGGCGTTGATACTTTGTCAAGATCTTTTCAGTGTTTGCTTGCTGCACTAGTGTTGAACAAACTGTTCACTATTAGTCAGTTAATTTTTGATTTGATGGTCAAGCAAATTACTGCAACGGAAAAGGAGAATTTCCTCTATTATCCTCGTTTCATCACTTTGATTCTGGATCGTTTATATCCACAGTTAAACAAGATTGAGCCAATCATTAAGATCACTGTGATGAATAAAAGTATATTTTCTTACTGCCAACCTAAAAGAGGAGCGAATAAAGCTGACACTGTTCTTTTTGGACATGTTATTGATGAAAAATTTTCAAGAACCAGAGAACGATGCATGGTTTCATGTTCAATCACCTGTAGCTGATCAACATCAAAATTCTGATGAACATGAACCTGCTCAGGTAGCTGGTGGTAATGTTGTAGATGATTCTACTTCTTTTGTACATCAATTCAAGGATGTTGTTGTTTCTACATCTCAGCAAACTGAACATCTTCAAAAGGAAACTGAGGATGTCTTTCCTGATGTTGATGCTGATGTTGCTGCTAAGGTTACTGTTGAAGATACTTCTAGCTCTTATTTTGATTCTGCAACTGATGATGATGATCTTGATGCTAATGGTAATATTATTATTCTTTGAAGTTCTAGGAAGAGATCTATGCAAAAATTATTGGTGAAGCTCATCAAGGGGATGTTGTGCAAAGAAGAGACAGATATCAGATGACCATGATTCTAATTATATTTATTATGATACAGAACTTAATTTTTACTCACTAGTTTCTATTACATCTTCTTCTTCATTTATGTCAGTGTATGTTCCACCATTTACTCCACCAGTAGTTCCAACCATCCAGTCATCTACTCGACCGTTTACTCCACCTGCTGTTTCTCAAGCACCAGTTTTTGATTCATCCAACATTAATGCTATCTTAACTGATAGTTTTGCCACTCAGTTATCTTAGATTCTTGCTTTCCAAACTAAAGTTCAAGAGTTGCAATCTGAGAATGTTCAGTTGAAGGCTTGGGTAAATATATTGGAGGTGACTGTTGTTGATATGTCAAAACAAGCTGCTTTGATTAGTCCAATGCAAGATCGCTTGGATACTTTACAAGCTGAGGTGGCAGCTAGTGAAAATTATCAGCATGGAGTGAAAAAGATGGATTTAGCTTCATTTGCCACCATGAATGCTAAATTCCAACATATGAATAAGATGATCAAGACCCTTTAAGATAATGCTTTTCACTTGTTTAAAGATCAATATCATCAGATTCAAGGACTTAAAGCTCAAATAATGAATCCTTCAGCTCAGGGGGAGACTTCTTGTAGAGCTGAAGTGATTATACCATTTACTGGTCCTAGAAATGATGATGATGAAGATAGAGATGAACAAGGCGGTCCTTCCACCTGCAATGATCCAGGAACTGCAAACAAAGAAGGTGTTTTATCACAGGGGGAGCCAGTTGGAGCAACTTCTACAACTGAAAGGACTAATGAGAAAGGAAAGGAGAAAGTACGAGAAGATGAGTTTTTTGATAGTTTGTTTGTTGATCAGGAGGATGATCAAGATGATATGATTGATGCTCTTATAGATAATGATGATGATGATTTTGGATATGATGATCAAGATGATGGTACTTATGTGCTTGACATTTATCCAAAATTAAATGCAAAGGAGTTTCAATTTGTACATAGATTTGAAGAGATGGATGATGTTCCTGATCAGGAGTTAGAAGAAGGAGAATCGTTTCCCATTAAAGAGGTTAGAGATCTTTTTATGGATTTGGATTGGGAAGAGAAGTTTATCAAAGAAAGTGTTAAAAAGATGATTTTTGATTGCATCATTCAATCAACCAAGGATGAAGTTAAATTGAAGCAAGTTACACAAGAAAGAATGAATGAAGATTCAATTAAGTTTTTGACTACTGCTGAGGTGATTCAACTTGCTAAAGATGATTTAGCCAATGCTCCACAGAGTCCAATTTAGAAAAAGAAATACAAGAATAAGAAGGAGAGTGTTGGAAAGATTTTGACTTGGAAGTTTGAAGCAAAGAGCAAGTTGTTCATAATAAAGAGAATTGATGGAGTAAAGTATTTGAAGAAATCGATTAAGAGCTTCCATCAGTTTCCATCGTGTGAGTTAAGAGTTTTGGCAGAAATAAGGTTAATTAACCATTCTGATGATTACTTAGCAAATCTAATTGAAAGAACAATAAGAAAAGAGGTTCAGACTCTGAAGTTTGAATTATTAAAACCTCAAAAGTTGAAGAAGATACCGATTATTGCTAATCTAGACTAGATTACACGAAAATGGAAGTTGTGATATGAATTCAAATCTGTTAAGTCTTTAAAAAGAATTCCTCTTTTAAAGCTTAACTTATTTGAATAACCTTTATCGGTGGTATCTTGATGGTTATACTTCTGAAGCTATTTTTGAAGATAAGAACAAGATGGAGTTGCTTAGATTGTTTGATCCTATCCATCTTATAAACCTTTCAGAAGATAATCAGAGAAAGTTGTTAATAAATCCGATTCAGTATCATAAAGATCATAAAGATAAGGCAATGCAATTTAAGAAGGTGTTTGAAGTTTGTATCAGGCACAAGATATGTGTTGGTAGTCATCTACCCTCCCAATGGAAAGATTTAAGACCATCACTAAGCTGTTGCTTAGGTTGAGTCTGTTAGTACCCTGCTTCAGATGTTGAAATGAAGACTGAATATTGAAGAGTGTTGCTAATTTGAAGTGATTTTTACGTTTATTGTATTTCTATTATTTTAGTTTAATGTTATTTTCTTTTGTTTGTTTTTGTTTTGTTTTGATTTTGTATGTTTGAAATATGGCTAAGTGCTGATTCATTGATACTAATAGTATCGATAGTATCAGCATCGATACTATTAGTATCGACAGAGGTGTTAGCCTCGATACTGTTAGTATCGACAGATTGCCTATAAATAGGCTATGTTTGATACAATTAGTATCGACTGGATATAATTCTGATTTACTTAGAAGTATATTTTCTCTAATTGTACTTGCTGAATTCTTATTGATTAATACAAAAAGAGTGATTTGTGTTCATCTTTATTTGTTCGATATTATTTGTAACATCAGTGCCGGAAACGTAACTGGAACAGTGATCTCAACAGTAACATGAACAGTAAATCAGGTACACATTTCAATTGTTGTTCATATATCATTATCATATAATGTTATCATAGAAAATATTCAGAATCATTTCAGAAACAAAGCTCAGAACTATGGTTCATCAGTCAGATAGATATTTGGCGATACCGAACCATCACGTGATTGTTTGTTAGGATTTTATTATGTATAACCGTATGTGAGGCTTTACAGAACAAAACAACAACGGATGTCGTTACGTGAATGCTAAATCGACGGATTATTCGTATAGGTGACAATCTGTACGAATATATCTGAAAGTTTAACGTTCTTAATGATATCCAATAATTAGAAAACCATGTTGAAAAGTGTTGTTATCGTCGTATTCGTACGGGTGACGATTCGAACAAATACGCGAGATGACTGTACGATTCGATTTAAACAGTAAATTAAATATTTTCAGAAATTTAATATAAACGGAAGATAAGTAGTTAATTTACTAGGAATTATCAGCTAAAATAATTTTATAAACTTTTGTTTTTAGAACCGAGACGTTCGTTACGAAAACGGAGGAAAACGACGCTTTTACGCGAAACCGAACGGACCCGAACGAAAAAGGGTAATTTAAATCCATTTAATGTGGCATTCAATGCGACAACCACCACCACCAACCATATTTTTACCCCATTTTCGTTCACCTCTCTATCTACTTTCTCTCTCTAGAACCTCACACCAAATCTCTCACATTTCTCCACGAAATCTTGTGTTTTTGGTGTCAAAACGACCATCACAACACGTAGATCATGAAAATACAACGGATCTGAGCTTGGATCCATCATATTTGAGGTAGATTCCAAGTTTCATTTCGGTTTTTAGGGTTTTTGAACCATCTTGATCGAACCCACCTAGAATCGGTTTAAGCACATAAACCTGTGCATCCAGTACCTGATCGTCCGGAAAATCCGTACGGTATGTGTACTTTCACTATTTACTGTGTGTAAATACAATACAACAACAGTGTTTGTGATAACAGAATTCAGAATACAGTAAACAATTGTATGTATTTAGGTGAATACCTAAGTACAATTAATACAACGAATCAAGAGAAATAAAAGGGTACAACTAAACACAAGAACATGTCGGTTGCGATCTGATATCCATAGATGATAGGAATCAGATGGCTGATAAATTAGTACAAAAGTAATGTGAAAACAGGATGTTTAGTTGAGTCCGTCAGTGAGGAAACACAATTCAAACACAATTGCAGTGTTATTTCAGAATAACGAACTGACAGCGTGTTTGCGTGGGTGACGATTCACACAAATATATCTGTGAGTTTAACATTCTGAAATAATGACTGGAAAGTAGAAAACAAACATCAGAAAGCAAAACCATCGTCGTGTTCGTTCGAGTGACGATTCAAACGAGTACGCGCGAAGGTGACGCGTTTTGACGAAACAAAAACGAAAAACGAAACGAATGGTAATAATTTAAGAAAATATAATATTTTACGTTTTACAATTTTGAAACTCATCAAAAAGTAATTAAAGAAACTCTTTTATTTAAAACACGTAAATAACGCATTACGTTCCAGAAACGCAACGAAGGCGCGAACCGAGCAACAAAAACGAACCCGAACTCACTCGGGGTATAAATACCCTAAATGAGTTCAGCCTACTCATTTCTCTCTTCTCCTTCTCTCTAAAAACCCATTTCCAGCCACATCCTCTCCCTCTAGAATTTGAACTTCAAATCGACATAACTCTCTCAATTCTTGAAGAAATTTGGTGATTCCCGAGCCTAAACGACGATCTTGATCTCCTCTACATGAAAGTGCAACCGATCTAGAGCGAACTCCGCTGAAAACCGAGGTAATGATGCTTGAAACCCACGAAAAGTTAGGGTTTTCATACCATTTTGTTCGAACCTAGCTCTAAAACCGGTTTGAGGCAACTAACTCTCACAGGTTCTACACAAGACGAACCAGTAGGAGTATGAGGAAACCATGGACGACTCTGCATCAGCCTGGAGTTCGAGAAGATGATGAGCAGGTTTCAAAAATCGGCTGAGCTGGCCAAACCTTCGACCAGCCGAACCCTTGGGTGGCGAACCCATCATCAACGAATCTGGAGCTGTTGCAGAACCGGTACATGAGCGAACCTGCATAGCCACGAATCCCCCCATGGTCACGAACCTTGATTGGCCAGATCTTGAAGCCGAACCCATGAGAACCGAACCTTGTCCCCCGAACCTAGCATCATGTGGCTACGAACCTGCGCATGGAGCAGCGAACCATTTAAATCGAGCAACCCACCGGCGAACCTTTGCCCTTAGCCGAACCCAATTGAGATCACCGAACCTCAGGACCCCAAACCACCCCTTAACGAACCTTTGGGATTGACGAACCCATGCACAACAAACTGGTGGCCGAACCTATGCCAAAGAAACAACAAGGTTCACTGGAAGTTGATCCCATCTTTCCATTCGAGCGACTTAAGTCCAACTGGTTCGGCCCAATGTCATGTGCTTCGGTCCAACATCATCATAAGGCCCATGAAATTCTTTTGGCCCATCAGCATTCACTCGGCTCATATACCTAACCCACATAACCATTCGGCCCAGAGTTATTATTTTGGCCCACCATGGCCCAATCGGCCCATATACATGTTGTCCGGCCCACATGGTGATGAATACCAACACTTTAAACATAAATTTTATGTGAAATGCAAGTAGTTATGGGGTTTATTACAAAGGTTGTGGGTTATGATTAATGAATCTCACAAGCTTAAAATATCAAACTTTTACAAAGGTTGTGTCTAGTTACTTATTAACTAACTGATAATTAGGTCAAGCTTAACAAGAGAACATATCATGTAAAAGATTGGAATCTCAAGGAGAAGCTAAAGAGAGTGAAACATGAAATCCACAACACTAAGTGCTAAGCTTAACTTAAAATGATAAGTGTTGGTAAAACCTATGACAAGTAAACAAGGGTTGAATGATGACGACGACACATTTAACGCCGTGTCATAAGACGAGTTCATATAACGCGTTATTAAAAATCATAGAGGGATTCATAACACCAATTCATTATATGAGACTATATTAGACTAAATGAGACTACATGAGACTATATGAGACTATATGAGACTATATGAGACTACATGAGACTATATGATACTATGCGATGAGACTATATGAGCCTATATGAAGCTATGTGATGAGATTATATGAGACTATGTGATATAGGACTATATGAAACTATGTAATGAGGCTATATGGGACTATATGAGACTACGTGATGGGAATATATGAGACTATATTAGACAATGGGATGAGCCTACATGAGACTATATGAGATTATAGGATGAGACTAGGTGGAATTATGTGAGAATTGGATGGGTATTCATAGTTGTATTACAAGTAGTGTTTAATTCTATTGAGCACGTGGTGGGATGGCGTCTGGGCGGGTTGTAGGCTCGACCCCTTCGTATGCCCTATATATAAGCATGCTTGATAGGACGAAACATTGTTTGTAGAATAACTATGGAGAGGCAATCGTGAGAGACAAACCAGACATTTATCAACAAGACTTGGGTTAAAGATTTTGATTGTGACTAACACACTGGGGAATGAACAAGGCCTTATGGATGCATATCAAACGGGTTGAACACAAGGGATATGTGAATGGGCATCCATCGTTGTATAGCAATTAGTGTGGAGTTCTATTAGTTATGTGGTGGGATGTTGGCTAGGGCTTGTTCCCTTACATATGCCCTATATATAAGCATAACTAATAGGATGAGATACTACTTTCAAATATAACTATTGAGAGACCATTGTGTGGGATGGGTGAATCAGACATTAACAATACATTTGTATGACATTGTGTGTGTAAATGTTAACAAGCCAATGGTTTTCAATTACTAAACTTATGAACTCACCAACCTAGTGTTGACTTTGTTTAAATGCATGTTTTTCTCAGGTGACGAACATGTTTAGTCACCAGGATTACAGGGACATAGCTAGTGGACTTTAAGAGGGCCTAGCTAATTTTGGTGTTGCATACTTTTGAATGACAAAACAGTGAATCATCTTTTGTATATCTTGTCCAGCTACAAGATATAAACTCAGTGATTCTTTTGATTATATTTACTTAGTTAAATTATGAGGAAACAATGTAATGTAACTTTGTAATTCTATTTCATTGTCATGATAGCATTTCCCAGTTATATATCATGTGCTATGTAAACAATCTGATCATTTCGATTATCACAACGATATCGCTCCCCGGGAACCTTCCGCCTGGCAGGAAAGTCGATCCAGCCCACCGGCTCGGGGTGTGATAGAACCTTAGGGAATTACCACAATACACACTTAGAATAGAGTAGGAACAAGCCTTCCTTCATTCCCTAGTCAAATAACTCGAAGATCATGGCCGTATAACCTGCCCTCGATTGGCCGAATGAAAATTCAACCAGCTAGGCTGAATGGCCAGCTAGCCGATAGACACAGCCCAATCGGCCGAAAGATTCAAAGCCGAACCAGCTCTTTCGGTCGGCTTAGTACTTTCGGACGGCCCATCTCCATTCTGTTGGCCCAAGGCCTCATTCGGTCTAACCCATCCTTCGGTCGGCCCAGTTGGTTCGGGCCAAGTCCAGTCCATTCGATCGGCCATATTCTTTCGGTCGGCCATGCCCCTTCGGTCGGGTCTTCAGTCGGCAGGTTCCATTTCGACCATGACCACATACGGATGAGGTCCCCTTCGGCCAACCTACTTCGGCCAGCACTTCATTCGGCCCCATGGGTGTTCGGTCAAGTTGATTCGGATTGGGTTGGTTAAGCATGGGATTGGTACGTATGTCATGCATAATGGGTATGTACACGCGTGGAAATCCAATAAGTGTGTGTGTGCATGGGAAGCATACTAGGGTGTCATATTAGTACTCTCAAATGATAACAAGGTTGGATCATGAAAGTTAAATACAAGTTGTTTTAACATGCATAGACCTATTTCGAAGTAATCATGAGTTGGGTTTTTAATAATAAAGAGTTTTACACAATATCATATTATCATTCAAACAAGTATTTTGAATATCATTTTGGCCAACACAACTGAGAAATCATAAACTAAGGTTTAGTGTGTTAATGTAACTATTAAGACCTAACCCTTAGGAAATTTCATAAGAACGTGTAGCTAACCTAGATGATTCACTTGAATTATCTAGGACTAGTTATTCTAAGCGTTGATAAGAAATCATTGGACACACAAAGGCTAATAATGGGCCTGAGGTTAATCTAATTGGATTAACACAAGCCCATCATGTTGAAGTATAATTCTCTTAAACTGATTATGTTTTTAATAAAAGAAAATTGATTTATAAACCCTATTAAATTAATTAAATGATTTCTAAATAAATGTTTAACTTAAAATGAATTAATTTAAAAATGTTTTAACTAAAGACTTGTAATGATTATTTGTGGGATTAAGGTTACTAATGGGTAATGAGTTTAGACTAGTTAGATGAAATCCTAGACACATTAGTAACATAAGAAACACTTAGTTGCACACCGAGACCAAAACCCTAGATACGACGATTATAAATACTTATCGTATTCGAATCCTCTTAAAACAACTCAGGTACTGAAGATACATAAACCACAAGTAACGAGCGCACATTTTGTGATAATTCAATACAGAGCAACATAGGTGAGTTCATTGCCCCTTTTCTAAACATTTTTGTTTTCAAACACGGGGCTAAGAAGCATGCGTAAACTTAATTCAGTGGATGTTCAGTAAAACTAAGGATCCTATTCAAGAATCTATAATCATTGTGGAAATCATGGAAATCTAGATATCAGAATCAAGAGAATCAAGGGAATCATAACCGTGTGTGAATCAATGAAATAATGAAATCATTAAGATCTAATGAAATCATTAATGCTTAAGTTAAGGTGGATGTCAGTTGTATGTAAATCAAGACCACGTGTAACACACGGAAAGTCCCATCATAAATAGTAGACTCTTGTAGTCAAGCTATATGGGCATAACTAAAACGATGAAACAAAATCAAGAGAACAAAGACGATCAAGAATCAAAGGATATCCTAAAGTCCCAACATGTACAGTAGGCTTGAGGGTCAAGCTGATATGGGCACATCATGAAAGTCCTGACGCATACAGGTAGACTCATATTGAGTCATGCTTGATATGGGCCACGTGTGTGGGTACAACTTGGACACCACCAACTAAGTCTAATTGGTTGAGTCAAATAAGGTCCAATCATCCTGTCTAAGTTGTATTTAAATGATTAATTATTTATTTAATTGACCATTTAATATTATATTCTTGCAAGTGCATTGGGTAATCATGAATGCATGGTGAACTCAGGAAATCAGAGGTAGTTCAAATTGTGGAAATCAAACTCTAAAATGAAGGTGAGTGGAATGAACGCTTAATTATCATTAACAACAATATGATAAGCAATCAGGTATGTGGTGGGACGGTGGCTGGGGCTTGTCCCCTACATATGCCCTATATATAAGCATATTTGATTGAATATCATAGGTGGTCGCTGATGAGGTTAAGGTTGTCATTTCGGTGGATCAAGGTAAACATTTTTCACGGTAAATCAAACGTTGTGAATCAATAGTATGGGATGAAATGCTTAACTATCACCAGGAACAGTATATCATGTTGTTTGGCATGTGGTGGGATGGTGGCTGGGGCTTGTCCCCTACATATGCCCTATATGCAAGCCTATTGAACTGGATGGTATAGGTGGTTAACGGTAAGGTTAAGGTTGTCATCCAAGTGGCTATTCAAACTCATTTCTTTAAATAAAACTACATGAACTCACCAACCACGTGCTGACTTGATCTTTTTGCATGACTTCTCAGGTGACGAACAGGTCAATTAAGAAGTTATTGCTTTTGGACTAGGACGCCAGATAGAGGACCTAGTATTTTTGGACTTGCATACTTTTGAAACATCATTTTACAGATTATTTTGTATATCTTGTCCAGTTACAAGATAGAAGAATTATGATGTTGATAGTAGATTTACATTGTTAAATTATGAACAAAACTGATGTAATTTAACTTTGTAATTCTATTTTCATTTAGCATTTTCTCGTTATATATCATGTGCAATGTAAACAATATGATCATCATGATTATCATTCCCGATATCGTGCCCCGGGAACCTTCCGCCCGTCGGGAAAGTCGATCCATCCCGCCGGCTTGGGGTGTGACATTATTCATCTAGATTTATTCTATTTTTTTCAAACATAATATAATGGATTCCGCACATGATATCATGTTATACCAGATCATTTAGATCCTAATCACGAACCTACACTAACCATGTGTTGGCTTGATTTTTTTGCATGACTTCTCAGGTGACGAACATTTCTAAGCTATTGGAGCTTAAGTTACTTACTAGGATGCCCAGTTAGAGGACCTAGTAACTTTTTGGACGTGCATATCTTTTGGACAACAATATATGAATCACTTTTGTATATCTTATGCATATACAAGATAGTTAGTTTATGATTCATTTTGGTATATTTACATTGTTAAATTTTGAAACATGACTGATGTAATTTAATTTTTTAATTCTATTTAAATTTAGCATTTCTCATTATATATCATGTGCCATTACAACAATCTGATTACTTCGATTATCACCTGATATCACGTCCCTAGACTATTCCCTCCGACGGGAAAGTTGATCCAGCCCACCGGCTCGGGGTGTGACATTGAGACAGATGTGTGTCCTATAATTCATCTAAGAACCACATATTCTTCCTATGATGAAAAATTTTCGTATATCAAATAAAAGGGGACAATTCCTTATATGAAGAAGAATAAGATAATTATATATCGTATACGAGACATATGAATTTTGTAAGAGGCACACGAAGGATTTTATGTACATGATAGACTCTTCAAGATTTCAAAAGTTCCAATACAGTAAGGATCGAGTTGTCTGTTTAATATCAGAGTGTAAACACCAATGTTAAATACAAGAAATTTGTCTTCAAATTTCATGCTTCTAACCTGTTACAGTAGTGGCAGTGCCACATCTTCGACTTCTTCAAGTGACTGTTACCGGTTCCACTTAGTCCACGATCGAATATGTTGAAAATTCCATGACCGGATCTTTAGGATAATTCGTTAAGACCTGCTTGACCTACAATCTTAACTCAAAAAAGATAAGACTACATATTTACACTATTAAATAATATCAATAATAAGCCTTTCGTATATGTGCTGTAAAATAAACAAGCGTGAGTATAAGAACATGTTCAAATATTTTTGTGTATTTATGATGATTCTCAATCCAAAATATTGCAGATGACAAAAAATTTGATGCCAAACAATTGCCCCCAGATTTTTATAGTTAATAGGTTACATTAGTAAAAGAATTAATTTTTAAATTTAATTTTCAAATTTTAAATTTGTAATGATGTTGATTGGACGGTTACGGAACCATGGAGGTTTTCAAAATTCCTTTATTTATTCATCATTTTACAGAGTATAATTATTATTCGAGCTCCCCTTCTTTCTCATCTTCTCAAACGCGAAAAAGGTTAGTATCTTTCTTCATTCTAATTTTTTTTATAGAAAATGTATGCATCAGCGTCATCTCTTTAATTCGAAACATCACAAGATCTTTTTCAAAACCAAAACATTCTCCCTTTTAAAAACCCAAATATCTGTATCTTCGATGACAATTGCACGAACTGATGCAGTCATCCAAAAAATTTCCTACAGATGTAGTGTTTCGTAACCCTTGATCAAGCCCTTAAAGATGATCATGTTTCCATGATTTGGGTATGTTTTTCGAAGTATCAGTTTTCCTTAGGATTCACTTATCCCTTTCCTGACCTAATAACTGACTTTTTCCATGTACCTAGCTTTGCTACCCATAATTAATGCCAATGGGATGGCATCTTCTCTATACGTTATGTCGTTTAAACCAAACTTATAGTCTAAATATCGGCATTCCCGAAATAGCCCTAACGATCCACCTCCATACTCACAGATTTTCTCGTTTTGTATTACAAAGTAGGAGCAGAGCTCCCGTTTTGGTTTCTGGAGTCACAATGAACGAGAGTGAATGGAGGAATAGTTTTTTCTTTGTTAATGTCACACCCCGGGCCGGCGGAGTAGGATCGGAGTCCCCGTCGGGCGGAAGGTTCCCGGGGCGCGATATCGTTAGTGATAATCGTGATGATCAGATTGTTTACATAGCATCAACATTAAGAATAACTAAAGCATAATATAGCATAGAATTAAAGTTTACAAGGTTAAGTTACAAATGTTAACAAAACATGTGTCTCTCAAAAGTACTAGGTCTGCTATCTGGCAACCTAGTATGCAATCCTGACCTTTCACTTAATCCTGTGCATCACCTGAGAAAACATGTAAGAAAACCAAGTCAACACAATGGTTGGTGAGTTCATGTAGGTTTAGTAGTTGTAAAATAGCTTTTGCAACCCTCCTAGGTAAAACCTTAACCTCATTAACGACACCTGTATCATCCAACTCGGTATGCTTATATATAGGGCATACCCCTGGGTCGAGCCTACGACCCGCCCAGACGCCGTCCCACCACATACTAAGTCGCATAGGACATTGCTGTTAATGATAATTAAGCATTTTACCTACCATTCGATTCATCCTTCATCATAGCTTTAGTTTACTGTTTTCAAAGTTTATAAGTCCATAGCCTTCGTATGTAATAACTTCAAAAAGTTTAACAAGCATCGTGTTTAAAAGTTTATGATATTGATTCAAAGCATTCATGCATCCCCTAGGTAACAACCTCAATCTCATTAACACCACCTGTATCATCCAACTCGGTATGCTTATATATAGGGCATACCCCTAGGTCGAGCCTACGACCCGCCCAGACGCCGTCCCACCACATACTAAGTCGCATAGGACATTGCTGTTAATGATAATTAAGCATTTTACCTACCATTCGATTTTGTTTTCCCAAGAATAGTTTAAGCATTTTGTTTGTAAGTTTACCCATAGCATCCGTGAGTTTATTTGAATGTTACCGGAATAGACAACTGAATGCTCGCAAGAATTCAGTAACAATCCATACCGGCCCCAGGATTTATTTGCAACTTAGGGGGAGATAAGGGATCCCCAGGATGACACAAAGTCAACGAAGGTTCACCAAAATCGTCCTAGTCACTGATCACCTGAGTAAATAGTTTGTGGGAAACACTGCATGGCAAGCACTGAGAGGCCATCAGTCCATTTCCTCGATTGAGACCATGAAGGACACCCTATGGCAAGCACTGAGAGACCATAGTCGATGCCTTCTAGTCCCGACTGTGAAGAACACATGAAGGCAAGCACTGAGAGACCAACTATTGTTCTTACAGTCCCGACTAGGAAGAACACCTGAAGGCAAGCACTGAGAGACCAACTATTGTTCTTCCATAGCCAATAGTTTTAGCATACAAAGAGTCCAGCATTTACGTAACTTGTGCACAAGAACTAGCTTTACAACCGGTAAGGCAAGCACTGAGAGGCCAAACCGTTGTTTGAGCATGGCAATCACATAGCATTCAAGAGTTTATAGTATCCATTGATTCAAGTATCCAATGAGTATGTATGTTTGCATTTATTATCCCCATAGTCTTATATCATCATTAGCATTTAGAGTTTACATTAGTCTTTAGTATAAAAACCCATAGAATTATCAAGTAGAATGGTTTCATAGCATTAGTATTAAGCATAAACCGTAGTGTTAGTTTATAGCATAAACCCATAACATTAGCATAACCTGTAACCTTAGAATTTAGCATGACTCATAGTATTAGTTTGTAGCATAACCTCATAGAATTAGCATCCACAATAGCATCATCAGATAGTAAATACCCTTAGCACTTGGTATTAACACATAGCTTTAGTATTAACAAGTAGTTTATGCCTTTAGCACTTGGCATAATCAAATAGCATTTAGTTTGAATAGTCTCTTATGCCTTTAGCATTTGACGTAATCATCAGTATAAAAGCATTTTGTTAAATTTAAAACATTTGTTTTAAAATGTATAACATGCTTCTCAGTCCCGAGTTAAAAACCAAAATAGTTTGAAAAGGGACAATGAACTCACCTTGTGGTTGTGGTAGTTGACTTAGTCTCAAACAAGAATGCACGCTCTCTTTGGCTAACACTTCGAAAGCCTCGGTCTCTACTCGGCCCCTTTTCACTTTAGACTATTCCACTTTGTTATTAGTGCTAAGTTCATCTTGACCCATTTGTTATAATACATCTGCTTTGATAAAAGACTTGGTACTTATTTTCAAATTCCACTTTGTTGATCTTATAACATTTATTAAACCCATGTGGGCCTAAGATGGAAAGTGGACCGAGTAATGTGATCAAGTTACTTGTTTGGGCCAGAAAGGCCTTGTTGGGCCAGAGGTAGGCCCAAGCAAGAATGATTGGACCTGAAGTGATAATAGATCGTAGGAGTCATAATTGGGCCAGAAATAGGATATTGCCCAAGTCATTTGCAAAGTGGCCCCAAAATTAGGACAAGTGCCTCAAAAGTGGGCCTTGGGTTCAATATATGTGGGCCTCGGGCTGAATTTGCTGGGCCCCGTGGATGTCATCAAGGCTCGAAGTAGGTTATACCTTGGGCCCAACTGGGCCTGGTTCATTTGGGCTGAATCAAGTGTGGGCCAAGAGTATTAAGATTGGGCCGCAACAGAAGAGCCTTGGCCAAACCAGTGGGCCTTAAGCCAAACTGTTAATCCAAAGGAGTTTCTTGGCCTAACAAAGTCCTTGAACTAGTTATGGGTCAAAGGAACCATGTTGGGTCTACAGATGGGCCGAAGGCTAGGTGGGCCTAATGATTTACATATGGCTAATTGAATGATATTTATCTAAACCACTTAATCTTTTAGTTCAGTAGTTTAGATGATGGACCAACACAAAAGAGGGCCTGCTATATAATTAATCGAAATGATTCAAAGGACTGAATTGGGCCGTAGTCAACAGATTTGTTGATGGGCCGAGACAATTGGGACGGCTGGGCCTAAAGTGGCTGTTGAGTCTCATTAGGCTTTCGGCTTAGATGTAGAACATTGGGCTTGAGGTGATATGGTCACAATTATTCTGGTCAAAACAGTAGGCCCTAGACCCAAATGACATGCTGATGGGTCAAGATACTGAGTTGGGCTAGAACACTTCTTGTTTATCTACACTGGTTTCATGAGCTGTGGTATGGTTCAACAACAATTGGTAGGGTTTCCACTATCTTGACCGAATGAGTTTCCTAAGCTACCGAATGAGTATGTGAGCTAGTCGAATGGCTTTGGCTCTTTGTCGAATGAAGGGGTAAGGCCGAAAGGGAAAGAAACCGGCGAATGAAGATAGGAGTATGATGGTCGAATGAGGGCTGGCTGGTGTGGGTTGGCCGAATGTGAAGCTAGCCAGCGAAGGAGATGACTGGCGTATGAGGCTAGTCGGCTGTGTTGCTCCGAATGAGGGAGAGTATGGGTGGCGAAAGAAGCCTGGTCGAATGAGAGGGTCATGGTGCTGGTTCGGCGAATGGGGTGACACCCTGTTTCGGCCGTCCTTGGCCATTCGGCCGAACTAGCTATTCGACCACCTGGTAGTTCAGATCAATGAAGGTGGTTTCCAACCAACTCTTATCCCTCCCCAAGGTACTTCGTGGTGTACTGAGGTCGGGGTTAGAAGGTGTAGGTCGAGAGAAAAGGTATGAGCCGGTTAGAGGGTTTTTGAACAAAAACTTTTCCAGAAAACCCTAATTTTCGTTGTGTTTGCAGCCCTTTACCTCAAGTTTCAATGGATTTAGCTCTAGATCTGCTGTACTTTCATGTAGAGGATACTAAGGGCTACATGTGGCTTCAAGAATGGCTCGATTTCGTGGAGTATTGCTCAAGATATGGTGATTTGAAGCTTGGATCTTGGGTTGAGATCTAAGAACCGGGATTAGGGTTTTTGGAGAAAGAAGGAGGTGAAAGAATGAGTTAAATGAACTCATTAAGGGTATTTATACCCCGAGTGGGTTCGGGTTCGTTTTCGTTGCTCGGTTCACGTTTTCGTCGCGTTTCCGGAACGTAACGCGTAGTTTTTGTATATAAAAGAGAAGAATTATTTTAAAATGACAAAATTATACATTTTATTAAAAATTATATTAAATATCGTTGCGTACAATTTAAAATATCGAATTATAATATTTTTTTACGCGTTTATTAATTCGTTCGCGATTTCTTAAAACAGTATCATTTAATTTATTTAATGATGAGTTTCAAAATTGTAAAATAAGAATTTTCTTATTTCTTTAAGTTTATGATCGTTCGTATCTTTTATCGTTTTCATTTTCGTTTCGTCAGAACGCGTCACTATCGCGCGTATTCGTTCGAATCGTCATTCGAACGAACACGACGATGGTTTTGCTTTCTGATTCTTGTTTTCTACTGTTAAGTTATTATTTTAGAATGTTAAACTATCAGAATTATTCGTACAGATCGTCACCCATACGAATAACTCATCGGTTTAGCATTCCGTAACAACAACTGTTATTGTTTTGTTTCGTTTAACCTCGCATACGTTTACACCTAATAACACCTCAATAAGCATTAGTATCACTGTTCCATGTTGTCTGATGTGTTTCTGACTGTTAAACTGTTACGTTTAATCAGATTTCAGAAACAATAGCATAATAATTTACTGTTTAGCATTACGTAGTTGACAGTACATCAATAGTTTGCATAGTTTGTACCTGAGTTACTGTGACGTTACTGTTCCGTTCGCTGTTCCGGCGACGTTTCCGGCACAGTTGTTACAGTTAAGAGGCAGTCAATTTTAGATGAGGAATTATTGCCCCTCAAATGGGTGGAAAAGGGTAGGATACTAGGTTTATTTCATTTTATTCATAATTATCTTCATATCTTTATTAATATGCATTGCTTTATTATGTTTCAGCCCCTGAATTCAAGTCTTTGGTTGCCAAGAGTGAGGGTAGTGTAGACAAACTTTGAGCTCTAATTACTAACGAAGAGAGGGAATAAATATTTGGAGTAATCCTAAAGGCCCGGTTGTAAAGCATGTAAATGCTATTTTGTAGAGGTTCCCTGGCCTTTGAAAGTGAAATTGTTAGCCACTGTAGCGCGTGCTGGTCCCACAGTCTCGGACTATATCGGGATAATTCGTTGGATCCATGGTGATTTGATAATGAAATTGTCAGTGATATAGCATGTACTGGTCACATTATCTCCAGCTATACCAGGATAATCGTGCATTACTTGTAACATCAGTGTCTGAACGGTAGTTAGGAATAGTAGAATGTACAGTAAACTCAAGTACGAAACTCTGTGTAATACTTGTTATGAGAAATCAATGTTAAACGCTTATGAAATTCTTTCAGAAACACTGTGTAAACTATGGTTGTAACAGTCAGACTAATATCTGACAACATGAATTTATTCTATGATTGTTAGTTAGAATTTATTATGTGTAAAAGTATGTGAGAATGTTATTAAGAAAACAATAACAGACGTTATGTGAACATTAAACTGACGGAATATTTGTGTGGGTGACGATTCGCACGAATATATCTGTGAGTTTAACATTCTAAATGATGTCTAATAATTAGAAAATCCAATCAGAAAGTACAGTTGTCTTCATGTTCGTACAGGTGATGATCTGAACGAATACGCGCGAAAACCGTACGATTCGATGGAACATGAATTACCACCTAAATAATTTTGAAAACCTTATTTTAAGAGATCGTGACGTTTCGTTACAAGAAAACCCGGAACTGAGGCGTTTACGCGAAACTGAGCGAAAGCAAACGAACCCGAACGTTTAAAAATGTTAAAATGACGATAAATGTCATTTATTCTCCTCACCAACCTCCACTCTCTCTCTTGAACCGGCCTCTCTCTCTACCTTTTCTCTGTCACTGAAAACTCTCATATCTCCCTCAAATTTGAACCAAATTGGACGAATTCGGTGTGAAAATGACCGTAGGAACACGCATATCGTGAAGAGACGAAGAGACCGAGCTTTGGATAATCGAAAACGATGTAAAATCGATGGATAAGTCACTGATTTTCAGGGTTTCATTACCTTCGAACCACATGCACTTGTTCAGTCGATTCATGACCTTTAAACCCTTAGAAATGGTACATTAATTGTCGCCCCCCGTCCTTCCCGGCCTTCTCGAGAACGCGACGGGTACCGTCAGGATCGCAGTCTCTGGTCATACAGTTGCGAGACCTACATGTCTGGTTGCATATGAACATCCAAATACTTGGTCAAAACAGTTTTATAAAATCGGAGTTGCAGAAGTAAAAGTTTAAGTTGTCAAAACAACGTTGTAAACATAAGTTGCGGAAGCTTAAATTAAAACAGTTTTGAAAACAACAAAGAGCAATAGTGCGGAAGAGGTTTTAAGTAATTATCATTAGATAACAATAAAATTTTTTAAATGTTCTCAAATGACATAAGACAATAAACTAATGCATGGACTCCATCCTAGCATTCTAGTCCTCGTGCGCGTGCCTTAGTTACCTCAGAAAACATGCAAGTAAAAAGGGTCAACACAAAGGTTGGTGAGAGCACTGGTTTTTCATAAGCTGTAAACATCAAAATGTTTAAAGTAAATGTTGTTGGAATACAATTATCTTATATGTGGGTTCGTACCGAAGCTGACAGTTGTGCCTCCCGCAATGTCCATCACAAGACAATAGCAAAGGGTATTGGTCAATATTGCACCCATTCCGACCTCCAGTCGGGTTGGCTTCCCAGGCGCGATGGGTGGGGCTTGTCAGGCCCAAATAGTACTATCCAAGATTACCACGCTAGGCTCCTCGCTACTAACGGTCCGCGGTGTGTTTGAGAGGACTTTGAGTTTGTGATGTGTGCCACACATATACATATAATGATAAATCATGTCCATAAGTAATCGAAATAAGTTGGTGTATCAAAAATAGTTTATCATGCAATGTTTTCTCCCCAAAGGTAGAAAAGATAAAAAGGGGCCGTGAACTCACCTGATAAAGCAATTCCGGTGTGTATGTGTCACACCCCGAGCCGGCGGGCTGGATCGACTTTCCCGCCGGGCGGAAGGTTCCCGAGGCGTGATATCGTTTGATAATCGAAATGATCAAATCGTTTACATAGCACATGATATATAACTAAGAAATGCTAACATGACAATGAAATAGAATTACAAAGTTAAATTACATTGTTTCCTCATAATTTAACTAAGTAAATCTAATCAAAAGAATCAATGAGTTTATATCTTGTATCTGTACAAGATATACAAAAGATGATTCATTGTTTTGTCATCCCAAAAGTATGATCACACAAAATATAGCTAGGTCTTCTAAAAGTCCACTAGCTATGTTCTTGAATGTAGGCAACTACACATGTTCGTCACCTGAGAAAACATGCATTTAAACAAAGTCAACACTAGGTTGGTGAGTTCATAAGTTTGATAATTGAAAACCTTGATTAATTCACATACACAATCACAATGTTATACATATTACTTGTAAGTAGTTTGATTCACCTGTTCCCACAATGGCCTCTCCATAGTTATATTTGCATGTAATATCTCATCCTATTAGTTATGCTTATATATAGGGCATATGTAAGGGAACAAGCCCTAGCCAACATCCCACCACATAACTAACAAAACTCCACACTACGTACCATACAACTATAGATATTCATTTCCATTTCATCTGTTCATCCCGTTTGTAATGCATTTGTTGTATCATGTGTAGAATAATATAATAATAGGGGTTTAGTTACCAAACCAAAGTATTGATAAACCCTTTGTGTATTAAGGAGATTAGATTAAGTTAATCTGATCCTTGTATTATTCTATTACTAGTGGGGTTAACTGTTAATCACTTTAAATTAATAATAGTGTTAGTTAACCAATTGTCCTTTGTTCTCAACTTGAAGTGCAAAGAGCCTAAAAGGATCCATTGCAATCCTCACTTAATCAGATTACAATGCATCTGATTTATCTCTACCTCTTTGTATTACCATAGACCTCATCGCACTGTTACCAGTAATATGACATGAGAGAAATAAATTCCTCAGTATACTAATCAACAAGAAAGCGATGGATTAACTACAATTTCACTGTCGAATGATATCACCAGGTGTCGTTTACCAAACCTGACTGATCGTCGCCCTGTTACCGGTCATACGTTACCGGCCAATTAATGTTACGCTTAACATGCCGACCTAATCGCCGGAGGTTTGTCAAACCTGTGGTAGCACTATGCTAACGTCGGTTTAGATCCCACAAAATTTACTGGTAAACGATTCTGTGAAGGGACTTACAATGAAACTTGAATACATGGCACATGATTGACATGATATAGTACAGACAGTTCAATATCAATCAATTGTGTTGTGACAACTAGTACCAAACCGTCCGGCAAGTCCGTACGGTGTGTGTACTATCCCCATTTACTGTGTGTAAATACAGTGCGTAAACAGTTTTGTGACAACAGAACTCAGAAAAAAACCACAGTTGTATGTATTTAAGTGAAAACTTAAATACAGTAAATACAACAACTCAAGAGAAATGACGGTGTACAAGTAAACAACAAAAACAAATCGGTTGCGATCTGATATCCATAGTCGACAGGAATCAGATGGCCGACAATTCAATGTGAAAACAATGTGAAAACAGGGTGTTTATGTCACACCCCGAGCCGGCGGGGTTGGATCGGAGTCCCCGTTGGGCGGAAGGTTCCCGGGGCGCGATATAGTGAGTGATAATCAAAGTGATCAGATTATCCTGGTCCAAAAGCATAAGCTTCTTAATTGACCTATTCGTCACCTGAGAAGTCATGCAAAAATAAAGTCAACACATGGTTGGTGAGTTCATATAGTTTTTATAAAATGAGTTTGAATATCCTGAATGACAACCTTAACCTCACCATTAACCACCTATACAATCCAGTTCAGTATGCTTATATATATGGCATATGTAGGGTCGAACTTACCGCCCGCCCAGCCACCGTCCCACCACATACTTAACTACATGATATATTGTTCCTGGTGATAATTAAGCATTTCATTCCACTACTTTGATCTCATGACACATGACCCTTAACATTTGATCACCCTGAAAATGTTTACATTGATTCCCCGAAGTGACAACCTTAACCTCATCAACAACGACCTATGTTATCCAATCAAGTATGCTTATATATAGGGCATATGTAGGGTGGAACTTACCGCCCGCCCAGCCACCGTCCCACCACATACCGGACTGCTTAACATATTGTTGTTCATGATAATTAAGCATTTCACCCTTACCATTAATCCAAATGATTCTTCTGTTCATTGTTCCTGTAAATACAATAATCTGGAATCTATGTTGATTACTTAAGTTCACCACAATAATGATCAACCACAGTATTTGTAGGAACAGTAATAAATTCGTAATAAGATAATTAAATAAACATTTAATAAAATCTAAGTCATAATGATTGGGCCTTGTCAACTCGAGTGGACTAGTCGATCAATCAAGGTTCTTAGTAGTTAGGGAATTATGTAAATATCAGCAAACATATGACCTACAAATCAAATGGTCTAGCTAGGACTTCTTGAAATGTAGGGTTTTTGTTTCGTGCTTGATTCGTCTTGTTTCGTTGGCATATGTTATCTTTGATATTTCCCAGACTTTCACTTGAAAATGATTTATTGATTCGTCTTGTTGCGTTACAAGATGTACTTGATTCGTTGATCATGGAATACTAGATTCGTTGATCAATTGTACTCTTGGTTAGTTGTTCATCAAACACTTGATTCGTTGAAATCCCACACTTGTTTTGTCAAAATAGTTTCGTTTGATTCGTTGAAATTCCACACTTGTTTCGTCAAAATAGTTTCGTTTTGATTCGTTGAAATGTTTAGTTTATCTCAATTACCCACTTAATTAATAAGTAGATAAATTTAGTAAAACCTGCATAAAATTTACCTAGACATGATCTAGGATAACAGTTCACATATAAAACATATATTAAGTAAAAGCATTTAAGTAAACAATTTAAATAAACAGTTTACTCATGCTTCTCAGCCCCGCGTTTTAAAACAAAATGTTAGAAAAGGGGCAATGAACTCACCTGTGTTGCTATGTAACTGATCTATCACAAAATGCGCGCTCTTGCTGTAGCTTAGGTTTCTTCAGTTCCTGAGTTGTTTTATAAGAGTTTGAATATGATAAGTATACGTATAGGTCGTTGTATCTAGGGTTGGGTCTTGGTGTGTGTAACTATGTGTCCTAATTTACTAAATGCTTCTATGACTTAGCCTAACTAATTCAGCCTAAATACCCATTTATAACCCATAATCCATGATTAATTATAATATCTTACTTTTAAATTTTAAGAAATTCGGGCAGAGTTTCCCTTGTTTTTAGTTCAAATTCAGACAATTATATTGTCTATTTACAACAATTTCCCAAACAATTTAATCATAATAAAACTTTAAGTAAGACATTTATATATAAAATATCATTATTCTAGTTTACTTAAGTCTACAAACTATTTTCTTTAATGGAATGCCATTAACTTATTTAAATTAATATGTAACATGTGATGGACTTAAATTATGCTCATTGGGCCCAATTAAGCCCAATATTGATCTTTGATTCCATATTGGTCATCAGTCAAGTCTTTCTTGAAATATCATGACATAGGATACTAACCATCTAGGTTAATTGCACATGTTAAGACTTTTACTAGGTTAGTGTTAGATTTTTAAATTAACACTCACCGTTAGTTCGTGGCTTTTGATATTACATGATTTAAATTCATAGACCCAATTATTTCTAGCCCATTAATTATATGCTATCAACCCGTATTTCCTTAGGGTACACTGAAAGTAAGGTTGCATGTAATTGTATATCCTATATCATTCCCATGCACACTCATTATTTATCTCATGCTCACATACACATAATATATTGCGTGCATGCATGTTCCTTATGGGATTAAATTCTCATAAAAAAATTAGATTTTATGGCCAACTAACCATTCTATAGGTCATTTACACTAGTTTTGTTGATCCTCAATCTCACATCAACCTACTTGGACAACCCTAAGTTCGATATTTTGGCTAGGGCAGCGAACCTATTGCCACATCCCTAAAGTTTGGCTGGGTTTAGAACAAGGCATGGTTCGGCTACATCACCCTCAACCCTAGGTTCGTGACACACTTGACATGGAGGGTTCGGCCAGCTTGGATGGTTCGGCAATAACAAGTTTGTCATGTAAGGGTTCGGCTGTTTATGGCTAAGGTTCGTGGGTGACATCTGGTTCGTGGATTTGAATAAGGTTCGGCTATGTGAGATGGTTCGGTGAACCCAAGGTTCGTTCCAAAGGTTCGGTTGGCAGGCTGATGACCACAGATTCGGTGCAGTGGGTCAGGGTTCGGCTGACAGGGAGCCACAGGTTCGTGGCAGGCTACCATGGTTCATGGCATCTTGGAAAAAAGTTTGGCTACATGATCTCGCGCAGGTGACCCACAAACCTGTATCAAAACTTCCATTCCCGAGCCCTAACCTGCTACAATTTAGCTTCCAATATGTCCCTATCATTCCTGTGTATCTATCTATGTGTTTGGTGAGTGTTTAGGCCGATTAACAACATCAAAGAAAAAGGGTTTCGTGATACCCCTAGAAACCGAATTTAACATGAAGTTTACCTCAAACTATACGGTTAGATACTTGAAATTCTTGTACTCCCTTGATCTACACAATGAGATGATCGCTTTGACACCAACTAGGATTGAAATGATGAAGATTTGAGAGAGATCTCCTAGAGAGAAGGTGGAGCCTTGTTCTTCTTAGAGAGAGAGAGAGAAAACGAGGTGGAAGAGAGAGAGAGAGAGAGAGAGTTGAATGGTGGTGGTTGTGGCATTTAATTGTCACATTAAATGTTCCAAACACCCGTTAGTTCGGTCTAGTTCGGTTTCGCGTAAAATGCCGGTTCGCGAGGTTTTCGCGATGAAACTACACGATTTATAAAAATAGATTTTATGAATTTAATCTAAGTGGTTATTCCTAGTAAATTAACTAATATCTTTTATTCATTTTAAATTTTAAAATATTAATTTACTGTTTAAATCGAAATGTACGGTCGTCGCGCGTATTCATTCGAATCGTCATTCGGACGAACACGACAATAACTATACTTTTCAATCTTGTTTTCTAATTATCGGATATCATTCAGAACATTAAACTGTCAGATTTATTCGTACAGATCGTTACCTATACGAATAACCCATCAATTTAGTATTCACATAACAACATCCTTGTGTTTTGTTTTGTAAAGCCTCACATACGTTTATACATAATAAAATCCTAGCAATAAATTTCCTGATGGTTCTGTATTGCCAGATAATTATCTGACTCAAAAACCACAGTTCTGAACTTTGTTTCTGTTAAATGTTCATGAAGTTGTTGTTTGATAACACAAAATGATAATGACAAATGATATGAGTAGGAAATGTACTGAAGTGTATATAGTTCGTACCTATTTACTGTTCATGTTCTGCCTATGATAACTGTTACGGTGACGGTTCCGGCACCGATGTTACAGTTTAGTTGAGTCCGACTGCGAGGAAACACAATTCAAACATAATTTACAGTGTTGTTTCAAAATAATGAACTGATAGTGTGTATGCGTGGGTGACGATTCACACAAACGTATCTGTGAGTTTAACGTTCTGAAATGATGACTAGAAAGTAGAAAACAAAAGTTGGAAAGCAAAACCATCGTCGTGTTCGTTCGAATGACGATTCGAACAAATACTCGCGATGGTGACGCGATCTGACGAAACGAAAACGAAAACACCACACGAACGACTTTAATTTAATAAAATTAAATATTCAACATTTTACAATTTTGAAACTCATAAAATAATTAAAATAGCTATTCTTTTATTTAAAACAAATAAATTACGCGCAACGGTTCAGAAACGCGAAGAAAACGCGAACCGAGCAACCGAAACAAACTCGAATACCCTCGGGGTATTTAAAGGCTAAATGAACCTACTTCTTTCATTTTCACCATCATATTTCTCTCTCTAGCTTCAATTTTTGGATTTCACCCTCACCACCATTTACAAGCTTCAAATCCATTTATCTCCTTCGTTTCTTGGCCAAATCTTGTGTTCTTGGTGTCCACATGAAGCCATCGACCTCCTCTGCAAGGAAGTACAGTAGATCTGAGCTTTTGTCCGGCCAAAAACGAGATATGGAGCTTGAAACATTCGGAATAATAGGGTTTTCTATGTTTTGATCGAACCACACACGTGACCTGCGTAAAACTTTTGTACACACCCACATGTTGCATCTGAGAACTGAACTTGCACCACAACATTATGGGAACAATCAGACTGAGATTTCGAGCTGATGACATGGAGCATACACAGGTTCGTGGCTGAGGTAGCGGCCGAACCTTCATGGAGATTCCCTAACCCTAATAGATAGCGAACCCGGGCTGGATCACCGAACCTTCGATGTAGAGAAAGTCACGAACCTATGTGTGTCAATCGTACCTTTGTCATGCAACACTAGCTTGAATGAACCTTCCCCCATACAGGGCCACGAACCTATGCACATTAGCTATTAACCGAACCTTGCGAAGTTTACCGAACCCATGCATGGCCAAGGCGAACGTACCAGCCTAATATTTCTTTCCAGCTGAACCTTATGGAGCGGCCACGATACTCATGCCGCCGAACCCCTTACCAGCCGAGCCTACTAACCACAAACCATAGACGAACCAGTGACTGGGACGAACCTTCACCTCCACCCTGGCCGAACCCTTCCTAATGCAACGAACGTTAGGTTGCATCATCTTGGCCGAACCATTGCCTTGACCGAACCTTTGAATGGAACAAACCATAAGGTTCGTCGAACTAAGGGCTAGGAGCCGCGAACCTCTGGGAGTTTTGTTAAAAGGTTCGCTGGAAGGAAGACATAGTTTCCACCGATGAGTTTAACACTCTTCGGCCAAGACATCACGAACCCTCAGACCATTGTAGTACAGCCCTCAAGTTCCCTTGGACCAGCTGGGTCCACTTGTGTGATCCATGTTGCAGTTGGGCCAAAACCATTTCAGTGGACCGTGGGTGATTAAACCATCTATCACCAACCAGCCATTAGTGGTTTAACCTCTAATCGACCTAAGCTGTCCAACCGGACCAAATATTTAATTATTCGGCCCAAAGCCCACCAATTTGGCCCATGACTTTTAGCTTAACCACATTCATCCACGACCGGCCCAATGGAATTACATTCGGCCCAATGACTAACGGCTTGACCCATAACACTCGAACTATCTAAATAAAACCTATGCGGCCCATGCTACATTGTTTCTGCCCCATAGCATCATATGACCCAATTTGACTAATTAGGCTCACTTAATTTATTTGGTCCATGGTCCAATAATTCGGCCCATATCATTAACCTTGTGAACATACACTTCAAATCAATTAGAAGAATCATGCATGGGAATTTGATAAAAAATGATGGTTTTGTTCCAAAAGGTGTCAACATGTTTACTACATTTGCACCTAAGAATTAGAAACCATTTCATAGCATCTAATGAAGCTAAGGGGCTACATAAAACATATATTAGATGTATTTTTAAATACACTAAAGTATTTATATAATAACGAAGATTTTATTAACGCATAATGGTAAGTATTTGAGATTACAAGAGTTGGTCAAAACTAAACACATAACACAAGGACTTATGGTATTAACTAATCATAATAATAGGGTCGGGGCTGAATGAGGACTGAGACCGCAAGTGTTAGTCAACCTTAAGGTTAACACCTACCCGCACACAAATCTTTAAGATTTATACTTATAAGATACAAACAACGTGAAATCAATACAGGATCGTGAAAACCAACTCAAGTACAATCAAGAGCGTGTGCATTCTCTATTTAAGCTAAGTGAAGCACTACCACAACAAGGTGAGTTCATATGCCCCTTTTCTAATCTTTACTTATTTCAAAGCTCGGGGCTGAGAAACATGCTTAAAGCTTTATTTATTTAAAAGTTTCGTTATAACATATTGCTTATATCATGATTTAGATAATAATTGTTTATCTTTACTATCGTTTATCATTACATGCTTACTTGTTTGATTTTATCATACCTGAGATAGTTAGGAAGATACATGCCATTATAGCTTCCTGACATAGTTATGTGCTAGAATAATACGAGTTGTTAAGAATATATCTTACAACTGTTTATTGTTTTTACACGATAGAACAACGGGGTAAATCAAGTGATAACATGCTGATAACATTTACAAACACCAAGAATGATAATCATGATAATGAAACTTCATGATAACGAGATCATTCACTCATTTCTAACATCCTGTCATAAGATTAGTTCTTATAATACTTTTTTAAAGTCACTAAGTACACTCCACATAGAGATAACAGTTGAGACAATTACTTGTGATATCGAGGAGGATATTATGAGCACACACATTCAGGATGGCATTCCCCACATATACAATCATTATCTACTAAGACTCTATTTAGAGCACATCTTATAACCGTCAGAGGATGCCGGTTACACAACCATGGATGAGTTGGGTAGATCACGAACACTAATCACTAAGGCTTGGGGTAATCTAATGAAATCACACCGGGCACGAGAGGTGCTATCATTTTAAATTAATAACATTCATAAAATCTAGGGAAGTTATTCATTCCAATAGATACTGTGGGAGAATATCTTACACGCCGGGATGGTCAGTAATGGCAGCTACCGAGACTAATACGTCTCAAACTAGGAATCATGGGTAGGACATTTTACACACCGGCTGGACAGGGTTGACAGCTATAGAAACTATTAAGTTTCGCTCTAGATATCGAGTATGATATCTTACATACCGGGCTACTCCGTAAGGAATAGCTAACAGAGGCAATTATGTCTCTTTACGCAATTATTTGGGTATTTACACGCCGGGCTAATCAGTAATGATTAGCTACAGAAACTATTAAGTTTCGCTCTAGATATCGAGTATGATATCTTACATGCCGGGCTAATCCGTAAGGAGTAGCTAACAGAGACTATTACGTCTCTTATTTTACTTTTTGGATTATTATACATGTCGGGCTAATCCGTAAGGAATAGCTAACACAGATCATTAAGTCTCTGTATTCTATTATTGGTTTATCCTACATGCCG
Source organism: Mikania micrantha (assembly GCA_009363875.1). Lineage (NCBI taxonomy): Eukaryota > Viridiplantae > Streptophyta > Magnoliopsida > Asterales > Asteraceae > Mikania > Mikania micrantha. The sequence continues at coordinate 23,587,513 of CM018680.1, forward strand.
GGTTATTCCGTAAGGAATGGCTAACAGAGACAATTATGTCTCATTATTTTTCATTGTTGGGATAATCATACCGGGAAAATCATGGGTGAAATGCAATGGGTATCCATTGTTGTATTACAGGTAGTGTTAAATTTAGTTGAGCATGTGGTGGGATGGCGTCTGGGCTTGACCCTTTCGTATGCCCTTTATATAAGCATGCTTGGCTGGGTGAGACATTATCTGTAAATATAACCAAGGAAAGGACATTGGGGGAAACATTGTGAACATGGCTGACATTAATTCAATGGTTATCAATTACTAAACTTATGAACTCACCAAGCTAGTGTTGACTTTGTTTAAATGCATGTTTTCTCAGGTGACGAACAGGTTTAGTCACTATGATTACTGGGACATAGCTAGTGGACTTTTAGAAGACCTAGCTACTTTTGTGATTGCATACTTTTGGATAACAAGAACATGAATCATCTTTTATATATCTTGTACAGACACAAGATATAGTCTCATTGATTCTTTTGATAGATTTACCTGGTTAAATTATTAACGATACATTGTAATTTAATCTTGTAATTCTATATCATTGATGTGTTAGCATTTATCAGTTATTATCATGGGCTATGTAAACAATCTGATCATTCGATTATCACTCATGATATCGCGCCCCGGAACCTTCCGCCCGACGGGAAAACCCGATCTGTTCCCGCCGGCTCGGGGTGTGACTAGGGGTGTTCAAATTCGGATATCCGGAAATTCGGATATCCGCATTTCGGACATCCGAAAATTTCGAATAGTGGTTTTCACTATCCGAATCCGAATCCGAAATTTCGGATTCAGATTCGGATATCCGTTCGGATATCCGAACTCTAAAAAAAAGGGAAAAAAAATTAAAAAAATACATCCGGGTATCCGAAAATCTGAAAAATATCCGAAATATCCGAAAAAATAATCGAATATCCGAATATCCGAAAACTATCCAAAATATCTGAAAAAATATCCGAATATCCGAAAAAATATCCGGATATCCGAAAAATATCCGAAAAAAATAACTATTTCGGATACTTCGGATATCCGAACTATCCGAAATTTTTCAAAATTTCCGGACTTCCGGATATCCGGACTTCCGGATATTTGTGGTCATCAATGTTGTTTTCATGAAGTTACATTATCATGATTTTTATTCTAATTGTTCCATGTAGTCACCATGTTGTCACCAAGCTGTGGTAAGAACTAGTCTTACTACACTTAGTAGACTCAGGTGGTGGATGATAGTTGTTCCATGTTAACTTGTAATATGTATTAAGTTTTAAACTAAGTGTTATAAGATCTTGGGTTATTACACTTATATAAGATCTTGTTGTCATCATGTTCACATGTCCTTATCTCAATGTTTGTTCTTGTAAGAATAAGTAAGTGTTGTAAGATGTAATCTTACAACTATGTTATTCTATTGTGTTGATGAGTTATGAAATTATATTATCATATTCATCTTAGCTATCCCTGTCATATCCTGATCATACAAGCGTGCATACAATGATAAATGATAACAAGTCAAGCAATATTATCTAATCAAAGCATAAGCAATATGTTAAACACAAAACTTTTAAGTAAATAAAAGTTAAGCATGTTCCTCAGCCCCGAGAGTTTAAAATCAGTTAATGATTAGAAAAGGGGCATATGAACTCACCTTGTGTTTGAAGTGGTTGACTTAGCTTAAACAAGGAATGCACGCGCTCTTTATGGAATTTGTTGTATTGATTTCACGTTGAATTTAACTAATAAGTATAAGTCCTTAAGTATGTGTTTGTGTGTGTGTTTTGGTATTAGCCCTTAAAGTTGGCTAACCATCGTGAGTCGCGTTCATCATTCGGCCCTAATTCATTCTTGAAATTTCAAAACCTTGCCATGATATGTTCGTTATTTGTAGTGATAGAATACTTATAAACCACCCTAAGTCATAAATATAACTTAGGTTTATAGTTTATAATTTCCCATTTTGTTCTTGTTATTCTCAAAATGATTTATCATATAACTAGTGTATGACCATGTATTTGTCGTTGTAATCTTTATGTTTTAGGTTTTGTGCATGCATTAAATCCAAAAACTCTATCGACTTTGTAGTAAATTGTTAAAACTCACACGCATGTTACCCATTAATCTTTCTTTCAAGTGTTTGTTCTCAACTCTCGCCTCGTGGGACGAATGATATATGTGTGTGGGCCGAACTAGGTGTTCATGGGCCGATTGTTTATTCTTGGACCGAAAATCACGTGGGCCGAAGGAGTTGTCCCATTCTAAACCGTGTTGTGGGCCGAATTAATTGGGCCGGTGGATGGAGTTGGGTTGCTAAATGTCCCGGTCGAGAGAAAAGAAAAGGAAAATGGGTCCGGCTATTACTCCAGCGAACCTATTGGTTCTGGTGAATGAAGTTTGGCCCTGCTTTGGTTCTCACGAACCTATGGGTTTGTTCAAGTGAAGTTCGCAGCACAGGGTTCGTGACTCAGCCATGAGCAACAACAACATGTAGGTTCGGCTAATACCGCGGCCCACGAACCCTGTGTATTCACCATTGCCATCAAGCTCAAACCCTCAGTCTGGCTACTCCCATGGTGTTGCTACGCACAGATCTGAACCTAGTGGTGTAAGGAGTGTGCGCATTAGGGTTTTACACCGATTGGGTGTGTATGACCGAACAAGAACTTAGAAACCCTATTTATCGAACTTTTCAAGCTCAAATACCTCGGATTTGGCTAGATAAATCTTCAGATCAGCTATACTTTTAGGTAGAGGACGTTGCTAGCTACGTGTAGGCACCAAGAACGTCCGATTTCGTTGAGAAACGACCAAGTTATGAAGATTTGAATGTGTTTTTCTAGAGAGAGGAAATAGGTTCGGGAATGAGAGGTTTTTGGAGAGAGAATGAGTGGAATAAATGCAAGAAAGACATCATTTAGTCTTTATATACCTCGTGGGTATTCGGGTTCGTTTCGGTTGCTCGTTTTTCGTCTCCGTTGCGTTTCCGGATTTTTACGCGTTATTTTACGTGTTTTTAATTAGAAAGAGTTTCTTTAATTAATTTTGATGAGTTTCAAAATTGTAAAACGTAAATTATTATATTTTCTTACATTTATTATCGTTCGTACCATTTTTTCGTTTTCCTTTCGTCAGAACGCGTCACCATCGCGCGTATTCGTTCGAATCGTCACCCGGACGAACACGACGATGGTTTTTGCTTTCTGATGCTTGTTTTCTACTTTTCAGTCGTTATTTCAGAAAGTTAAACTCACAGTTATGTTTGTGAATCGTCACCCACGCAAACACACTGTCAGTTTATTATTCCGAAACAACACTGCAATTATGTTTTTAATTGTATTTCCTCACTAATGGACTCAACTAAACATCCTGTTTTCACATTGTTTTCGTACTGATTTATCGGCCATCTGATTCCTGTCATCTATGAATATCAGATCGCAACCGACATGTTTTTGTTGTTTACTTGCACATTGTTGTTTCTCTTGATTCGTTGTATTAACTGTACTTAGGTTTTCACCTAAATACATACAACTATTGTTTATTGTGAGTTATTGTACTTACAGTATTTAAGTTTTCACATAAATGCGTACAACTGTTTCTTGCATTTTGAATTCTGTGATTCCAAACACTGTTCATGAATTTGCATTTACACACAGTAAAAGTGAAAGTACACATACCGTACGGACTTGCCGGATGATCTGGTACTGGATGTCACAGTATGTGTTCGCGTCTTGCGAATGCTAGCACCTGCTAGTATGCACCTATAATCATATAGGTGTGAGTATGTGTTTTGTGGTGCGTTGTATCCCATACAACTCCAGGTATCGGTGTGCTCAACCAGTGTGTGCGTGTTGACTTGTGTTGACTCGATAAATCGTTGGTGACACATTTGTTGTGTTTAGTTTGTTTATGTGTCTTAATGCAAATAAGAGATGAACATGCATCCTATGACTCTAATCATTATACTTTCACATAAATCATGTTTCGAAAATAATAACGTTTCCGTTTTAGGGAAAGTTTCTATATTTAGAAAATTTCTAATATTGGAAAGTATAGTTATGAAATCTCATTTCATAAAATTAATACTACAAGTATGTTTATAAAAACACGTTTAAACACCTGAAACATATTATTTGTGCATAAATCATCGTTTATGGCGTTTGCCCCAAATAAAGTTTCCTAAAATAGTAAGTATCCATTTAAATGTCCCTTTTAAAAAATCAAAGTTTTCAATATGCTTAGAAATCATTCTTAAACATTTTTCAAAAATCACAAATCACCAAAATACGTTAAAACACCAAAACCCCTTTTTTGATTTACAAAAGTTTCCATATATAGCAAGTTTATCGTAAAATCGTATTTTCACAAAATCAAATACCCAAATGTGATTCTAAACACTCCAATATGCATTTGACAACATCTAGACATGCCTAACATGTCTAGGTCATCACAAATCTACAACATGCAACATAAAAGTTTCCTTTTATGGCAAGTTCTACAAAATCATCAAAATAACTTATCAACACTCAATCCCATCATTCCTACATTCTAAAATCAGTAGATCTACACTAAAACAACAGATGAACAAAAAACAATTTGTGTACAAGAGCCACATGGAGTTGCATGTGGGTGGATGTTCATGCATGTGGGTTTTCACCCTTTGCATGTTCGATCTAACACTAGATAAGCAAATAAAACTACCTTAAAGGCTATAAAACACTGAGATGAAGCTGGAACAGGTGCTTAGCAGCTCTAAAACCTTCTGGGAATGATCTCCTAGGAGGTTCAAGTGGTAGTGTTGATGAAGACAAGCTTCGAAGCTTCCTTCTATACCTCAAGCCTTCCAAAAGCTCCAACAATGGCTTCCAAGCTCAACAATGGAGGTTCTGGTGAAATGATGAAGAAATGGGTTGGTTTTAGGATAGAAATGATTATGGTTAGGCTAGGTTGAGTGTTAAAGTGATTTTAGCATCTACGGCTTCCACGCGTATCACCTAGCGTGCGTGCGCGAGGCCAGGCTTAGTGCCTAGATTAAAATAATCCTATTGGCTTCTAGTACATCCGCGCGCATCGCCTTGAGTGGGAGTAGCATCCCAGGCGTAGTGCCTGGTTCCTTGCGTACCGCCTAGACCCAAACCTTGGTCCTAGTCGTACCGCCTGGCTTGCAGAATGAGCCCAATTGGCCCAATTTAGTCGTTTCGACTCGTTTTTTGATTATTTCACGCTTATAACTCATCGTTTATCATTGTTTGAACTTTTATTATGGTTCAATGGTTTGTTCACAACGTTCGTAAGACTCGTGTGTGTTTCGATAATTCCTCGAATTATCGGTGATCGTTTTTGTTGGTGTTTCACAAAATGTTTGCACGCTTGATTAATCCTCAACATGTAATGCACAATTCAATAATTCCCCGAATTATTGTTTTGCGTTAGTGTTTGTGTTTGTATTTGCCACTCTTGGTTTCCAAAACCAATGTGCAATGTACGATTCGATGGTTCCTCGAACTATCGTTTCGCAGTAGTTTGTGTTTAGCTCATCTAATTAAACATAATTAAATGAAATGCAACAAGTTTAAATGTGAAATACATAGAGTGTAAGAGTTGCAATTTACCTGAAATTGTCGGGTGTCACATCATACCCTTGTGAAAGAAATTTCGTCCCAAAATTTGGCTATTGTAGTGTATGAGAACAAAAATTTTTATTGTGGTTGTCACATCATCTCTTTGTTAAAAGGAAATTTCATCCCGAAATTTATTCGTTTTTGTCGGCGTTCAACGTTGTTTGTTTGAAGCGGTGGGGATATTGGTGCATCATCTGATCTCCACGTTCCCACGTGAATTCAGGTCCGCGTTTCGAGTTCCATCGAACTCTGACAATCAGAATCTGACTTTGCTTAAGCTGTTTGACCTCACGGTCCATGATCTATACCGGTTCTTCCACAAACCGTAGTTGTTCATCCACCTGTATTTCATCTAGTGGAATCACAAGTGTCTCATCGGATAAACACTTCTTCATATTCGAGACATGAAACACGTTGTGAACTCCATAGAGTCCGGCTTGTAAGTTTAGTTGGTATGCCACTGGACCAATCCTCTTCAGGATCTCAAACGGTCCGATATACCGTGGGTTTAGTTTTCCTCGATTCTCAAAACGAATAACGCCTTTCCACGGTGATACTTTTATAATAACTCTATCTCCTACCTGAAATTCCAGAGGCTTTCGGCATTTTTTGGCATAGCTCTTTTGACGATCACGAGCTGCTTCGTTACGATTCCTGATCTGTACAATCTTCTCGGTTGTTTCATGTAAGAGTTCCGGGCCAGTGAGCTGATTGTCGCCCACTTCCGCCCAATAGATAGATGATCCACATTTACTGCCATAGAGGGCCTCAAAAGGCGCTACCTTTATATTCGTGTGGTTGTTGTTATTGTACGAGAACTCTACCAACGGTAGGTGAGTTTCCCAGTTGTTGCCGAAGTCTACTACGCACACTCATAGCATGTCTTCGAGAGTCTGTATCATGCGTTCGCTCTTGCCATCAGTTTGTGGGTGGTATGCTGTACTCATATGCTACTGCGTGTCAAGTGACTTTTGCAATGATTTCCAGAAATTCGAAGTAAATCTGAGGTCTCGATCTGAAATGATGGAGATTGGCACACCATGACGCGAGACTACTTCCTTAACGTACACTCTGGCCAGCTTTTCCATTTTGTCATTTTCCTTGATCGCAAGGAAATATGCTGACTTGGTCAGTCGATCCACAAGTACCCAGATAGTGTCACATCCACTAGGAGTACGGGGTAATTTGTTAATGAAGTCCATGGAGATTTGTTCCCATTTCCACATGGAGATCACTGGTTGTGTGAGTAATCCGGATGGTTTTTGGTACTCAACCTCGACTTTGGCGCAAGTCAAGTATTTTCTCACGTATGTGGCAATATCGGAATTCATGTTTGGCCACCAATAAAGGACTTTCAGATCATGATACATCTTATTTGATCCTAGGTGAATGGAACATCGAGACTTATGAGCTTCGTCCATCACAAGGTCTCTTAAGTTTCCGTGGTGTGGAGCCCAGGCGCGTTAATAATGTTAGCCATCGGCTTTGACTTCTAGTTGCTTCTCCATTCCCCTTAGTGATTCGGTCACTACGTTTTCTTCTTTCAATACCTCAACCTGGGCACTGCGTATCTGTTCAGGGAGATTGGGATGGCTGGTGAGCTGTAAAGCTCGTACCCTCTTGGGTTTTGAGATATCCTTCCAGCTTAGGGTCGGCCACAATGTTGGCTTTCCCTAGGTGATATTTTATAGCACAATCGTAGTCGTTAAGGAGTTCGAGCGAACGACGTTGTCGCATGTTCAGTTCTTTCTGCTTGAATATGTGTTGGAGACTCTTGTGATCAGTGTCTATAGTATACTTTATACCATAAAGGTAGTGTCTGCTGATCTTGAGTGCAAATACCACGACTCCAAGTTCCAATTCATGGGTGGTGTAATTCTTCTCGTGGACTTTCAGTTGTCGAGAAGCATATGCGATCACCTTCTCTCGCTGCATCAGCACACATCCAAGTCCTTGTATCAAGGCATCGCAGTATATTACGAAGTCGTCTGTTCAATTAGGAAGGGTTAAGATAGGTGCACTACAGAGCTTCTTCTTGAGAAGTTGGAATCCAGATTCTTGTTTGTCAGTCCATAGATATTTCTTATCCTTGTGGGTGAGAGTTGTAAGTGGTTGTGCTATCTTGGAAAATCCTTTAATAAATCGTCGATAATAGCCTGCCAAGTCTAGGAATTGTCGCACCTCAGTTGGGGTCTTTGGTGCTTACTAGTTCTTGAACGCCTCTATCTTGGATTTATCCACATTAATCCCTTGTTCATTAACAACTTGACCCAAGAATTGGACTTCTCGATTCCAGAAGTCGCATTTGGAGAGTTTAGCATACAGCTTCTCCTTTCGTAAAAGTTCAAGAGCCAATTGAAGACGCTCTTTGTGTTCTTCCTGAGTCTTCGAGTAGATGAGAATATCATCGATGAAGAGATTCATGAGGTCCATGAATACTGCGGGTGCATTAGTCAACCCAAATGGATGACCAAAAAAACGTAATGGACATACCGAGTGCGGAAAGCTGTCTTTGGGGTATCTTTTTCTTGAATCCTCAGTTGATGGTACCCAGATCGCAAATCGATCTTGGAGTAGTCACTCGATCCTTGCAGCTGATCAAACATATCATCGATGCAAGTTAAAGGGTAATGGTTCTTGATTGTCACTTTGTTTAACTCACGTAGCCGATGCACATTCTAAACGTGCCATCCTTCTTCCTTGTAAACAAGACCGGAACTCCCCATGGTGAGAAGCTTGGTCTAATAAAACCCTTGTCCAACAACTCGTGGAGTTTATTGGACAGTTCCTGCATCTATGAAGGTGCAAGTCGATAGGGTGCTCATGCGATAGGTGCTGCTCCCGGTGCGAGATCTATGCGGAACTCCACTTGTCGAGGTGGTGGTAGTCCTAGTAGATCCTCAGGGAATATGTCGGGATAGTCGCATACGAATAGGATGTGTTTAATTTTCTTTTCTTCTTCAGTCTTGTCGGTGATAAGTGCCAGAATGGCTGTGTATCCCTATCGTAGGAATTTGTGAGCTTTCATGCACGAGATGATGTTAAGAGAAGTGTTGCTCCTTTCACCGTTGATGCCTAGGGTTTCTCCACTAGGGAGAGGTATGCGCACAACCTTGTCGTGGCAAATGATTTTAGCTTGGTTGTCATACAACCAATCCATGCCTACTATAACATCAAAACTGCCTAGTGTAACTGGCATGAGGTCTATCTTAAATTTGTGATTCGCTAGCTCTAGGGCACGTTCTCTCAAAATGTGCTTCGTTATAATCAGTTTACCATCAGCTAGCTCTACATTGTATTCAACCTCTAAGGGTGTTGGGGTTATGGGAAGTATCTCACTAAAATCCTTGGATATAAAACTTTTTTCAGCTCTAGTATATTACAATACAGAAGCATAATGATTGTTTAGGAGAAACGTACCTATTGCAAGGTTGGGGTCCCTTCTGGCCTCTTTTCCTCCGATCATGAAGGCTCGTCCCTTCAGACCGTTGTTGTTCCCGTTATTGTTGTTTTTCTTCAGATTTAGGCAGTCCTTCTTGAAGTGCCCTGGCTTTCCACATTAGAAGCAGCCCTTTGTTGCTTGGAGTTGTTGTTGTTGTGGCTGTGGGGTCTTTGCCAGCAGTTCACCCATGCAATCTTTGGCGATGTGTCCTCCCTTGCCACACCGTTGGGATCGAATAGAGCCACATTGTCCCAAAGAATGGTGTGAGTTGCATTGGTTGCACTCGGGGTGTTTGCCTGCATAGGCTCCTGAGTTTTGATTGGTTGGGATGGGTATAGTGTAAGTTTGGGGTGACCCAAACTTATGTTGTTGTGGTGGTAGTTGGAGAGTGGAAGGTTTGGTCAGGGTGTTGTCCCATTTGCGCTTGCTATCGGCCGGTTTGGCTATAGCACCACGGGATGGTAAGAGTCCTTGTGCGACGGCTGAATCAGTGAGCTTGTGGGCCAGTCGCACAGCCTGTTGTAGGGTAATGGTGTCAGCAGAATGTACCATTCCCTGGATTTGAGGTGGCAGTCCCTCAATATACTTCTTAATGTGCTTGTAGGATGATGTTACCATATCTAGGCACATGTGTACCAGCTCATATGATCGGGAAATGATGGAAAATAACGAGTGATGAGCAAAACCACCGAAGCCAGACAAATGAATAACCCGCGGATTGACAAGCCGCGGATGCTTCTCTTCCGAGTGAAGAACTGCTTCAGCATCGGAAGATCAACAGAGGAAGATTCACCAAAAAGAACTGCCGCTGAACTTATCTACCTCAGAAGACACTAGCTGATCATGACACCTTCGGAGGACATCCATTGCATCGGAAAACATCTAATTACTCGGAAGACAATCTGCTATTCCGAAATATTGATTGTTTAATCAGCTTTCGATGACCATCTTCCGAAAGAATAACCACTGAACATCAGTACAACTACTTCAACCTTGGAAGACCTGAAGACTCCAGAAAACTCTTGTTTCCGTTGTTGTTGACTTTTTATTTTTACTAGTCTGTTGATTCAGTGTCTGTAACAGTGTTAGCTATTTGTCTTATTATTTCTTGTCTTGTACCTCAAAATGTTGGGTATTTACGTCCCAACATTCTCAGAGTAAATCGAATTACTTCCCCCAAAATTCCTTGTGCTATCTGGTCTCTTCTCTCTTTCTAAGCAAGAAAACTAAACAACGAAAATAACCTTGTGCAAAACTTTGGAGGGAGCTAATACCGAAGCTTTGACTAAGAGTCTAAAGCCTTTGTTTGTGGTAAAACAGCTTCTGATGACCATCTTTCGAAAGAATAAACACTGAACATCTGTACAACTACTTCAACCTTGGAAGACCTGAAGACTCTTGTTTCCGTTGTTGTTGACTTTTTTATTTTTACTAGTCTGTTAATTCAGTGTCTGTAACAGTGTTAGCTATTTTTCTTATTATTTCTTGTCTTGCACCTCAAAATGTTGGGCATTTAAGTCCCAACATTCTCTGAGTAAATCGAATTACTTCCCCCAAAATTCCTTGTGCTATCTATTCTCTTTCTAAGCAAGACAACTAAACAACGAAAATAACCTTGTGCAAACCTTTGGAGGGAGCTAATACCAAAGCTTTGACTAAGAGTCTAAAGCCTTTGTTCCTAGTAAAACAACTTTTCCTCGAGGTTTCTGTTTTCAACAATTGGTATCAGAGCCTTGTCCTTAGTCTTGTTTTAACCATCAAGACTAAAACTCAAAGCTCTCTTGATATCTTGTTGTTTAGTTTTCTGTGTTCTGTCTCTTCTGTCTTTCTATTGTCTTTCTAAATCTACAGGAGTTTGGTTTTTGAGCTAAACTATGTTCAAAAATCATTCTAAAAAACTACTTTGAGAAATCATCACTCTTTGATTTACTCATAACTGTTTGTGAACCCATGGCAGAAAAATTCACCTTAGACCCCTATAACACCGGTTCTGCCACAAAGCCACCAATCTTGGTTAGGCATCAATATAAAAATTGGTAGAGGCGGATGTTACATTTCCTGTCCAATAATCATACAGGATGTTGGAAGTTTGTCATGTTCGGACCTCATAAACCAATGGTTCAGACACGGAGACTGGAGACCATGTCCCCAAGGATCCTCGGAATTACACCGACGAAGACTACCAGAAGTTAGAGCTTGATACCAAAGCACATGCTCAACTGGCTATGGTCCTCCCTAATGAAATATACTCTGGTCTTGTCCACCACAAGTCTGCTAAAGACTTGTGCGATGGTCTAAAAGAGCAATTCGGTGGTACCGACGATGTTGTGGCTAATGCCAGGGAGATATTAGCTCAACAATATGAGAAATTCTGCCAACTAAATAATGAGTCACTGACTCAACAGTTTGAACGATTCACTTCTCTCTTAAGTGAACTAAAATTAGCTGGTCAAGTGTACCCCCTATCTCTGTTCTTCTCCAGACGTTAGCAAACTCTCACTTACCCAACTCCATGGTAAGTTACTCACCTTTGAGCGAGAGATTGACTAGAAACGAAAACTAATAAAGTCTGGTAAATCAACTGAAGAGTACGTTCAAGGGAACACAGCTCTTCTCAGCCATAACTCTGAGACAAATGATCAGGATTATGATGATTACATAGACATAACTACTGGCATCACCTTCTTCTTCTTGTGATGAGCATTCTCCTATTTCTGATCATCTGTGCTTTATCGTGGATGATCTTCATCAGGTTCCAAGTGATGACTTGACAAAGATGAACATTTTTCACCAACTGGCCCTCTTGAGCATAAGAACGAATAAGTTCTACAAGAGGAACAGAAGAAAATTTCCTGGTATTCATGGGAAGACTAGGATTGGCCTAAATAAGGCTAAGGTCCAATGTTATAGGTGTCATGGCACTGGACACTTTGCCAATGAATGCAAAAATGCTCCCAACTCTAACTCTTCAACGTATGTGACTTTCCCAAACACACACTCACATACTTTTTCAACACCGTTTTCTTCACCTTCTTCTTCTTCCTCCTCACTTTTTAGAAGGCACAACAATTCTCAGGAGTCAGCACACATTGTACAAACCTCCCCTTCTACCAATGTACAATTTGTACAAGCTGCCAATGGTAGCATGTATCAACTCACTCCGGCTGTCACACCCCGAGCCGGCGGGGTAGGATCGGGTTTCCCCGATGGGCGGAAGGTTCCCGGGGCGCGATATCGAGAGTGATAATCGAAATGATCAGATTTTTCGCATTGCACATGATATTTATATGAGAAACTGGCTAAAATAAAATAGAATTACAGAGTTAAATTATAGCAGTTAAGTTTACAATTTAACAATGTAAATCCATTATCACATCATAAGTCTTCCATCTTGTAGCTGCACAAGATATACAAATAGACTGTATAATGATGCTTCAAAATATGCAGGTCCAAAAAGCTAGGTCCTCTATCAAACAACCTAATCCAAAGAAATAACTCTTCAGTTGACCTGTTCGTCACCTGAGAAGTCATGCAAAAATAAAGTCAACACATGGTTGGTGAGTTCATATAGTTTAGTATTTGGAAATGATTTGAAACCACCTTTGGTAAAAACCCTAACCTCATTAACACCACATGTATCATCCAGATCGGTATGCTTATGTATAGGGCATACCCCTGAGTCGAGGCTACAACCCCGCCCAGACGCCATCCCACCACATACTAATCCGCATAGGACATTGTTGTTAATGATAATTAAGCATTTTTACCTAACCCACACTCTTGTTCACAATGACTCAAATGTTCACACAAAACCTTTGTTTAACTCTCGGGTAACAACCTTAATCTCATTAACATCACATGTATCATCCAGATCGGTATGCTTATATATAGGGCATACCCATGAGTCGAGGCTACAACCACATACTAATCCACATGGGACATTGGTGTTAATGAAAATTAAGCATTTTACCCCTACCTTTAACCCAATAATTCGTCCGTCCTTTGTTCCTATAAATACAACAATTTGGAATCTATATTGATTCCTTATGTTCATCACAATAGTGATCAACCACAGTAATTGTAGAAACAGTTTAATAAATGCTTAATTAAATAAATAAATAAACATTTTATAAAATCTAAGTCCTAATGATTGGGGCCTTTAGTCATACTCGAGTAGACTAGTCTGTCAATCTAGGTACTTAGTAGTTAGGGAATCTGTAAATATCCTCAAACATACGACCTACAATTCAAACGGTCTAGCTAGGACTTCTTGAAATGTAGGATTTTATGTTTCGTCTGTTTTTGGCGTATGTTATCTCTGATATTTCCCAGGCTTTCCCTTGAAAATGATTTATTGATTCGTCTGATTCTGTTACAAGATGTACTTGATTCGTTGATCATAGAATACAAGATTCATTGATCAAATGTACACTTGATTCATTGTTCAACAAACACTTGATTTGTAGAACATTGAACATTGTCTTTGCAAAGGTTGTTTCGTTTGATTCGTTTGAACTCCCACACTTGTTTCGTCAAAATGTTTCGTATGATTCGTTGAACTCACCCACTTGATTTGTCAAAAATGTTCCTTTTGATTCGTTGAAAACACCCATTTGATCCGTCAAAATGTTTCGTTTGATCTCTTGAACTCACACACTTGTTTTGTCAAAATGTCTAGTTTGATTTGTTTGAAATGTTTTGATTTGTTGAAATGTTTAGTTTAACTTTATTATTCACTTAATTTATAAGTAAATCAGTTAGTAAACCTGCATAAAATCTTCCTAGACATGGTCTAGGATAACATTTATATATATGTAAAACATATAAATTTAAAAGCATTTAAGTAAACAATTTAAATAAAACAGTTTACGCATGCTTCTCAGCCCGGCGTTTTAAAACAAAATGTTAGAAAAGGGGCAATGAACTCACCTGTGTTGCCGTGCAATGAACCACAAAAGATATGCGCACTCTTTGATTGTTGCCTAAGTATCTTTAGCACCTGAGTTATTTTAAAGAATTCGAATACGATAAGTACCTACAGGAATTGTCGTATCTATGGTTTGGTCTCGATGTGCAACTACGTGTCCTAGATTATTAGTGTGTTTCTAGAATTTCTTCTATTTAAGTTAAACTATTACCCATTAGTAACCCAAATCCCACATGAAGTATTTAAAGTATTTAAGTAAAACATTTTCAATTTATTAACTTTTAAGTTAATCATTTATTTAGGAAAATCATTTAATTATATCGATAAGGTTTATAATTTATTTTCTTTTCATGAAAATCATAATTAATTTAAGAAAAGTGTAATTAAACATGATTGGCTTATATTAAACCCATTGGGCCGTTTTTTTTTTGGGCCCATTGATAACCTTTTTTGTTTCTTGTGTTTCCTCGATAGCTTATTGAGTAACTAATCCTGGATGGTTTAAATAAACCATTTAGGTTAGTTATATGTCTTTGAAATTCCTAATGGTTTAAGTGTTAGCTTTTAAGTCAACCCATAACCTTCAGGTTCTTGTTTTCCACCCCTAATGTAACTCTCCCATGAAATTGATATCTTAGTTTAAGGAGATTCAATTGTGTTTGACTAAAAGAATGATTTCCTACAATTATTGTGCTAGAACATCCAAAGTTAGATCGATAGTTAACCCTAACATAGTTTTTTCTTATTGAAGTTTAGATCTTGTGGGCCTTATATTAGGCCTAGCTTGTCATTGTGACCCAATTGATTAATATTAAACTTAATCAAATGTACAACGGGTCAACCTTAGTTATTGGGCCAAATTAAGTGGTATTGGGCCTAATCATAGGGTTATTGGGTCTTAGGAGTTATGTGGGCCAACTTAATTTAAACGGGCTACACGTGAGTCAAGTCTAGGGCAAGTTTCATTCCTAATGAGATAAATTTGAACTTGTTGGGCCCTTACACAAGTGGGCCGATTAACACACCCATATGTGGGCCGAGCATAGGCGATTTGGGCCTATATCTTTTAGGTAAGTGACCTGCATAGAATAAACGGTGTTGGGCTTTGGTTGGACCGATTGAGATCGCACGGGCCAAGTAAACTGGGCCGAGGATGGTGCCGGCCTACACTAAAGTGACCCACGTTTGTTGCTGGGTTTTCAAACTAGCGAACCTTCCTAGATTGAAGGTTCGGCTGCATACCAATGGTTCGGCTAGTTATTTGGGACGCCCAGGGTTCGTGAATGCATGGCTACAGCATGCTGGTTCGTCTCGTGAAAGGTTCGTAGCCCGGACTCAGGATTCACATGCAAGGTTCGGCTAATGGGGGTAGACGACCATTGGTTCGTTTATGATGCAAGGTTCGCCTATGCACGTGGGGTTCGCCGAGAGTCACAGGTTCGGCCGTTATCACGCAGCAGGGTTCGTCACTACTAGGGTTCGGTGGTTGGTGTAATATGGCAGGTTCGCTACTAGTTCGGCTGGCCTACAGAAGGGTTCGCCAGGCAAGAAGGGTTCGGCTCCCTTCAGCTCAACCTGGAAAAAGGTTCGGCCGTCCCTTCTTTTCCAGCTTCACTCACGAACCCTACCTGCAACAACACCATTTTCGAGCTCTAATCCGGGCAAGGTCGTTCCTTGGGTCGACATTCATGTTAGAATGTTGCCTAAATGTGTATTTTGTGCAAAAAGATCCTAAACCGGTCGTGTGTGCGTGTGTGGGTCGAACAACCGCAACCATACCAATGAAAACCCTAAATTTTCGAACCTTTAAACATCCATACCTCAAAATCGGTTGGTCAAATCTACAGATCGGTTGTACTTCCTTGAAGAGGATGATGAGAGCTTCGTGTGAGCACCAAGAACGCCCGATTTCGTCTCCAAACGATTGAGATCTTGAAGGTTGAAGATGAAGAACTTAAGAGAGAGAGGTACGGGAGAGAGAGCTACAGAGAGAGAGGGATGTGTAAAAATGAAAGAAGTTAGTTCTTTCCACGTTTATATACCCCGAGGGTATTCGGGTTCGTTTCGTTTGCTCGGTTCGCGTTTTCGTAGCGTTTCCGGATCGTAACGCGTGTAATCACGTAATTTAAATAAAAGGCTTTATTTTATGTGTTTGGAAAGTGGCTATTTCTAGTAATGATATTAAATGTTATTTTCTTAATTTAATTATCGAAGTTTATAATTTTTACGCGTTTTATTATTTATTCGCGTATTATAGTTTACGCGCCTAAATTAAAATAGTTTTGTTTTAATTTATATATGATGAGTTTCAAAATTGTAAAAAAGGAAATATTTTATTTCCTTAACTTCATTATCGTTCGAATCGTCTTTCGTTTCGTTTCGACAGAAAACGTCACTTACGCGCGTCTTCGTACAGAGCGCTAACTGTACGAACACGATCGTACGTTTCACTTTCTAATTTTGTTGTCTACTTTTCAATCATCGTTTCAGATCGTTAAACTGTCAGATCTATTCGTACAGATCGTCACCTATACGAATAGTTCGTCGGTTTAGCTTTCCGTAACAACAACTGTTATAGTATTGTTTTGATTAGCCTCACGTACATGCTATCCTAATAGATCCTAGCAAATAAACCCATGATGGTTTAGGGTTGCCAGATAATTACCTGACTCAAGAACCATTGTTCTGTACTTAGTTTCTGCTAAATGTTTATGAATCTGTTGTTTGATAATGTGAAATGACTTTGACTATCAATATGAACATGAAATAGAATGGAATGTGTATAGTTGGTGTCTGTTTACTGTTCGTGCTACCGTTGCGATCACTGTTCCGGCACCGGTTTCGGCACTGTTGTTACACCGGCCCCTCTTCAAATTGTTGCTCCATCTCCTTCGCAAATAAATGCACCAGGCCCTGATGTCCAGTCCTCTTCTTCTAGTCAACAGGATATTTTCACCCAAGAGTACGTAGACTGGAGCAGCCTGCCTGAAGATGTAGGCTAGGCCCTCATCACCTCTGAACCAACAGAATTTGCTCTCATGGCTGTTGGTGACGATCCTACTCCTTCTGATCAACCTGTAGCAGACACTCCTGATGCGCATGTATCTTCTTCTACTCTGGAAAAACTATGCACCGATGCGTGCATTGAGGCTTTTGCTAAAATAAAGAAAGTCAACATGTTGCTTCAACAACAAAATCAGGAGTTTGAGCAACTGCTAGATAATAAAAATTCTAAAGTACAAAAATTAATAAAAAATAAAAAGAGGAAAATTTCTATCTTAAAGACTGAAAAATCCAACCTACAAGCTCTATTTGGTTTGCAAAAGAAAACTATGCAGCCTGTAGAGATGAACCGTCTCAAACCAAAGTCAGTTGTGACAAGTGGGTTGAATCCTGCAAAGGATTCAAAATGCTTCTGAGTAAGCGACTTCACAGTAAGGCCAAGTTCGGAATTGGGTACAATCACACTAGTCCTCCAGAGGACTATGCCCCGATTGACAATGAAATAAATGAGATTGATTTTGAACCCATCTCCCCTACCTTTCTTCCTGATGAAATTTGAGCCATAAAAATCACACCTCCAAGCGTGTACCAACCTAGACAGTTTCCTACGTTTGTTTAGTCCATTGAAACAAACGTGGAAAAATTGGAAGAAAAACACTTGTAAAGTGATCATAACAATAATTCTTCTGAACATATTGAGATTTCTCCAACCATGAGCTATACTCGAAGTTCGGAAGGTACAACTCTCCTTGAAACCTCTGATAATAATGCAACCCGCCTTGACAAAGGAAAGAGGCCCATGATTGATATCATATTCCATCCTTCTCATGCTCACCCACCTTATCCAATAATGAAGGCAAATAAGCTTTTCATCCCTAACTATTAGTCTCTATATCCTGCTTGTCTAAAGTGTTTCAAGTACAATCACACTACTGAAAATTGCTGGACAAAAACTCCTTTGGAGAAAGCTCGAGATAAACTGAATGCTGAAAAATCAAAAGTTGAACAGGCTTCATCATCAAAAGAGAATCTACCCAATAAGATGAAGAAATCAAAGAAGGCAAATAGATCTTCAGCTAACAGGTCAATAAGATCTAACACCCATCCATCTCTTCCCTTTTCTTCATTTCTATCCGCTTCTCCGGACCATCCATTCTTGGAACACCACCTTCTTATCCCGTGGTGACTCCTGCTTCCTATTATACTGCTGTTGTGAACCCTTCTTCTATGGATTCACAAATAAATATTTTGCATCAAAATCAGCAACAGCTGATACAAATGATGCAGAAATTGATAAATAACACTCAGCAAAACAAATAAGCATGTAAAGATTTCTCTTCTTTCTTCTAAACTAAATTATGACCCATATCTAACTGATTGCATTCGATTCTCATGTGCAGAGACCTTCTTCAAACCCAAATCATCTATGGTATGTGGACAGTGGAGGCTCTAGGCACATGACAGGATGCAAATCCATCTTAAATAACTTCATTCCAAAGAATGGAGGATCTGTTTCCTTTGGAAACAATGCAAAGGGTTGGATAGTAGGGTCTGGTTCTGTCCTGAGTGGAAAACTGGACTTCAAAGATGTAAGCATAGTTGAAAACCTCAAGTTTAATCTTTTGAGCGTTTCTCAACTAGCTGACAAGAACTGTAGTTCATTTTTCACCAAGGACAGCTGCAAAATCATTTCTCCTGAAATAAACTCAAAAATAAAGATCTTAATTGATCAACACACCTTGCTAACGGCGAAAAGAAGTGGAAATGTCTACATTATAGACATGACCACTGATTCTCAAACATCCTCTCCTACTTGTTTGATAGCCAAAGCATCATCTTCTGAAACTGCTCTTTGGCACAAAAGATTCAGGTATCTTAACCACGAAACTCTTCATAAGCTTTCTACCCTTTCTTTAGTAAGAGGATTGCCTTCCAAAGAATTTCACTTTGAAGGTCAATGTGAATCTTGCTTAACGGGAAAGCAGCATAAAACATCACATAAGTCCATTGAGGAATCCAAAACAACTAACTGTCTCAATCTGCTTCATATGGATTTGTTTGGTCTAGTGAAGGTAGCCAGTTTGGCAAGAAAGAGATATTGCTCAGTTGTTGTGGATGACTACTCAAGATTTTGCTGGACCTTCTTCCTCTTTAGTAAAGATGAGACTTCTGATAAAATAATTGCCCTTATCACCCAACTTGAAAGACAATTTGGTCTTCCTGTCAAGACAATAAGGAGTGATAATGGCACTGAATTCAAGAATCAGGTTCTTAATAAGTTCTGCATCTCTAAAGGAATCCTCAGAAAATATAGTGTTCCTAGAACTCTTGCTCAAAATGGAGTTGTGGAACGAAATAATACGACACTTATTGAAGCTGCCTATGAAGTCCTTCATGACATAAAGCCTCTCATTTCCTTCTTTAAAGTTTTTGGGTGTCCATGTTTCATTTTGTACACAAAAGACTCTTTGTCCAAGTTTATTGCTAAAGTTGACTCTGGATAGTTTGTTGGATACTCTCAGACCTCTAAGGCTTACCGAGCTTTCAATCTTAGGACAAAAATTGTTAAGGAAACTATTGATGTTAAATTCAATGAATCTGCATCAACTTCCTCTTTCCCATCAGCTACTGATGACCTCTTTGATCTTGAAAGCTTCACCTACATTTCTTCTACTCCTTCATTAGAATGGTGTCAAACCTCTGAAGATCTATCCTCTCTTGAGGAATGTTCTGTTTCTGAATTCTGTACCTCTATTCCCTCTTAGCAAATAAATCCTCAAGACCAAGATGAACAAATATCTACTCCCTTATCCCCAACTTTGGATAATGTACCTGTAGATATTCCTGAACATGTTCATACTTCCCTACTAGAAAACTCCCCTGGCCCCACTGAAAACTCATCTTCTTCCGATGCTGCCTCTACAAATAACTATTTTGACATCATTCCCTTTAACAGAAATCATCCTCTAGAACAGATCTTAGGTGATTCAAATAAAGGTGTTCAAACTAGGAGCCAGACTTCAAACTTCTTCCTTCATGCAGCCTTTTTGTCCCAAATTGAGCCTTCCAAATATCAGGAAGCTCTTAAAGATAATAATTGGGTAGAGGCTATGCAAGATGAACTATTACACTTCAAAAGGATAAATGTTTGGACTCTTTGCCCCTTGCAGTAGGAAAATAACCTATCAGAACTAGATGTGTATTCTGAAATAAAATAGATGACATAGGCATCATGATCAAAAGTAAAGCCAGATTGGTAGTGCAAGGGTACTGCCAAGAGGAAGGCATCAATTATGATGAAACCTTTGCTCCCGTGGCCAGACTAGAAGCCATCAGACTCTTCCTAGCATTTTCTATATCCCATAATATAAAGGTATATCAAATGGATATAAAAAGTGCATTCCTGTATGGGACTATAAAGGAGGAAGTCTATGTTTGTCAGCCTCTAGGGTTTGATGGTGTTCATCATCCTGATTGGGTGTACAGACTAGACAAAGCACGTTATGGTCTGAAGCAGGCACCCAGAGCATGGTATGACATTCTTTCTCAATTCCTTCTTTCTAATAAATTTTCTCTGGGAACCATTGATAAGACTTTGTTCATCAAGAGGGTAGACAAGGAGCTTTTGCTGGTCCAAATTTATGTGGATGATATCATTTTTGGATCAACAAAACCTTCCTTGTGTGAAAAAGTTTATAAATTAATGTCTTCTAAGTTTGAAATGAGTGATTTAAGTGAACTAAAAAGATTTTTAGAAATCCAGGTCAAACAAACCCCCAATGGGACTTTCATTCATCAATCTAAATATGTAAAGGATCTTCTAAATAAATTTGATATGAATGATTGCAAAATAATCTATACCCCCATGGCAAGAAGTCCAGGAATAAGTCGAGATGAAAATGGTGAACTTGTAGATCAAACCCTCTATAGGTGCATGATTGGATCTTTGATGTATCTTACTGCATCAAGTCCAGACATCATGTATGCAACATGTGTCTGTGCAAGATACATGTCTGCCCCCAAACAATCCCATCTGTCATTTGTGAAGAGGATACTCAGATATCTTAAAGGCACTCCTGTGCTAGGTATCTGGTATCATGCTAATCAAACTTGTAAGCTTGTTGGTTTTTCAGACAGTGATTATGATGGATGCTCGCTCACCAGGAAGTCTACTTCGGGAGGATGTCAATTCTTTGCAAATTTCTTAGTGTCATGGAAAAGCAAAAAGCAAACATCGGTGTCAAATTCAACTGCTGAAGCTGAGTACATTGCAGCAGCCCATTGCACTGCCCAAATCCTTTGGTTACAATACCAACTGTTGGATTTTAGAATAACTGAACTTAAAACACTTCTCTTAATAGATAGCAAAGCTGCCAAAAACATAATAAAGAATCCTGTCCACCATTCTAAAACCAAACACATAGAAATAAGGCATTACTTCATTAGTGACTGTTTTGAAAAGGGATTAATTGTCCCAGAACATGTCTTTATAAGTGACCAAATAGCGGACATATTTCGCAAACCCTTGGAATCTTCAACCTTTTCTACGTGGCCAAATTGGGAATGATAAATATGAGCTAATAAACATGGTTAAGAATATGTTTCTTAAACCATTAATTAAATATATAAAAGGATAATCCTTAATAATTGTCCTAACAAAGGATATTTGATAAACCACTGATATAGCGACCTTGGTCTCTCTCAGTGGTTGCCCAAAAACATGGATAGGATCAGTGGTTATGCTAGCCACTGCTTCATATCTATCCGCGGTTAAAACCTTTCGTTGTTACATTATAAGCCTTCTGTGGTTTCTTGCCCTTCCGATGTCTCTATTCCTTCCGAGACATCTAACCTCATCACTCATTCATGGTTACTTTTCTTCCAAGGATAAGGTTCTTCCGATGTTCAAAAATCTCTTCCTTTGTTAACTTCTTTTCTTTATAGTTAACTAATTCTTGAGACTTACGTCTGATTTGACTGTCACTAATCGCTCTGCAAGATTAGACCCCCTAAAATTAATTGAATTGACCCTCATTAATTGTTCTCACGGCTCGATAATATCTTCGCATTTTACCTTTCTACCCTTCTACTCTCTAATGACCACTGATCTTACTTATATTAGCGGTCACCCTCTTAAGTTCTTAAGTTATTTCACTATAACTTAACGAAGTCTCTTGATCTTCTTTTGATCAAGAAAACCCTTCGTTCAAATTCAAATCTTTTGAACGCTTCTCATGGTGAAGGACAACTGCTTGTCAGGCATGTCGCCTGGCACGACGCACTTACACTAATTCCGTCTGAGGTTGATGCTCATGATGATGGTGTAACAGCATCGGACCAGGCTTCATTCCTTACAAAGCTTTGTATGTATTTCAGGGTATGCATGAACATACTCCTTTATCATTTGTTCTTCTCTCTCTTGCTCACAGGTTTGTCCAAAGGGTAAAAACCCTAAGGTAAAACTTTTGGTAAGTTATAAGTAGTGGAAGTTTTTATTTATGAAACCTCCTTTGTGTGCGAACGGCTAAACTTCCTCACCTTTTTCTCTCTAAATTTAAAGCAATGATTTGTACTCAAAATTTGCGCTAATAACTGCTTGGTGTTCATCGTCGCAAAAATGGCATTTGAAGCTTTGAAAATCAAGCCGCACAACCTCGGAGCTTACCTTGTTAAATCTTCTGAGTACCCTCACTAAAATGAAGCTATCGACATTCTGGTAAACTATTTCGTTCATACTGCTCTCATCCTAAATCCTCCTATCTCGGAAGTTGCTCTAAACTAGTTTTTGGCAAACTCCTCATTGGTGACAAAGGATGACTCTATTGAAAGCTTCGCTTCGATGGTCGCTAGTCAACGAGCCACCCTCACCCCCTCCAAAATAAGTGTTGCCCTAAATTTGAACGACACCAAGACTTCGACAACTGTTTTTTTAAACCTTCTCCATAATGCCTTTGTTCAGTGTGATTATCAGGGTGACCTAAAAAACAGGACCTCGTACAAAGCTTTCTTCTACCCTAAGTACAAGTTCCTGTATCACATGATTTACAGTGTCTGTCTCAAAAGTCCATGAGTTGGGGAGAAATTCCATATGACACGCAATATGTCATGTATGCTATTCTGTCTAATGAAAAGGTCAACTTGTCTCAAATAATTTTTTACCATATGGTACATCACCAGAAAAGTCTCAAGTTTCTACTGTATCCTAGGTTTGTGATGGATTGTCTCTTTGCTGATCTTAATAATGTTTGTCATATTGCTCCTCTTTCTACTATCAAGAGCATTGACAAACAGGTGTTTACTAGATTAAACACTGATGCAGGACACATGGATGACACTAAGGAAACACCCATCCTTGGTGAACACACATCCACCTCTTCTTCCACACCTGTACAGGTACCGGCCAAAAGGAAACCCTCTACCAAAGCCTCTAAACCTATAAATCCCAAAAAGATTGTTCAGGAAGATGAGATCCCTGAACATGTCTCTACCCTCACTGGGCAATTGGATACATCTGTTCCTTCCTCACAGATGAATCAAGCACCTCCAACCAATCTAGCTCCTCATCAATCCTCTAAACAGGATGACGTTGTATTCCAAAGGGAACCCTCTCTAACCACTGAAATGTCACATGACACCTAGATGGTAGTCCAATCTCCCAAGGACACCTCTGCTTCTTCTCCACAAATAGCCCCTCACTCTCCTGCCCACGTTCTCCATGAGATTGACTCTATGTTTGAGCAACTTGGTTCTCCTCCACCTTCACCAATAGAGGAACAACCACATCAAACCTTTGCTCAAACTCATCAATCTCATACCAATGGAGAAGAGGATGAGATCAGGATGTCTAGTACATCTAGACCTCTTGATCATATATCTGGAGCATTCATCTCATATGAGAACCAATGGGCTGTCATTTGAATGGATCAGGTAATAATACTCCCAATATGGTAACAGTCCATGAAGTTCTTGAAACTGAGGCTAGAAATCCCCGGAACCAAGAAAAAGGAGTCCATGACATTCATGAGATGGACCCAGGTCATGATTAAACTGACTCATTAGTCAGGGATTCGGATGATATCCGTAAAAGGATGGACGAATCAGATCTTAAAATGAAGGAATTGACGGATTCTGTTGCTCATATTCAGGCTGATGTGACTAAGCTCACTGGGTTAGTCACAACAATCTAGAATAATCAAGTCCTGCAACCCAAATCCATCCTCATGCAGGCACCTTCACTTGAAGGTACTCCAAACACTCCACCTACTTCCATTGCCCCACCTTCTCAACTTGCGCTTTTCAAGATGTGTTAAACCCACTTCTTTTGGCCCATCTAACTACCCTGCTTCAAACGTTTACCCACCAATGTCTCGCCACTCAAAAGATCCAACTGGATATACTAAAAATTTCAGTGGATACCAAAGTCTCCTCCTTACAACATGAAGTTTCTAACCATACTCGCTTTCTTGAGTCTCTTACTGGGATTGGTCCTCTTTCTCCCTGGTTCAAGGAATAGGCTGATGAATCCAAAAAGAGGGAGAATGACAAGCTCTTGTTTGATGCCCAAGCTACCAAGAGGGCAGAAGACAAGACTGAGCAGAGGAGGATGAAGCAAATACGATTGAAAAATCAAGAGGCACTCCTCAAAGCAGCACTGGATCAACCGTTCCGGACTGAAGCTGCTAAGGCTAGCTTAGAGCAGAAGCAAAAGGAAGCTGATGCTCAAATAAACGCTGGAACATCTGGAGTATCCAGAAAACCCAAACCTTCTAAATCAGCTCCCATTGAGCAAATAAAGCCCACAACCGCTGTCTTATCTTCCTTTGCCTCAACTACTTAGGAAATACCAATTCCATCTGGTTCTGTCCAATCTGAGCACAATCCCAATTTCCTAAACATGTCTCTCCCGCCATATATATCCCTTCTTCACCCATACACACAAATAAAGAAAGCTCACCTCCCCTTTTTCCAAATTCTGCCTCTCAAACCTCCTAGAACTATCCTCAAAAACCTCCCTTCCTACTACTCTCAATGCCTCCAAAATTGGTCAAAAGCAGCACCAATAATCACTCAGTCTTTCTCAATAAGACAAAAGAATGTGGCCAAAAACACAAAAACACCTAATAACATATCTCAGGAACTTCTAACCCCTACTCAAGAACCTAGCTCAGACTTAAATGATGATCAGCCCATTTCCTCTCTTATTTCAAGAAAGAGAAGGCTCATATTGGCTGATGATGATGAGTCTGACCTTCCCAAAACCACCACAGCTCCCTCACAAATAAGATCAACAGATGCTGAGAAACCACAAACTTCTCTAATAAAGGAATCCTATTCACCTATTAGGACTTTCCCTTCCGATGAAGAACTTCGGAAGATAAAGAATAAAGAAACAGAGAAGGAAAATATGATCCTAGCTGGTCTAGAAGCCATTGGTCTCTCAGGAGATGAACTGGTAAAGACCTATCAGGAAAAAATTGCCTGATTGGATCAGCAGCAAGATAAAGCCTATCAGGCTGAGAGGGAGTAGCTGATTAAGTTTTTGCTGGATGAAGGGAAGTACAAAGTTGAAAACTTCAGCAAATGGGATATTACTAGCCTCAGAAATGAAGTTGAAGTCTTATCCAAAAGAATAAAGGCAGAAGTCAAGAAGAAAAAGACCATTAAGCAGAGGAAAAGAATAAAACACATCCTCATCCAAAATCAATGGGGACCAAAGAATACAATTACAAGATGGAGAGATGATGTTCTGTTTGATGAATGGTCAAAGTTCAATAGAGAGAACAGTGAACATCTTGAGCTTTGGAAAGAAGTCACTACCCCTTCTTCCTTTATAGTGACTCAGCTCAAGGATGCCAACCCAAGCACAATGATCGATCATTTGCTAGATTCACCTATGGGAAGCCTAGGTGTTGGGTCTGCAGAGTCTCCATCTGCTGTCAAATTCTGACCCTGGGTTGATGTTAATAAGGAAATCTTTCTTGATCTTCTGATAAACTATGGGCCTCATCAACATGTTGTAGTAAAGAAGGTACTTGATTCAAATGATCAAGTGATAAGAAGATAAATAATACATTCGCCAGTTGGAGCTGCTCTTCCCTTAGGTCTACCTTCTAAATCCCAGCCTCATCATATCAAAAACTCCAGAACAAGAATAAAAAGATGGTTCAATAACTCTATCTCCGAGAGCATGGCCATTGAAAGATATAATGGTTCAAGAATCTTCTTCTCAAATTGGGATGAGATTCTCACCCTACCAATTGATGATCTGAAAGAACTGTAGCACAAGACTCTGGATAATGCTGATAAAGAGTATGAAGTTATAAAATATGTTCGAACTCTTAGAAATAAAATTGGTCTGGCTTTAAAACAAAAATAAATGGTTTTGGCTTCATCAGTACAGAGGGAGATTGTTGGAAAATAAGGACTGATGAGCAAAACCACCGAAGCTAGAAAAATGAATAAATCGCGGATTGACCAGCCGCGGATGCTTCTCTTCCGATTAAAGAACTGCTTCAACATCGAAAGATCAACAGCAGAAGATTCGCCAAAAAGAACTGCCGCTGAACTTATCTACCTCAGAAGACACTAGCTGATCATGACACATTCGGAAGACATCCGTTGCATCAGAAGATATCAAATGACTCGGAAGTCAATCTCCTATTCTGAAATAACTGATTGTTTAATCAGTTTCTGATGATCATCTTCCGAAAGAATAACCACTGAACATAAGTACAACTACTTCAACCTCGAAAGACCTGAAGACTCCTGTTGATTCAGTGTCTGTAACAATGTCAGCTATTTGTCTTATTATTTCTTGTCTTGTATCTCAGAATGTTGGGTATATAAGTCCCAACATTCTCTAAGTAAATCGAATTACTTCCCCCAAAATTCCTTGTGCTTTCTATCTTTTCTATTGTCTCTTTATAAGCAAGGAAACTAAACAACGAAAACAACCTTGTGCAAAACTTTAGAGGGAGTAATACCAAAGCTTTGACTAAGTGTCTAAAACCTTTGTTCCTGGTAAAACAGCTTCTCCTTGAGGTTTTTGTTTTCAACAGGCAGTCTATGCCTCGACTTCCGAAACAACCATCTTGTGGTTTCAGAATTCAGTTTCAAGTTTATGCACTTCACCGCGAGGACAATATTCGTTCGCGGTTCAACATCCTTTTAAACTTGTCCCAAGGTTGGGCGTTGGCTACATGGAGCCCTAGGTTTTGGACATTTGCATTGCACCACGTGAGGGCAGCTCCCTCAAGAGTTCTAGCAGCGAACTTGACCCAGTCTTTGTTTATGCAGTTTCTCATGGCAAAGGCCGACTCCGCCTTTTCCATCCGGCGTAATAGTCCGACGGCACCATCGGTACCGTTGAATGAATGGGGTTTGCAATCAAGAAACATTTTGAATGTGCAAAGAGGTGGGTTGAGGTTTGCTCTTGAAATATGCAAAGAATAGAATTTGGTTCTGTAAAGAATAAAACGCGTTGAAATAGAAACGAGTGATTATGGTGCAAGGTAAATTCAGAAATGAGATTCGTCACCTTGGTTTAGTTGATTCTTAGTACGGGTAGCTTCTAGTGCAGCAAATGCCTCTTCAACTCGCTCGTTGATGGTGCGTTCAATTTAGCTGGTGTCAGACTGATGTTCCCACGTCCTCCCGCATTTTGTCGTCCTCCGCGTATTCCAGCCATGATCTTTATAGCGAGAATAAGCGTTAGAGTGTTCCCAAGAATTAAGATTATGTGTGCGATTGGTACGTAAAGGAAACATGTATAAATTCGCATAGACAAGATTTTCAATAATAGATAATAGTCTTGATATATAATAAGTTGTACTGGTTACAATTCATTTAATACCAAAACATTTAGATTCCAAATTATTCAGTACAAAGACACAATCCGTCTCTACTAGGTCTATGCTATGTTAATCACGGGAATTGTCGATAGTGGAATCAGAATCAGTGTCCTCTGCTGGTTCCTCTTCCTCAGTGTCAGACTCTTCCGGGTCTGGAATGACAGCTCTGTCCTCTAGCTCTTCGATTCTAGCTTCAGCGATGGCAGCTCTGTCTTCAGCCGCCTAGAATAGTGCAATCAACTAGCTCATATCTCGATCCATCTTGTTGACTACACTACAGAGTTCTGCATGTCGGGTGTTGGTGTATCTCAGTTCCTCTTCAAGACACTCGACTCGGTCGTCCGCCCAGGCCAGGTCTCAATTCATTTTGGAAATGACATCCGACTCAAGACAGTGCCTCTTGGGCTCGGGTGGTTCTAGTATGGGTGATGCATTTCTGGGTGACTCCTCCATGGGGTCCTCCTCAGGATCCCCGTCAGGGTCCTCATCAGAATCTTCCTCAGGATCATCTGATGATAGGGGATGCTGGTCAGGCATCTCTACGGTCACTAGTAGAGGTGATGCAGGTAGTGCTGGAGCTATCGGATCCTCCTCATCACAATAACTGAAGTCTCTGATACCAATATGTCGCCCCCGGCCTTCCCGGCCTTCCCGAGTGCGCGACGGGTACTGTCAGGATCGCAGTCTCCGGTCAAAAAATTGAGAGAACTACATGTCTGGTTGCATACGAACATCCAAGTTCTTGGACAAAACAACTTTATAAAATCAGAGTTGCGGAAGTAAAAGTTTAAGTTGTCAAAACAACGTTGTAAACATAAGTTGCGGAAGCTTAAATTAAAACAATTTTCAAAACAATAAAGGGTAATAGTGCGGAAGAGGTTTTATGTAATTATCATTACATAACAAGACAATTGTTTAAAAGTTCTCAAATGACCTAAGACACTAAATTGATGCATGGATTCCATCCTAGCATCCTAGTCCTCGTGCGCATGCCTTAGTTACCTGAGAAAACATGCGAGTAAAAATGGTCAACACAAAGGTTGGTGAGAGCACATTTATTCAAAAGTAGTAAACATCAAAATGTTTAAAGTAAATGTTGTTGGATTACATATCATTACAATGCAGTATCGATTGATAGCTAGTCAATACAGTTATACTATATGTGGGTTCTTACCTAAGCTGACAGTTGTGCCTCCCGCCATGTCCATCACAAGACAATGGCAAAGTGTATTGGTCAATATTGCACCCATTCCAACCTCCAGTCGGGTTGGCCTCCCTGGCACGATGGGTGGGGCTTGTCAAACCCAAATAGTACTATCCAAGATTACCAAGCTAGGCAATCCGTGCTACTAATGGTCCAAGGTGTTTTTGTGATGACTTTGAGTTTATGATGTGTGCCACACATATACATATAGTGACAAAGCATGTCCATAAGTAATCAAAATAAGTTGTTGTATCAAAAACAACTTATCATGCAATGTTGTCTCCCCAAAGGTAGAAAAGATAAAAAGGGGTCGTGGACTCACCTGATAAAATAGTTCAGTTTCTTAACTTCACAATCCATAATCTCCAAAGGTTCTTCAATTAAATGTAGTTGTTCCTCCACTTGAATTTCCTCTACCTGTATAACTAATGGTTCGTCCGCCAGGCAAATTTACGGTTAGAGACGTGAAACATGTCATGCACATCACTGACTTGATCAGGTAATCTCAGCCTATACGCCATTGGACCAATTCGTTGAACGACTTTGAACGGTCTGACATATCGTGGTGCTAGTTTTCCTTTCTTTCTGAAACGGAATACACCCTTCCATGGAGATACCTTCAACATAACCCAGTCTCCCACTTGGAATTCCAACGGCTTGCGCCGTTTGTTGGCATAGCTAGTATGACTTCTTCGGGCTGCGTGTTACCTTTGTTATATCTGGCGATCTTATTAGTGGTTTCCTGAATAAGCCCAGGCCCAGTTATTCGGTTATCTCTAACCTCGGTCCAACAGATCGGTGACCGGAATTTTCTACCCTAAAGTGCCTCGAATGGAGCACATCTGATGCTACTATGGTAAATGTTATTATAGGAGAATTCTATCATTGGCAAATGGGAGTCCCAATTTCTACCGAAATCCAAAACACATGTTCGTAACATGTCCTCTAAGGTTTGTATAGTACATTCGTTATCACCATCCGTTTATGGATGGTTAGCTGTACTCAAATTCAAGTTCGTCCCTAGAGATTTCTGCAACGACTACCAAAACCTTGATGTGAATCTACTATCTCGATCCGATATGGTAGACACTGGTACCCCATGACGCACCACTATCTCGTTGATGTACAATCTCGCCAGTTTATCCATCATGAAAATTTCACGGATTGGCAAGAAAGGAGCAGATTTAGTTAAACGATCAATGATAACCCAAATTGTATCATGACCACTTGAAGTGTGGGGTAGCTTGCTGATGAAATCCATAGTTATTTGTTCCCACTTCCACAGCAGAATCTCAGGCTGTTTCAGTAAACCAGACGGTTTCTGGTGTTCCGTCTTAACCTTCGCACACATTAAACTTCGATCGACATACTCGACTGTATCTTTTTTCATTACCGGCCACCAACAAAATCCCTGTAAATCATGGTACATCATATCGGCACCCGGGTGTACCGAGTACCTGGTCTTATGCATTTCATTAAAAATTAGTTTCCTCTGTTCGTCTTCTGCAGGAATCCACACGCGATCCTAATAGTAGATAACTCCATCTAGTTTCGTTTCGAACTGTCGCTCAGCTCCACAATCGAGCTCCTTCTTCAGATTCCCTTGCTACACTGTCTGTTGTGTGCCTGCATGATTCTGTCACATAAACTTGTCTGCTCCGTCATTCCCATTGCTCTTACGCGCAAGGGTTTGACTTGTTCCTTCCAGCTCAAGGCATCAGTTACAACATTCGCCTTACCCAGATGGTACTTAATCACACTGTCGTAATCGTTCAAAAGTTCAACCCAATGACGCTGTTGCATGTTGAGTTCCTTTCGGTCAAAAATATTGCAGACTTTTGTGATCAGTAAATATAGTACACTTGGTTCCATACAAGTAGTGTCTCTAAATCTACTGCCCCCAATTACAAATCGTGTGTCGTGTAGTTCTTCTCATGTATCTTCATCTGGCTTGATGCGTACGCGATAACTTTGTCTCGCTGCATTAATACACAACCGAGTCCCTGATGGGAAGCATCACAATACACTACAAAATCATCCATAACTTCTGGGAGAGATACAATTGGAGCATTACATAGTTTATGTTTCAAGTTTTGGAAATCTTCATCCTGTTTCTGCTCCCAAAAAAATGGTTTGCTCTTCTGGGTTAATTTAGTGAGGGGCAAGGCTATCTTAGAAAAGTTTGAAATAAACCTTCTGTAATAACCTGCCAATCCTAGAAAAGACCGTGTCTCCGTCGGTGTTGTCAGAGTATCCAGTTCTTTATTGCCTCGATCTTATCACAGTGGTCATGAATACTTTCACTGTTAATCATATGACCCAAGAACTGAATTTCTCTTAGCCAAAATTCACATTTTGAGAATTTGGCATAGAGTTGCTCATTCTTTAACAGTTCCAAGATCTTTCTGAGGTTTTGACCGTGCTCTGCTCCACTCTTTGAATAAATCAGTATATCGTCAATGAAGATAATAACAAACTGATCTAAGTACGACTTTCACACACGGTTCATGAGATCCATGAAAACCATTGGTGCATTCGTTAATCCGAAAGGCATCACCATGAATTCATAATGCCCGTACCTTGTCCGGAAAGCCTCTTCGGTATCTTCATCCTGAATCCTCAACTGGTGGTATCCGGACCACAAATCAATATTTGAAAAGTACTATGCTCCTTGGAGTTGGTCAAACAAATCATCAATCCTCGACAATGGATACCGATTCTAGATGGTCAGTTTGTTTAGTTCCCTGTAATTAATGCACATTCTAAGGGATCCATTCTTCTTTTACACGAACAAAACCGGAGCTCCCCAAGGTGAGTAGCTCGGTCGGATGAAACCTTTATCCAGCAATTCCTGCAACTGATTTGACAATTCCTGCATCTCAGAAGGCACTAACCTACATGGAGATTTAGCAACAGGAGTTACTCCAGGAATTAAGTCGATGCGAAATTCTACAGGCCGCGCTGGTGGCAACCCTGGTAGATCATCAGGAAACACTTTCGTATACTACTTCACCACTGGCATGTTATGGATCTCGACCTTCTTCTTTCCCTTTTCCACCACAAGTGCATGGAAGGCTACACATTGCTTACTCAAACACTTACGCGCTTTCATGAAAGAAATAATCTTGACATTGTGCTTCGCTTGGTCTCCCCGTACCTCGAGTAACTGATCATTCGCTCTCGGTATTCGAAGTATCTTCTCGGAACAGACTATTTCAACCGGTTAAGGAATAGTCAGTCCATTCCTGTAATGATATCAAAACTACCCAATTCCATTGGTATCAAGTCGATGGTGAATAACTGATCATTCAAGATTAATGGGAATTTTCTAAGTATAGTATGTACCATGGTTTGCTTACCGTCCGCTACTTCTATTATGTAAGGGGAGTCTAATTGTTCCTCAACATGATTAAGTTTACAAACAAAGTAGGTAGAGATAAAACTCTGATCCGCACCAGTATGAAATAAAACAGAAGCAGAAAATTTAGATTAGAGAAACGTACTGGTGACCACGTTAGGGTCTTGGAGAGTAGCTGGTGCTCCTAAAGCAAATGCCCTTTCACGAGGTGCTTGAACTCCCTGTCGTACTTTCTTTAGGAAGTTCTTAGAAAATTGGCCTAGTTCAATGCAATTAAAGCATCCTCTGTTATTGTTGTTGAGATTGTTGGAATTAGGTTGTGAGGTATGGCTAAAAAGCATGATTTGCTGCCGGTGTTGCTGGAGTACGTCACTTTTGAATCCAGTGACCCAGCCGGCCACAACCCGTGCACTGCCCACACTGTATGGTGGTAACATGATGAAATTGGCAACGTGTACACTGAGGGTGCATGCCAGTATGAGGTTTACGTGCATCATTAGTAGGCAATGCAGCAACTTGGTGGAGAGGAGTGACCATCGCATAGGTTTTGATGAGCTTCTATTTCTTCTTCTGGTGGTGCTCGGGTTTCTTTGACGGTTCCTTCTTAGCTTTATCCTAGTCCTTCTTCAAAGTTCCTGAAGTTACCATCACATCAGTAAGCTTAGCTGACAATGAGATAGATGATTCCAGAGTCATAGGGGTTTCAGCAAGTACACGACTCTGGATGCAGGCCGGAAATCCGCTTACATACTGATCAATAAGCTTTCCCAGATTTGGCACCATTTCGCGTACCAAAGCTACCGGTTCATGATAGTGGGTGGTGTAAGTCATATGATCGGCTCCCTTCATCACATGCTTAGAAAACTTAGTCTCCATCTTCTGGAGTTCATTCTTGGGACATAATTCATTCCTTAGTGGGATTTTGAAATCTGCCAAGGCATCGCCAGTGCTTCTTCCCTGCCTCGAGCTCTGATCTGGACAACTACTAATGTCCAGTGTAGTCTCCATCTTCTATAGCCATTAGATTAATCCAACAGCTCCTTCGGTACCACTGAAGCTTGGGGACTTACATCCTATAACTGATTTGTAGGAATAGTCTGAAGCAGTGCCAGTGTTGCCACTAGCTTCTCCTGATGTGTGCCAGAGTTGTTACTGATCAGTAGGGTGGCCAATGCGATAGTGTCCGGATCCAACTCCGGGTTTAGATTCTGGTTATGAGGTGGAGTCTGTGGGGAGGAGGAGGAGGTGGAGCAGGAGGTGGCGGTGCTGGTGGAGGCATGTGAGGTGGAGGTCTTCTTGGAGGCATTCTGATCACAACCGAAAGAACAACGGTTAGTGCAATGATCGAACGCAGAAGACGCAATGCAAATAAGATCCTAGTTTCTATTTTCTCTACATGAGGGTCCCTAAGTTACAATCTAGGCCAAACCGTTCTAAGTAAATGACATATATTCTCTATAACCTGGCTCTTATACGAATCTGTCACACCCCGAGCCGACGGGCTGGATCGACTTTCCCGTCGGGCGGAATGGTCTCGGGGCGCGATATCGTGTGATAATTGAGATGATCAGATTGTATACATAGAACCAAAATTTGAGGATAACTAAAGCACAATAATAATTAAATTAGGATGACAAAGTTAAATTGTAATTGTCACTGTTTGATAATTTAACTAAGTAAACTTATCAAAAGAATCATGAGTCACTATGTTGTAACTATACAAGATATCACAATGATTCACAGTTAATTAACAAAATATGTGCTTCCAAAAGCTACTAGGTCCTCTATCTGGGCATCCTAGTATGCAAGCCTGAACCTTAACTTAATCCTGTACATCACCTGAGAAACATGTAAGAAAACAAAGTCAACACATGATTGGTGAGTTCATATAGTTTAGTATTTGAAAATGAGTTTCACAAACCTTTTCAGTAACAACCTTAACCTCATTAATAACCACCTATCCTATCCAGCTCGGTATGTTTATATATAGGGCATACGTAGGGTCAAGCTTACCACCAGCCTAGCTGCCAGCCCACCACATACTAAACCACATATGGTATTATTTCTAATGATAATTAAGCGTTTTACCTAGCATTCAAATCAACATCCAGCATAGTCTTTAAGAATTCTGATTAAACCGATTTCCAATTCATTAGCATTTGAAAAACCACGTTTGAGTTTCCATCTGTGGACAACTGAATACTAGAGGGGAGTGACCCTTAGAGACACTCTTGGAGGTATTCTGTATCAATCCATAGAGGTAACCCGGGTGTGACTTTCAGCATCGATGTGTAGTTAGAAGGTATCATAAGATAACACTTGGTAAGCTAGATGGAACCATAATCATCCTAGTCACTTGTCACAAAACCGCGGATGGACAATGAAGAACAACGAATAACTAGAGGGGCTTGACTAAATGTAAACGCTCGGAGGCCAATCAGTCTATAAGAAGGTCCTGACAAAGAAGAACACTGAATGACTAGAGGGGAGTGAATCCTAGAGACACTCTCGGAGGCTAATCAATTTCTCTTACGAAGTGAAATAGCATATAGAAATAAGTATTTAGGTTACTGTATGCTTGAATAACCAAGAATTAGATATACGCGCGCTTGTACTTTGTAAATTATGTTGCTTCAATATCGGAGTTGATTTATTAAAGCTATGCGGAATGGGGTTCCGGTTAGGAAGCAGGTACATGTGCACATGGTATGGGAAAAATCAAGTACTTGATTCTATATGCTATCAGACTTACTCTTGTCTTTACCCACTGTCTTACCCTCTGCCGAGTACGACACACAATATCACATTTTTAAAAGAAAAATAAATATTTAACAATAATTATTTATCATTTCATTATTGTTTTAATAATGTTTTCACGAATGTTACACAAACATAAGCTTAAGCCCTTCTAAGCAAATAAACTAAGTATATTTCATATAAATCACAACAAATCTAAGAGTTGTTAAGTGACTAAAGGATTACAAAGAACTTAGGAATAACCTGGAATCCATGGAAGTTCAAGAAAACAACTAAGTACGGATGTGTTGATCGTATGTGTCGACTCTGAACACTTAGTAATTTCATGCCTTGGGTAATCAACTTAGGTTGTTCAAAATGAATAATCTAAGGTAATGATTAACTCAAAGATGAACAAGAATCAAGTTGAACAACAAAGAACTATCAAAGGACTTGACGTTAATCTAATGGGATTTACTTAATTTCTAACTTGTTAACTTATAAATTTTCATAAAAATAACATATAATTTTAGTAAAACGAAATGACTTATAATTCAACAGACCTTATTAAAATGTTTTAAAGTAACTTAAAGGATTTTGAAACTTAACTTTTATAACTCAAATAAAATTTATAAAAGATGATTTATTTAAAGTTGTATCTTTCATGATCATAGGCCTTATGCAAATAGGGTTTTACTTGTATTTAACTAAAGGATAAGGATTCATAGAAAGTATCTAACTTAGAGTAACTTAGAGGAATTATAGAACACATTAGTAAGTATATAGGAAACTTAGTTGCACACCAAGACCGAAACCCTATATACGTCAACTCTAAGTACTTATAGTATTCGAATCGTAATAAATCAACTCATGTGTTGAAGATACATAGTCTACAATCAATGAACACACATATCATTCTTGGTTCATTTGCATAGCAACACAGGTGAGTTCATTGTTGTTGTACCCAGGCCTTCCCAGCCTGTCCGAGGGCGCGACGCGACTGTCAGGATCGCAGTCTCCTGTCAAACAGTTGCGAGACCTACATGTCTGGTTGCATATGTACATCCAAATGCTTGGACAAGACAGTTTTATAAAATCAGAGT
The DNA here is from genome assembly GCA_009363875.1 of Mikania micrantha. NCBI lineage: Eukaryota > Viridiplantae > Streptophyta > Magnoliopsida > Asterales > Asteraceae > Mikania > Mikania micrantha. Next base: position 23,623,784 of record CM018680.1, read on the forward strand.
TACGGAAGTAAAAGTTTAAGTTGTCAAAACAACGTCGTAAACATAATTTGCGGAAGCGTAAATTAAAACAGTTTACAAAACAATAAAGAGTAATAGTGCGGAAACGGTTTAAGTAATTATCATTACATAAAAAGTCAGCTATCTATATGTTCTCAAATGACCTAACACAAGTGTATCGTTCAATATTGCACCCATTCCGACCTCCAGTTGGGTTGGCCTCCCAGGCGCGATGAGTGGGGCTTGTCAGGCCCAAATAATACTATCCAAGATTACCACGCTAGGCGCTCCGTGCTACTAACGGTCCGAGGTGTGTTTGTTAGGACTTTGAGTTTGTGATGTGTACCACACATATACATATAGTGATAAAGCATGTCCATACGTAATCAAGATAAGTTGTTGTATCAAAAACAGTTTATCATGCAATGTTTTCTCCCCGAAAGGTATAAAAGATAAAAGGGGGCAGTAAACTCACATGATTGAGCAGTTCCGGTATGTATGTGTTTGCCACTTGCGAATGCTAGCACCTGCTAGTATGCACCTATAACCATATAGGTGTGAGTATGCGTTTTGTGGTGTGTTGTATCCCATACAACTCCAAGTGTCGGTGTGTTCATCCGAATGTGTGTGTTAACTCGACGAATCGTTGGTGACACCTTTGTTGTGTTTAGTTTACTTATGTGCTAATTGAATCTTAACACGCATGTAGGACATCATCATACATACTATGACTCTAATCGTAACACTTTCACACATGTCGTGTTACGAAATCTTAAAGGTTACCATTTTTGGAAATTTTCCCTTTTAGGAAAGTTTAGTTATGAAATCCCGTTTCATAATTCTAATACATCTAGTATGTTTGTAAAAACATATGTAAATACTTAAAATACACTGTTTGTGCATAAATTGCCATTTATACCATTTTGCCCAAATAAAGTTTCCTAAAATAGTAAGTATTAATTTAAAGCTCCATTTTCAAAAATAAAAGTTTCCAATATCCTTAAAAATCAATTTTAAACATATTCCAATAATAACAAATCACCGAAACATGTTCAAGCATCAAAACCCCTCTTTTGATTTACAAAAGTTTCCATATATGGTAAGTTTTTATAAATTCATGTTTTTCACAAAATCAAATACACAAATGTGTTTCTAAACACTTCAATATGCATTTAACAACATCTAGACATGTCTTAACATGTCTAGATCATTAAAAATCACCAAAATGCAACTAAAAAGCTTCCTAATAGTCTGAAGCAGTGCCAGTGTTGCCACTAGCTTCTCCTGATGTGTGCCAGAGTTGTTACTGATCAGTAGGGTGGCCAATGCGATAGTGTCCGGATCCAACTCCGGGTTTAGATTCTGGTTATGAGGTGGAGTCTGTGGGGAGGAGGAGGAGGTGGAGCAGGAGGTGGCGGTGCTGGTGGAGGCATGTGAGGTGGAGGTCTTCTTGGAGGCATTCTGATCACAACCGAAAGAACAACGGTTAGTGCAATGATCGAACGCAGAAGACGCAATGCAAATAAGATCCTAGTTTCTATTTTCTCTACATGAGGGTCCCTAAGTTACAGTCTAGGCCAAACCGTTCTAAGTAAATGACATATATTCTCTATAACCTGGCTCTTATACGAATCTGTCACACCCCGAGCCGACGGGCTGGATCGACTTTCCCGTCGGGCGGAATGGTCTCGGGGCGCGATATCGTGTGATAATTGAGATGATCAGATTGTATACATAGAACCAAAATTTGAGGATAACTAAAGCACAATAATAATTAAATTAGGATGACAAAGTTAAATTGTAATTGTCACTGTTTGATAATTTAACTAAGTAAACTTATCAAAAGAATCATGAGTCACTATGTTGTAACTATACAAGATATCACAATGATTCACAGTTAATTAACAAAATATGTGCTTCCAAAAGCTATGTAACATCAGTGCCGGACGCGTGCCGGAACAGTGATCGTAACAGTAAACATGTACAGTGATTCAGGTACACAATTCGTTAAACTATGTTTAGACTATTTATACATTTGATTAGCATGGAACTATTAAACGATTGTCTGAATCTGACTAAAACTTTAGGGTTTAACAGTCAGAAAACATGTCAGACAACACAGTGTTGAAACACGAATACATGATGTGATATTAGTTTACATAAACGTATGTGAGATGAGACAAAACCAAACCTTAATGGTTATTGTTGCAGAATGCTAAACCGACGAGTTATTCGTATAGGTGACGATCTGTACGAATGATTCTGATAGTTTAACGTTCTGAAATAATGACTTAACAGTAGAAAACAAGAATCAGAAAGTCAAACCATCGACGTGTTCGTTCGAATGACGATTCGAACGAATACGCGCGATGGTGACGCGATCTGATGAAACGATAACGAAAACGAATAACGATTCGAACGATCATAGATTAAGGAAATAAAATATTTCCCATTTTACAATTTTGAAACTCATCATAAAATAAATTAAACTTGAATTATTTCATTATATCGTTAATGAATTTTATGAAACGCGAAAATTATTTAAAACGCGTAAAATATTATAATTCGATATTTAATTATACGCAACGATATTTTATATAATTTCTAATGATATTATAATTTAGTCATCCTCAAAATAAATTATTTTATTTTATTTACGAAAGATGCGCGTAACGTGCCGGATACGCGACGAAAACGTAAACCGAGCAACCGAAACGAACCCGAACCACTCCGGGGTATAAATACCCTAAATGAGTTGGATTTTTCTCATTTATTACAAATCACTCTCTCTCTCTACTACCTTTCCCGTCCACCTCTCTCCTCACCACCAAAAATCACCATTTTTGAACTTTGAAGCTTTGGATCTTGCTCAAACCTTAACCGATTCACGTGTTCTTGGAGTCTAAACGACCATCTTGAAGCCCTCTACTCAAAAGTACAACTCATCTGAAGATCCAGCCAAGGAAACTCGAGGTATGAGTCAAAGAAAAGTCACGAAATTAGGGTTTTTAACCCATTTGCTCGACCACACTAGTGAAACCGGCTAAACACTCACTAAAACCGACCACATAGACTTGAGAGGCTCGATCTGCTTAGCCATATAACCATGAGAAACCTACAGTAGCCATGGTTTCGTAATGGAGATGACAAGGTTGCTGGTTCGTGGAAGGTTATGGTGGCCGAACCCACACCTTAGACGACCGAACCCTAGTTCTCTCACGAACCCTTCACGAACCAGACTACATACAAGACGAACCCTTAGCCACCACCGAACCCTGTTACACCTTCGTGAACCCTAGCCGAAAGTATTAGAGGTTTTCTGGCCGAACCTTGTTGAACCATACGAACCATGGGATAGGTAGCTGTCACTGACGAACCCTAATGACATGGAGCCGAAGCTTCTCTGCCTAACCTCCATCTCTTTCTCGAACCTGTAGCATGGTGAACAATAGCTGAACCCTAGGCGAAGCTATGGCATCTTACGAACCCAGCCGAACCATTTGACAACACCGAACCCTCATGCGGTTCCCGAACCTGGCTAACCATTTCATCGGATGAAACCATGGTGATGGTCTGTTCAGCGAACCTTTGTTGTGTCTACAAATCTGGCCGAACCCTTGAGCCAAGATCATTAGGTTCGCTGGAAGGAGAAACCATGTATCCCTTTTTGTCGGCCGAACTATCTGTTTCATTCGTTTTGTGATTAGGCCCAGTGAAAGCAAACAGGCCCAACAGCCTATTCGTTTGGCCCAATTAAGTTGAGATAGTCCAAATGGATACCTATAGGCCCATGATTACTATTTCAGCCCAACCCTTGATCGGCCCAACAGAAAACACATGTTTTGGCCCTTTGTTTTGTTCGGCCCAACCGAAAATCAAAGTTTCTCTTGGCCCAATAGCATGATCCACCCAAGTAAATTAAATTGGATCCATAAATTCGATTCACAACACTTATAAGGCCCATGGGATTATTCGGCCCAACATTTACTTTAGGCCCAAACATGATAATCGACTAAATCATGTAGCCTAATAGTCTATCCGGCCCATAGGACTCCTCTCGACCCAATAGTCGGCCCAACACTCCTCTTCGGCCCAATGGAGTATAGCTACAACCCAATATGATTAACAAGTCCAATTCATTTTGTTTGAATTACTTATGCAGCCCACTTACGTATTATTCGGCCCAATTGGCCCATAGTCTAATATTCGGCCCACATGTCTTATTTTAAAACCTAATACACTATAATAACGCAATTGATTTCATGAAGTTAACAAATCTTAAAACATGAAGCTTATACAAGGGTGAAGTGAGTCTAAGTGCACAGCATCAAGTCATGAGTTAATAATCATTTATAACATAAGAAATATGGGCCGAATCGAGACCATGAGTCACAAGTGTTAGCCAACTTTAGGGCTAACACTAACACATATTTACACAACGAAATCCTACAAGCAAATGCTTATAAGTACAAACACTATGAAATCAACGCAGGAATTTGAACGTCATAACAAAAGCAAACAAAGAGAGCGTTGTATTCTTATTCTACTTAGTCAAGCACTTTGGACCTAAGGTGAGTTCATTGTCCCCTTTCAAACTTATTTGTTTTACTTCGGGACTGAGAAGCATGTTAAACATTTTTATTGAAATGTTATTTAATGCTTTAAACATAAACATGATTTCTTATGATGGAAACCTTTACTTTAAGCGTGATGCTTAAAATCATTTGTTGATTACTTGATACGATTACATGATTCTTGATACAAATACATGATACTGGATACGATTACATGATACTTGATACGATTACATGAGACTTGATTCAATTACATGCGATGTGATTCAATTACATGAGACATGATACAAATACATGATGCTGGATACGATTACATGATACTTGATACAATTACATGAGACTTGATTCAATTACATGAGATGTGATTCAATTACATGAGACATGATATAAATACATGATACTTGATTCAATTACATGAGACTTGATACTATTACATGCTACTAGGCCATCATACATGTATCTAACCATAGACTACGTAATTGCTGAACGTCTGGTATTCCAGAGCTTGTACCTATGGGGTGAGATACATGTAATAACATAAACATAATGATACTCAGCTATTACCTGGTTATAAGTGACATGTAATTGCTAAACGTCTGGTATTCCAGAGCTTTTGTCAGCTTATATGAGGTATGTAAAGGCTAAACATGAAAGTATCGATTCTAAGCTATTACCTGGTTATAAGGGACACGTAATTGCTAAACTACTGGTATTCCAGAGCTTGTGTCGGCTTATATGAGGTATGTAAAGGCTAAACATAAACGTAACGTTACGGAGCTATTACCTGGTTATAAGGGACATGTAATTGCTAAACGTCTGGTATTCCAGAGCTTTTGTCGGCTTATAAGAGGTATGTAAAGGCTAAACATGAACTTGTTGAATGCTAAGCTGTTATCTACATAAGAGACATGTAATTGCTAAACTACTGGTATTCCAGAGCTATTGTCTGCTTATAGGAGATATGTAATTGCTAAACTATGTGTGTGTGAATCTATGATGTTTGATAAACGTGATGAGAAACTAACACTTACGAATACAATAGACATGAAAACATTGAAACAGATAACAAAGGCTTTGAGGAGGATTGAATTGATTGGTAGGTAAAATGCTTAATTATTATTAACAACAGTGTCATATCTGGATTAGTATGTGGTGGGATGGCGTCTGGGCGGGTCGTAGGCTCGACTCAGGGGTATGCCCTATATATAAGCATACCGATTTGGATATTACATGTGGAGTTAATGAGGTTAAGGTTTTACCGAAGGAGGTTTGTGAATCTATTTTTTTAAAAAAAAAAAAAAACTTATAAACTATATGAACTCACCAACCGTTGTGTTGACTTGATCTTTTTACATGCTTTCTCAGGTGAAGGACAGGTTTAAGCATAAGCTCTTGGATTTACATACTAGGCTGCCCAGATAGAGGACCTAGTAGACTTTTGGAAGAAGCACATATTTTGTTGATGATACACATTACTTTTGATATCTTGTATATATACAAGATATAAACATTATTCTTTTGATTAGGTTTACTGAGTTAAATTGCAGAACATTGATATTGTAATTTAACTTTGTAATCCTATATAACATTTGGTTGTGCTTTAGATATTCTTAAACGTTGATGCTATGTAAACAATCTGATCATCATGATTATCATCCGCGATATCACGCCCCGGGAACCTTCCGCCCGGCGGGGACTCCGATCCAACCCCGCCGGCTCGGGGTGTGACAGATTGGTATCAGAGCTCAAGGTTATAGAGAATAATAGGTCATTTACTAAAACGGTTTGGCCTAGACTATAACTTAGGGACCCTCATGTAGAGAACTTAAGACTTAAGTTTGCATTATGTTTTCTGCGTTCGATCATTGCACTAACCAAATTCTTTTGGTTATGATCAGAATGCCGCCGAGAAAACAACCTACTCCACAAGTTTCTGCTCCTCACTCTTCGACTCCTACACCACCGGATTCACCACCGCCACCTCCTCCTCCTCCGCACTCTCCACCACCAGGCTCAAGCAATACACCGACACTGGATCCTGCTACTATCGCCTTGGCGACACTACTGAGTACCCAGCTGACGAGTCAACTAAAGGATGTCATCCCAGAGATGATAAACAGGATTCAAGGACAAGGCAACACTTCTGGTCACACCACAGGCGAGGCTAGTGGAAACACTGGTCATACTTCGGATTGCTCCTATAAGTCCTTTGTAGGATGCAAACCCCCGAGCTTTACCGGAGTTGAAGGAGCTGTTGGACTGATCCAATGGCTTGAGAAAATGGAAAATACTTTGGACATCAGCGGTTGTCCAGAACATCACAAAGTTCGCTATGCAGCTGGTTCTTTCAGCAAGCGAGCTTTGACTTGGTGGAACGCACAGATAAGAGCCAAGGGAAGAGATGAAGCAATGGCGATGCCCTGGGCAGAATTTAAACTTCTTCTGAGGAATGAGTTTTGCCCGAAACATGAACTACAACAACTGGAGATTGAGCTCTCGAATCATGAGATGAAGGGAGCTGATCATATGACTTTTACCAACCGCTATCATGAACTGGTAGCCCTGGTGCCAGAAATGGTACCGACCTTGGAGAAACTAATTGATCGCTATGTGGCAGGACTACCTTCATGTATACAAAGCGTTGTACTGGGTTCATATCCTGCTACTTTGGAGTCAGCCATTTCCCTCTCTGCTAAGCTTACCAAAGTAATGGTAAAGTCTGGAGTCTTGAAAGATGATGCTGGCAAGGCCAAAGAAACAACGTCAAAGAAACCTGAGTACCACCAGAAAAAGAAACAAAAGGTTGTCAAGAATTATGCAGCCGTTACCCCTCTGCGACAGGCACCTGCAGCACCTGTCAATCCTACTACTAGGGGTTATGGAGGGGAATATCCCCAGTGCACCAACTGCAAGTATCATCATCCTGTTGGTGCTCAATGCAGGAAGTGCACGAATTGTGGCCGGTTTGGCCACTGGGTTAACAAGTGCCGAGTTGCTGTAAATCAGGCCACTAACACCGCAGCAAGAACACTACCTCCACCACCACCACAGAACCCAGGCAATAACAACAACAGAGACTGCTACAACTGCGGGGAACTAGGTCACTTCTCCCGCAACTGTCCAAAGAAGGTGCAAGCTGGAGCACAAGCACCTCGTGGACGAGCTTTTGTCATTGGAGCTAATGCTGCACGTCAGGACCCTAATGTGGTCACTGGTACATTTCTTTTACATGACTCTTATGCATCCATACTATTTGATACTGGTGCAGACCAGAGTTTTATTTCATCTGATTTTGCACGACAACTTAGTCTTACTGAGGATACCTTAGACTCCCCTTACATTATTGAAGTAGCTAATGGGAAACAAGTTACAGTTAGCACTATACTTAGGAACTGCCCACTTACACTTATAGATCATACATTTTCCATCGACTTGTTGCCGATGGAGTTGGGCAGTTTCGATATCATCGTGGGAATGGATTGGCTCTCACTCAATCGAGTTGAAGTCATCTGTTCCGAGAAGCTACTTAGGATTCCAGTAACGGATGATCGTGTATTGGAAGTTCGTGGGGATCAAGCCAAGAGAAACGTAAAGATCATATCATGCATAAAAGCGCGTAAGTGTCTGCAAAAGAAGTGCATAGCATTCTTGGCTCATGTGGTGGAGAAAGACAAAGACAAGAAAACGATACAAGACGTACCGATAGTGAAGGAATATCCTGAAGTATTTCCGGATGATCTACCTGGTTTGCCACCTGTGCGACCGGTAGAGTTTCGTATCGATCTAATTCCTGGGGCAACGCCCGTTGCTAAATCTCCTTATAGGTTAGCACCTTCGGAGATGCAGGAATTATCTAATCAACTACAGGAATTACTTGATAAAGGTTTCATCCGACCGAGCTACTCACCTTGGGGAGCTCCGGTTTTGTTCGTGAAAAAGAAGGATGGATCCTTTCGGATGTGCATAGACTACAGGGAGCTAAACAAATTAACCATCAAGAATCGGTATCCATTACCGAGGATTGATGATTTATTTGATCAGTTGCAAGGAGCTCAGTACTTTTCGAAGATCGATCTACGTTACGGATATCATCAGCTTAGAGTACAAGACGAAGACATACCCAAGACGGCGTTTCGTACCAGGTACGGGCACTATGAGTTCATGGTGATGCCTTTTGGTTTGACGAATGCACCTGCGGTTTTCATGGACCTCATGAACCGTGTGTGTAAGCCGTACTTAGATCAATTTGTTATTGTTTTCATTGATGACATATTGATCTATTCTAAAAGCAAAGCAGAACACGAGAAACATCTGAGAACGATCTTGGAACTGTTAAAGGAAGAGAAACTCTATGCCAAATTCTCTAAGTGTGAGTTTTGGTTAAAAGAGGTTCAATTCCTAGGTCACGTTGTTAACAGTGAGGGAATTCACGTTGATCCTGCCAAGATCGAAGCAATAAAAGATTGGGACACTCCGAAGACACCTACGGAGATACGTTCTTTTCTAGGCTTAGCAGGCTATTACAGAAGGTTTATTTCAAACTTTTCTAAGATAGCTCTGCCACTCACGAAGCTAACGCAGAAAAGCGAGCCGTTTATTTGGGAGCAAAAACAAGAAGAAGCCTTTCAGACATTGAAACAAAAGCTATGTGATGCTCCGATCTTATCACTCCCAGATGGTTGTGATGACTTTGTTGTTTATTGTGATGCATCCCATCAGGGACTTGGCTGTGTACTTATGCAGCGGGACAAAGTCATTGCCTATGCTTCGAGACAATTAAAGATTCATGAGAAGAACTACACAACTCATGATCTGGAATTGGGAGCAGTGGTGTTTGCACTGAAGATCTGGAGGCATTACTTATATGGAACCAAGTGTACCATATTTACAGATCACAAAAGTCTACAACATATATTCGATCAGAAGGAACTCAATATGCGACAGCGACGTTGGGTTGAGCTTCTGAATGACTATGACTGTGTGATTAAGTACCATCCAGGCAAGGCAAACGTTGTTGCTGATGCCTTGAGCCGGAAGGAACGGGTCAAACCCTTGCGCGTCAGAGCAATGGGAATGACTGTGCAGACAAGTTTACACGATCACATTAGTCAAGCACAACAGGAAGCAATTGAACGAGGAAACTTGAAGAAAGACTTAGATTGCGGTGTGGAGAAACAATTGGGAACAAAACCCGATGGACTTGTTTACTTCAAGGATCGTATCTGGATTCCTGCAGTAGATGAGTTAAGGAAACTTATTTTTGATGAAGCACATAAGACCAAGTACTCTGTGCATCCCGGTGCTGATAAAATGTACCAAGACTTACGTGCATTCTATTGGTGGCCGGGTATGAAGAAAGACATCGCTGAGTATGTTGGTAGATGCCTTACGTGTGCTAAGGTGAAGGCGGAACACCAGAAACCATCTGGTTTGCTGGAACAGCCTGAAATACCACTATGGAAGTGGGAACAAATAGCTATGGACTTTATTACCAAGCTACCCCGCACTTCCAGTGGACATGATACCATTTGGGTTATCGTTGATCGATTGACCAAATCTGCTCACTTCTTGCCGATGCGAGAAACGTACACGATGGATAAACTAGCAAAGCTTTACATCAACGAGATAGTGGTACGCCATGGTGTGCCATTGTCTATCATTTCAGATCGTGATAGCAGATTTACATCAAGGTTTTGGCAGTCATTGCAGAAATCTCTAGGGACACAATTAAACTTGAGTACGGCTTATCATCCACAAACGGATGGACAAAGCGAACGTACTATCCAAACCCTGGAGGATATGTTAAGAACTTGTGTTCTAGACTTCGGTGGTAATTGGGATTCCCACTTGCCACTAATCGAGTTCTCCTACAACAACAGTTATCACAGCAGCATCGGTTGTGCCCCATTCGAGGCTCTTTATGGTCGCAAATGTCGGTCACCGATCTGTTGGTCAGAAGTGGGAGACAATCGTATCACCGGGCCAGAACTTATTCAAGAAACTACAGACAAGATTGCTCAGATACAACAAAGACTACAAGCGACACGAAGCAGACAAAAGAGCTATGCTGATAAACGGCGTAAGCCGTTGGAATTCCAAGTGGGAGATCGTGTTATGCTTAAGGTTTCTCCTTGGAAAGGCGTAGTCCGTTTTGCAAAGAAAGGCAAACTAACACCACGATACGTAGGACCGTTCGAAATCATCGAACGTATTGGTCCTGTAGCATACAGATTGAAATTACCGGATGAACTTAGTGGTGTACATGACGTGTTTCACGTCTCAAACTTGAAGAAATGCCTTGCTGATGAAACTCTTATCATACCAATTGAAGAAATTCAATTGGATGAAAACTTACGTTTTGTTGAAGAACCATTGGAGATTATGGATCGTAAAGTCAAGCAACTGAGACGAAGTCGTATTCCTATCGTTAAAGTTCGTTGGAACTCAAAGCGCGGACCTGAGTTTACTTGGGAACGTGAAGATCACATGAGAAACAAGTATCCCCAACTCTTTGCCGAGGAAGTCGTACCGAAATAACGAGTCTTAAATTTCGGGACGAAATTTCTCTAACAAGGGGAGACTGTAACATCAGTGCCGGACGCGTGCCGGAACAGTGATCGTAACAGTAAACATGTACAGTGATTCAGGTACACAATTCGTTAAACTATGTTTAGACTATTTATACATTTGATTAGCATGGAACTATTAAACGATTGTCTGAATCTGACTAAAACTTTAGGGTTTAACAGTCAGAAAACATGTCAGACAACACAGTGTTGAAACACGAATACATGATGTGATATTAGTTTACATAAACGTATGTGAGATGAGACAAAACCAAACCTTAATGGTTATTGTTGCAGAATGCTAAACCGACGAGTTATTCGTATAGGTGACGATCTGTACGAATGATTCTGATAGTTTAACGTTCTGAAATAATGACTTAACAGTAGAAAACAAGAATCAGAAAGTCAAACCATCGACGTGTTCGTTCGAATGACGATTCGAACGAATACGCGCGATGGTGACGCGATCTGATGAAACGATAACGAAAACGAATAACGATTCGAACGATCATAGATTAAGGAAATAAAATATTTCCCATTTTACAATTTTGAAACTCATCATAAAATAAATTAAACTTGAATTATTTCATTATATCGTTAATGAATTTTATGAAACGCGAAAATTATTTAAAACGCGTAAAATATTATAATTCGATATTTAATTATACGCAACGATATTTTATATAATTTCTAATGATATTATAATTTAGTCATCCTCAAAATAAATTATTTTATTTTATTTACGAAAGATGCGCGTAACGTGCCGGATACGCGACGAAAACGTAAACCGAGCAACCGAAACGAACCCGAACCACTCCGGGGTATAAATACCCTAAATGAGTTGGATTTTTCTCATTTATTACAAATCACTCTCTCTCTCTACTACCTTTCCCGTCCACCTCTCTCCTCACCACCAAAAATCACCATTTTTGAACTTTGAAGCTTTGGATCTTGCTCAAACCTTAACCGATTCACGTGTTCTTGGAGTCTAAACGACCATCTTGAAGCCCTCTACTCAAAAGTACAACTCATCTGAAGATCCAGCCAAGGAAACTCGAGGTATGAGTCAAAGAAAAGTCACGAAATTAGGGTTTTTAACCCATTTGCTCGACCACACTAGTGAAACCGGCTAAACACTCACTAAAACCGACCACATAGACTTGAGAGGCTCGATCTGCTTAGCCATATAACCATGAGAAACCTACAGTAGCCATGGTTTCGTAATGGAGATGACAAGGTTGCTGGTTCGTGGAAGGTTATGGTGGCCGAACCCACACCTTAGACGACCGAACCCTAGTTCTCTCACGAACCCTTCACGAACCAGACTACATACAAGACGAACCCTTAGCCACCACCGAACCCTGTTACACCTTCGTGAACCCTAGCCGAAAGTATTAGAGGTTTTCTGGCCGAACCTTGTTGAACCATACGAACCATGGGATAGGTAGCTGTCACTGACGAACCCTAATGACATGGAGCCGAAGCTTCTCTGCCTAACCTCCATCTCTTTCTCGAACCTGTAGCATGGTGAACAATAGCTGAACCCTAGGCGAAGCTATGGCATCTTACGAACCCAGCCGAACCATTTGACAACACCGAACCCTCATGCGGTTCCCGAACCTGGCTAACCATTTCATCGGATGAAACCATGGTGATGGTCTGTTCAGCGAACCTTTGTTGTGTCTACAAATCTGGCCGAACCCTTGAGCCAAGATCATTAGGTTCGCTGGAAGGAGAAACCATGTATCCCTTTTTGTCGGCCGAACTATCTGTTTCATTCGTTTTGTGATTAGGCCCAGTGAAAGCAAACAGGCCCAACAGCCTATTCGTTTGGCCCAATTAAGTTGAGATAGTCCAAATGGATACCTATAGGCCCATGATTACTATTTCAGCCCAACCCTTGATCGGCCCAACAGAAAACACATGTTTTGGCCCTTTGTTTTGTTCGGCCCAACCGAAAATCAAAGTTTCTCTTGGCCCAATAGCATGATCCACCCAAGTAAATTAAATTGGATCCATAAATTCGATTCACAACACTTATAAGGCCCATGGGATTATTCGGCCCAACATTTACTTTAGGCCCAAACATGATAATCGACTAAATCATGTAGCCTAATAGTCTATCCGGCCCATAGGACTCCTCTCGACCCAATAGTCGGCCCAACACTCCTCTTCGGCCCAATGGAGTATAGCTACAACCCAATATGATTAACAAGTCCAATTCATTTTGTTTGAATTACTTAAACAGCCCACTTACGTATTATTCGGCCCAATTGGCCCATAGTCTAATATTCGGCCCACATGTCTTATTTTAAAACCTAATACACTATAATAACGCAATTGATTTCATGAAGTTAACAAATCTTAAAACATGAAGCTTATACAAGGGTGAAGTGAGTCTAAGTGCACAGCATCAAGTCATGAGTTAATAATCATTTATAACATAAGAAATATGGGCCGAATCGAGACCATGAGTCACAAGTGTTAGCCAACTTTAGGGCTAACACTAACACATATTTACACAACGAAATCCTACAAGCAAATGCTTATAAGTACAAACACTATGAAATCAACGCAGGAATTTGAACGTCATAACAAAAGCAAACAAAGAGAGCGTTGTATTCTTATTCTACTTAGTCAAGCACTTTGGACCTAAGGTGAGTTCATTGTCCCCTTTCAAACTTATTTGTTTTACTTCGGGACTGAGAAGCATGTTAAACATTTTTATTGAAATGTTATTTAATGCTTTAAACATAAACATGATTTCTTATGATGGAAACCTTTACTTTAAGCGTGATGCTTAAAATCATTTGTTGATTACTTGATACGATTACATGATTCTTGATACAAATACATGATACTGGATACGATTACATGATACTTGATACGATTACATGAGACTTGATTCAATTACATGCGATGTGATTCAATTACATGAGACATGATACAAATACATGATGCTGGATACGATTACATGATACTTGATACAATTACATGAGACTTGATTCAATTACATGAGATGTGATTCAATTACATGAGACATGATATAAATACATGATACTTGATTCAATTACATGAGACTTGATACTATTACATGCTACTAGGCCATCATACATGTATCTAACCATAGACTACGTAATTGCTGAACGTCTGGTATTCCAGAGCTTGTACCTATGGGGTGAGATACATGTAATAACATAAACATAATGATACTCAGCTATTACCTGGTTATAAGTGACATGTAATTGCTAAACGTCTGGTATTCCAGAGCTTTTGTCAGCTTATATGAGGTATGTAAAGGCTAAACATGAAAGTATCGATTCTAAGCTATTACCTGGTTATAAGGGACACGTAATTGCTAAACTACTGGTATTCCAGAGCTTGTGTCGGCTTATATGAGGTATGTAAAGGCTAAACATAAACGTAACGTTACGGAGCTATTACCTGGTTATAAGGGACATGTAATTGCTAAACGTCTGGTATTCCAGAGCTTTTGTCGGCTTATAAGAGGTATGTAAAGGCTAAACATGAACTTGTTGAATGCTAAGCTGTTATCTACATAAGAGACATGTAATTGCTAAACTACTGGTATTCCAGAGCTATTGTCTGCTTATAGGAGATATGTAATTGCTAAACTATGTGTGTGTGAATCTATGATGTTTGATAAACGTGATGAGAAACTAACACTTACGAATACAATAGACATGAAAACATTGAAACAGATAACAAAGGCTTTGAGGAGGATTGAATTGATTGGTAGGTAAAATGCTTAATTATTATTAACAACAGTGTCATATCTGGATTAGTATGTGGTGGGATGGCGTCTGGGCGGGTCGTAGGCTCGACTCAGGGGTATGCCCTATATATAAGCATACCGATTTGGATATTACATGTGGAGTTAATGAGGTTAAGGTTTTACCGAAGGAGGTTTGTGAATCTATTTTTTTAAAAAAAAAAAAAAACTTATAAACTATATGAACTCACCAACCGTTGTGTTGACTTGATCTTTTTACATGCTTTCTCAGGTGAAGGACAGGTTTAAGCATAAGCTCTTGGATTTACATACTAGGCTGCCCAGATAGAGGACCTAGTAGACTTTTGGAAGAAGCACATATTTTGTTGATGATACACATTACTTTTGATATCTTGTATATATACAAGATATAAACATTATTCTTTTGATTAGGTTTACTGAGTTAAATTGCAGAACATTGATATTGTAATTTAACTTTGTAATCCTATATAACATTTGGTTGTGCTTTAGATATTCTTAAACGTTGATGCTATGTAAACAATCTGATCATCATGATTATCATCCGCGATATCACGCCCTGGGAACCTTCCGCCCGGCGGGGACTCCGATCCAACCCCGCCGGCTCGGGGTGTGACAAGCTACTAGGTCCTCTATCTGGGCATCCTAGTATGCAAGCCTGAACCTTAACTTAATCCTGTACATCACCTGAGAAACATGTAAGAAAACAAAGTCAACACATGATTGGTGAGTTCATATAGTTTAGTATTTGAAAATGAGTTTCACAAACCTTTTCAGTAACAACCTTAACCTCATTAATAACCACCTATCCTATCTAGCTCGGTATGTTTATATATAGGGCATACGTAGGGTCAAGCTTACCACCAGCCTAGCTGCCAGCCCACCACATACTAAACCACATATGGTATTATTTCTAATGATAATTAAGCGTTTTACCTAGCATTCAAATCAACATCCAGCATAGTCTTTAAGAATTCTGATTAAACCGATTTCCAATTCATTAGCATTTGAAAAACCACGTTTGAGTTTCCATCTGTGGACAACTGAATACTAGAGGGGAGTGACCCTTAGAGACACTCTTGGAGGTATTCTGTATCAATCCATAGAGGTAACCCGGGTGTGACTTTCAGCATCGATGTGTAGTTAGAAGGTATCATAAGATAACACTTGGTAAGCTAGATGGAACCATAATCATCCTAGTCACTTGTCACAAAACCGCGGATGGACAATGAAGAACAACGAATAACTAGAGGGGCTTGACTAAATGTAAACGCTCGGAGGCCAATCAGTCTATAAGAAGGTCCTGACAAAGAAGAACACTGAATGACTAGAGGGGAGTGAATCCTAGAGACACTCTCGGAGGCTAATCAATTTCTCTTACGAAGTGAAATAGCATATAGAAATAAGTATTTAGGTTACTGTATGCTTGAATAACCAAGAATTAGATATACGCGCGCTTGTACTTTGTAAATTATGTTGCTTCAATATCGGAGTTGATTTATTAAAGCTATGCGGAATGGGGTTCCGGTTAGGAAGCAGGTACATGTGCACATGGTATGGGAAAAATCAAGTACTTGATTCTATATGCTATCAGACTTACTCTTGTCTTTACCCACTGTCTTACCCTCTGCCGAGTACGACACACAATATCACATTTTTAAAAGAAAAATAAATATTTAACAATAATTATTTATCATTTCATTATTGTTTTAATAATGTTTTCACGAATGTTACACAAACATAAGCTTAAGCCCTTCTAAGCAAATAAACTAAGTATATTTCATATAAATCACAACAAATCTAAGAGTTGTTAAGTGACTAAAGGATTACAAAGAACTTAGGAATAACCTGGAATCCATGGAAGTTCAAGAAAACAACTAAGTACGGATGTGTTGATCGTATGTGTCGACTCTGAACACTTAGTAATTTCATGCCTTGGGTAATCAACTTAGGTTGTTCAAAATGAATAATCTAAGGTAATGATTAACTCAAAGATGAACAAGAATCAAGTTGAACAACAAAGAACTATCAAAGGACTTGACGTTAATCTAATGGGATTTACTTAATTTCTAACTTGTTAACTTATAAATTTTCATAAAAATAACATATAATTTTAGTAAAACGAAATGACTTATAATTCAACAGACCTTATTAAAATGTTTTAAAGTAACTTAAAGGATTTTGAAACTTAACTTTTATAACTCAAATAAAATTTATAAAAGATGATTTATTTAAAGTTGTATCTTTCATGATCATAGGCCTTATGCAAATAGGGTTTTACTTGTATTTAACTAAAGGATAAGGATTCATAGAAAGTATCTAACTTAGAGTAACTTAGAGGAATTATAGAACACATTAGTAAGTATATAGGAAACTTAGTTGCACACCAAGACCGAAACCCTATATACGTCAACTCTAAGTACTTATAGTATTCGAATCGTAATAAATCAACTCATGTGTTGAAGATACATAGTCTACAATCAATGAACACACATATCATTCTTGGTTCATTTGCATAGCAACACAGGTGAGTTCATTGTTGTTGTACCCAGGCCTTCCCAGCCTGTCCGAGGGCGCGACGCGACTGTCAGGATCGCAGTCTCCTGTCAAACAGTTGCGAGACCTACATGTCTGGTTGCATATGTACATCCAAATGCTTGGACAAGACAGTTTTATAAAATCAGAGTTACGGAAGTAAAAGTTTAAGTTGTCAAAACAACGTCGTAAACATAATTTGCGGAAGCGTAAATTAAAACAGTTTTCAAAACAATAAAGAGTAATAGTGCGGAAACGGTTTAAGTAATTATCATTACATAAAAAGTCAGCTATCTATATGTTCTCAAATGACCTAACACAAGTGTATCGTTCAATATTGCACCCATTCCGACCTCCAGTTGGGTTGGCCTCCCAGGCGCGATGAGTGGGGCTTGTCAGGCCCAAATAATACTATCCAAGATTACCACGCTAGGCGCTCCGCGCTACTAACGGTCCGAGGTGTGTTTGTTAGGACTTTGAGTTTGTGATGTGTACCACACATATACATATAGTGATAAAGCATGTCCATACGTAATCAAGATAAGTTGTTGTATCAAAAACAGTTTATCATGCAATGTTTTCTCCCCGAAAGGTATCAAAGATAAAAGGGGGCAGTAAACTCACATGATTGAGCAGTTCCGGTATGTATGTGTTTGCCACTTGCGAATGCTAGCACCTGCTAGTATGCACCTATAACCATATAGGTGTGAGTATGCGTTTTGTGGTGTGTTGTATCCCATACAACTCCAAGTGTCGGTGTGTTCATCCGAATGTGTGTGTTAACTCGACGAATCGTTGGTGACACCTTTGTTGTGTTTAGTTTACTTATGTGCTAATTGAATCTTAACACGCATGTAGGACATCATCATACATACTATGACTCTAATCGTAACACTTTCACACATGTCGTGTTACGAAATCTTAAAGGTTACCATTTTTGGAAAGTTTCCCTTTTAGGAAAGTTTAGTTATGAAATCCCGTTTCATAATTCTAATACATCTAGTATGTTTGTAAAAACATATGTAAATACTTAAAATACACTGTTTGTGCATAAATTGCCATTTATACCATTTTGCCCAAATAAAGTTTCCTAAAATAGTAAGTATTAATTTAAAGCTCCATTTTCAAAAATAAAAGTTTCCAATATCCTTAAAAATCAATTTTAAACATATTCCAATAATAACAAATCACCGAAACATGTTCAAGCATCAAAACCCCTCTTTTGATTTACAAAAGTTTCCATATATGGTAAGTTTTTATAAATTCATGTTTTTCACAAAATCAAATACACAAATGTGTTTCTAAACACTTCAATATGCATTTAACAACATCTAGACATGTCTTAACATGTCTAGATCATTAAAAATCACCAAAATGCAACTAAAAAGCTTCCTAATAGTCTGAAGCAGTGCCAGTGTTGCCACTAGCTTCTCCTGATGTGTGCCAGAGTTGTTACTGATCAGTAGGGTGGCCAATGCGATAGTGTCCGGATCCAACTCCGGGTTTAGATTCTGGTTATGAGGTGGAGTCTGTGGGGAGGAGGAGGAGGTGGAGCAGGAGGTGGCGGTGCTGGTGGAGGCATGTGAGGTGGAGGTCTTCTTGGAGGCATTCTGATCACAACCGAAAGAACAACGGTTAGTGCAATGATCGAACGCAGAAGACGCAATGCAAATAAGATCCTAGTTTCTATTTTCTCTACATGAGGGTCCCTAAGTTATAGTCTAGGCCAAACCGTTCTAAGTAAATGACATATATTCTCTATAACCTGGCTCTTATATGAATCTGTCACACCCCGAGCCGACGGGCTGGATCGACTTTCCCGTCGGGCGGAATGGTCTCGGGGCGCGATATCGTGTGATAATTGAGATGATCAGATTGTATACATAGAACCAAAATTTGAGGATAACTAAAGCACAATAATAATTAAATTAGGATGACAAAGTTAAATTGTAATTGTCACTGTTTGATAATTTAACTAAGTAAACTTATCAAAAGAATCATGAGTCACTATGTTGTAACTATACAAGATATCACAATGATTCACAGTTAATTAACAAAATATGTGCTTCCAAAAGCTACTAGGTCCTCTATCTGGGCATCCTAGTATGCAAGCCTGAACCTTAACTTAATCCTGTACATCACCTGAGAAACATGTAAGAAAACAAAGTCAACACATGATTGGTGAGTTCATATAGTTTAGTATTTGAAAATGAGTTTCACAAACCTTTTCAGTAACAACCTTAACCTCATTAATAACCACCTATCCTATCTAGCTCGGTATGTTTATATATAGGGCATACGTAGGGTCAAGCTTACCACCAGCCTAGCTGCCAGCCCACCACATACTAAACCACATATGGTATTATTTCTAATGATAATTAAGCGTTTTACCTAGCATTCAAATCAACATCCAGCATAGTCTTTAAGAATTCTGATTAAACCGATTTCCAATTCATTAGCATTTGAAAAACCACGTTTGAGTTTCCATCTGTGGACAACTGAATACTAGAGGGGAGTGACCCTTAGAGACACTCTTGGAGGTATTCTGTATCAATCCATAGAGGTAACCCGGGTGTGACTTTCAGCATCGATGTGTAGTTAGAAGGTATCATAAGATAACACTTGGTAAGCTAGATGGAACCATAATCATCCTAGTCACTTGTCACAAAACCGCGGATGGACAATGAAGAACAACGAATAACTAGAGGGGCTTGACTAAATGTAAACGCTCGGAGGCCAATCAGTCTATAAGAAGGTCCTGACAAAGAAGAACACTGAATGACTAGAGGGGAGTGAATCCTAGAGACACTCTCGGAGGCTAATCAATTTCTCTTACGAAGTGAAATAGCATATAGAAATAAGTATTTAGGTTACTGTATGCTTGAATAACCAAGAATTAGATATACGCGCGCTTGTACTTTGTAAATTATGTTGCTTCAATATCGGAGTTGATTTATTAAAGCTATGCGGAATGGGGTTCCGGTTAGGAAGCAGGTACATGTGCACATGGTATGGGAAAAATCAAGTACTTGATTCTATATGCTATCAGACTTACTCTTGTCTTTACCCACTGTCTTACCCTCTGCCGAGTACGACACACAATATCACATTTTTAAAAGAAAAATAAATATTTAACAATAATTATTTATCATTTCATTATTGTTTTAATAATGTTTTCACGAATGTTACACAAACATAAGCTTAAGCCCTTCTAAGCAAATAAACTAAGTATATTTCATATAAATCACAACAAATCTAAGAGTTGTTAAGTGACTAAAGGATTACAAAGAACTTAGGAATAACCTGGAATCCATGGAAGTTCAAGAAAACAACTAAGTACGGATGTGTTGATCGTATGTGTCGACTCTGAACACTTAGTAATTTCATGCCTTGGGTAATCAACTTAGGTTGTTCAAAATGAATAATCTAAGGTAATGATTAACTCAAAGATGAACAAGAATCAAGTTGAACAACAAAGAACTATCAAAGGACTTGACGTTAATCTAATGGGATTTACTTAATTTCTAACTTGTTAACTTATAAATTTTCATAAAAATAACATATAATTTTAGTAAAACGAAATGACTTATAATTCAACAGACCTTATTAAAATGTTTTAAAGTAACTTAAAGGATTTTGAAACTTAACTTTTATAACTCAAATAAAATTTATAAAAGATGATTTATTTAAAGTTGTATCTTTCATGATCATAGGCCTTATGCAAATAGGGTTTTACTTGTATTTAACTAAAGGATAAGGATTCATAGAAAGTATCTAACTTAGAGTAACTTAGAGGAATTATAGAACACATTAGTAAGTATATAGGAAACTTAGTTGCACACCAAGACCGAAACCCTATATACGTCAACTCTAAGTACTTATAGTATTCGAATCGTAATAAATCAACTCATGTGTTGAAGATACATAGTCTACAATCAATGAACACACATATCATTCTCGCAGTAAACATTGTGCATAAATACAAGGTTTCATAAAAGTTGTAAGTATAAATTTAAAGCTCCAGGGCAAATAAATGTCATGTTCTCCAATGTATCCTAAAAACAGTTGCGAACTATATTACCAAATAATAACAAATCCAAACATGCAAGCAGTCAAAAATCAGTTTACGAAGTAAAAGTTTAATATAAAACAATTTTATAAAACATCATTTGCGGAATCGTAAATTACAAATGTTTTCAAAACAATTCAGAGTATGCATTTAAGTACATTATCATTACATAAAAAGTCCAATAGATGTTCATCTATAAAAGTTTCTCCAAAAATGAAACTAATATGCAAGACATGTCGTAATATCTGAAGCAGTGCCAGTGTTGCCACTAGCTTCTCCTGATGTGTGCCAGAGTTGTTACTGATCAGTAGGGTGGCCAATGCGATAGTGTCCGGATCCAACTCCGGGTTTAGATTCTGGTTATGAGGTGGAGTCTGTGGGGAGGAGGAGGAGGTGGAGCAGGAGGTGGCGGTGCTGGTGGAGGCATGTGAGGTGGAGGTCTTCTTGGAGGCATTCTGATCACAACCGAAAGAACAACGGTTAGTGCAATGATCGAACGCAGAAGACGCAATGCAAATAAGATCCTAGTTTCTATTTTCTCTACATGAGGGTCCCTAAGTTATAGTCTAGGCCAAACCGTTCTAAGTAAATGACATATATTCTCTAACCTGGCTCTTATATGAATCTGTCACACCCCGAGCCGACGGGCTGGATCGACTTTCCCGTCGGGCGGAATGGTCTCGGGGCGCGATATCGTGTGATAATTGAGATGATCAGATTGTATACATAGAACCAAAATTTGAGGATAACTAAAGCACAATAATAATTAAATTAGGATGACAAAGTTAAATTGTAATTGTCACTGTTTGATAATTTAACTAAGTAAACTTATCAAAAGAATCATGAGTCACTATGTTGTAACTATACAAGATATCACAATGATTCACAGTTAATTAACAAAATATGTGCTTCCAAAAGCTACTAGGTCCTCTATCTGGGCATCCTAGTATGCAAGCCTGAACCTTAACTTAATCCTGTACATCACCTGAGAAACATGTAAGAAAACAAAGTCAACACATGATTGGTGAGTTCATATAGTTTAGTATTTGAAAATGAGTTTCACAAACCTTTTCAGTAACAACCTTAACCTCATTAATAACCACCTATCCTATCCAGCTCGGTATGTTTATATATAGGGCATACGTAGGGTCAAGCTTACCACCAGCCTAGCTGCCAGCCCACCACATACTAAACCACATATGGTATTATTTCTAATGATAATTAAGCGTTTTACCTAGCATTCAAATCAACATCCAGCATAGTCTTTAAGAATTCTGATTAAACCGATTTCCAATTCATTAGCATTTGAAAAACCACGTTTGAGTTTCCATCTGTGGACAACTGAATACTAGAGGGGAGTGACCCTTAGAGACACTCTTGGAGGTATTCTGTATCAATCCATAGAGGTAACCCGGGTGTGACTTTCAGCATCGATGTGTAGTTAGAAGGTATCATAAGATAACACTTGGTAAGCTAGATGGAACCATAATCATCCTAGTCACTTGTCACAAAACCGCGGAT
This sequence comes from Mikania micrantha, assembly GCA_009363875.1. NCBI lineage: Eukaryota > Viridiplantae > Streptophyta > Magnoliopsida > Asterales > Asteraceae > Mikania > Mikania micrantha. The sequence goes on from CM018680.1 coordinate 23,646,818, forward strand.
GGACAATGAAGAACAACGAATAACTAGAGGGGCTTGACTAAATGTAAACGCTCGGAGGCCAATCAGTCTATAAGAAGGTCCTGACAAAGAAGAACACTGAATGACTAGAGGGGAGTGAATCCTAGAGACACTCTCGGAGGCTAATCAATTTCTCTTACGAAGTGAAATAGCATATAGAAATAAGTATTTAGGTTACTGTATGCTTGAATAACCAAGAATTAGATATACGCGCGCTTGTACTTTGTAAATTATGTTGCTTCAATATCGGAGTTGATTTATTAAAGCTATGCGGAATGGGGTTCCGGTTAGGAAGCAGGTACATGTGCACATGGTATGGGAAAAATCAAGTACTTGATTCTATATGCTATCAGACTTACTCTTGTCTTTACCCACTGTCTTACCCTCTGCCGAGTACGACACACAATATCACATTTTTAAAAGAAAAATAAATATTTAACAATAATTATTTATCATTTCATTATTGTTTTAATAATGTTTTCACGAATGTTACACAAACATAAGCTTAAGCCCTTCTAAGCAAATAAACTAAGTATATTTCATATAAATCACAACAAATCTAAGAGTTGTTAAGTGACTAAAGGATTACAAAGAACTTAGGAATAACCTGGAATCCATGGAAGTTCAAGAAAACAACTAAGTACGGATGTGTTGATCGTATGTGTCGACTCTGAACACTTAGTAATTTCATGCCTTGGGTAATCAACTTAGGTTGTTCAAAATGAATAATCTAAGGTAATGATTAACTCAAAGATGAACAAGAATCAAGTTGAACAACAAAGAACTATCAAAGGACTTGACGTTAATCTAATGGGATTTACTTAATTTCTAACTTGTTAACTTATAAATTTTCATAAAAATAACATATAATTTTAGTAAAACGAAATGACTTATAATTCAACAGACCTTATTAAAATGTTTTAAAGTAACTTAAAGGATTTTGAAACTTAACTTTTATAACTCAAATAAAATTTATAAAAGATGATTTATTTAAAGTTGTATCTTTCATGATCATAGGCCTTATGCAAATAGGGTTTTACTTGTATTTAACTAAAGGATAAGGATTCATAGAAAGTATCTAACTTAGAGTAACTTAGAGGAATTATAGAACACATTAGTAAGTATATAGGAAACTTAGTTGCACACCAAGACCGAAACCCTATATACGTCAACTCTAAGTACTTATAGTATTCGAATCGTAATAAATCAACTCATGTGTTGAAGATACATAGTCTACAATCAATGAACACACATATCATTCTTGGTTCATTTGCATAGCAACACAGGTGAGTTCATTGTTGTTGTACCCAGGCCTTCCCAGCCTGTCCGAGGGCGCGACGCGACTGTCAGGATCGCAGTCTCCTGTCAAACAGTTGCGAGACCTACATGTCTGGTTGCATATGTACATCCAAATGCTTGGACAAGACAGTTTTATAAAATCAGAGTTACGGAAGTAAAAGTTTAAGTTGTCAAAACAACGTCGTAAACATAATTTGCGGAAGCGTAAATTAAAACAGTTTTCAAAACAATAAAGAGTAATAGTGCGGAAACAGTTTAAGTAATTATCATTACATAAAAAGTCAGCTATCTATATGTTCTCAAATGACCTAACACAAGTGTATCGTTCAATATTGCACCCATTCCGACCTCCAGTTGGGTTGGCCTCCCAGGCGCGATGAGTGGGGCTTGTCAGGCCCAAATAATACTATCCAAGATTACCACGCTAGGCGCTCCGCGCTACTAACGGTCCGAGGTGTGTTTGTTAGGACTTTGAGTTTGTGATGTGTACCACACATATACATATAGTGATAAAGCATGTCCATACGTAATCAAGATAAGTTGTTGTATCAAAAACAGTTTATCATGCAATGTTTTCTCCCCGAAAGGTATCAAAGATAAAAGGGGGCAGTAAACTCACATGATTGAGCAGTTCCGGTATGTATGTGTTTGCCACTTGCGAATGCTAGCACCTGCTAGTATGCACCTATAACCATATAGGTGTGAGTATGCGTTTTGTGGTGTGTTGTATCCCATACAACTCCAAGTGTCGGTGTGTTCATCCGAATGTGTGTGTTAACTCGACGAATCGTTGGTGACACCTTTGTTGTGTTTAGTTTACTTATGTGCTAATTGAATCTTAACACGCATGTAGGACATCATCATACATACTATGACTCTAATCGTAACACTTTCACACATGTCGTGTTACGAAATCTTAAAGGTTACCATTTTTGGAAAGTTTCCCTTTTAGGAAAGTTTAGTTATGAAATCCCGTTTCATAATTCTAATACATCTAGTATGTTTGTAAAAACATATGTAAATACTTAAAATACACTGTTTGTGCATAAATTGCCATTTATACCATTTTGCCCAAATAAAGTTTCCTAAAATAGTAAGTATTAATTTAAAGCTCCATTTTCAAAAATAAAAGTTTCCAATATCCTTAAAAATCAATTTTAAACATATTCCAATAATAACAAATCACCGAAACATGTTCAAGCATCAAAACCCCTCTTTTGATTTACAAAAGTTTCCATATATGGTAAGTTTTTATAAATTCATGTTTTTCACAAAATCAAATACACAAATGTGTTTCTAAACACTTCAATATGCATTTAACAACATCTAGACATGTCTTAACATGTCTAGATCATTAAAAATCACCAAAATGCAACTAAAAAGCTTCCTAATATAGCAAGTTGCATAATATCATTATCAAATCAACAAAATCCAATCCTAGATGAGTTCTATCATCAATCTTATTCAAAATATATCAATAAACACTCTAGACCCACTGAAAATTCGTGCATGTGAGAGAATCGGAGTTGCATGTGATCAAATACACTTGGATTTGTGTTTTTAGCCCTTGCATGTACAATCTAGCGATGGATAAGTCATAAGAACTACCTTAGAAGCTCTTAGTAGCTTGGATTCCAAGGAGATTGAGCTGGAAACCTCCTAAATATAGCTACTATGGTCCTCAACTTTAAGGATGATGATGGTAGATGGCTTCTCTAAGCTTTCTTCTTGTTCCACTGACTTCCCAAGCTTCAAAGCTTCAAAAATGGAGTTTTTCTGGTGGAATGGTGGTGATACAGAGGTGTTAGCTCGAGAATGGAGCGCCCTGGCCGAAGAAATAGGATAAAAATGATGAAAAATGAGACACGTTGAGTGTTAAGGTGGTTTTGGAATCTTCGGCTTCCAGGTGTATCGCCTAGCGTGCGTACGCCAGGCCAGGCGTAGTGCCTGGATTAAAATAATCCAAATGGCATATGGTTGATCCGCGCGCATCGCCTCGAGTTAAAGAAGCACTCCGGGCATACCGCCTTGTGCTTGGCGTATCACCTAGGTCCAAACATTGATCCTAGGCGTACCGCCTGGCTTGTAGAATGAGCCGAATTGGCCAAATTTTGGTGTTTAAGCTCATTTTATGATTGTTTAGCGTTTACGAACATCGTTTCTTGACTTATTGTCATTGTTTAAATTATTCTAGGTCCCATAGGGCTTAATTATTATTAAATTCATTTGTTGTTCGTTTAATTCACCAACGTTCGTGAGACTCTTGTATGTTTCGATAATTCCTCAAATTATCGGTGATAGTTGGTGTTTTATGAAATGTCTGCATGCTTGATTAATCATAATGAACATTTAATGCACAATCCATTAATTTCTTGAATTATTGTTTTGCGTTTGTGTTTGAGTTTGCCACACTTGGTCTCCACAACTAATGTGCAATGTACGATTCGGTAGTTTCTCGAACTATCGTTTCATGTTGCTTGTGTTTAACTCATCTAATTAAACCTAATTAAATGAAATGTAACAAGTATGAATGTGAAATGCTAATTTGTAAGAGTTGCAATTTACCTGAAATTGTCGGGTGTCACATCATCCCCTTGTTGAAGTTGTTGTAGTGTTTAAGACATAATTTTCTGGTTGTCACATCATCTCCTTTTTGAAGGGAAATTTCGTCCCGAAATTAATTCGTTTTCGTCAGCGTTCAACGTTGCCTGTTTGAAGAGGTGGAGATATTTGCGCATCATATGATCTTAACGTTCCCACGTGAATTCAGGTCCGCGTTTCGAGTTCCATCGGACTCTAACAATCGTAATCCGACTTTACGTAAGCTGTTTGACCTAACGGTCCATGATCTCTACCGATTCCTTCACGAACAGTAGTTGTCCATCCACCTGGATTTCATCCAGTGGAATCATAACTGTCTCATCAGATAAGCATTTCTTTAAATTCAAGACATGAAGCGCATTGTGCACACCATCAAGTTCGACTGGTAGTTGAGTTGGTATGTGTAACAACCTCGAAAATTCAGGTCCAATTGGGACTTTTCTTATTTTATTTAATCATCTAGAATATTTCGTTAAGTTACATGATAAATTAGGAGTTCACTAAATATTATGTGGATTGAATAACAAACAAGTTACTACGCATATTGGGTTTTGACCTAGACACGAACAAGTTACGATCGTATGTTAGACATTCAGCTAGATCAACTTTACTCGGCCCGAAAAACCTTTATAATTTAATATTAATATTTATCAAATAAAATATAAATAATTCTTATATATCGAAACTCCTTCACAAAAATTTATACTTTATTAATCAGGATACGAGGAATAATTACAAACCCAAATAAAACATACTAAAAAATAATAAATTAAAATGTACAAAAATATTCATAAATAAATATATATCCACAAACAAACGCTAAGTTAACAAGAAAAAATGTAAATTTGGAGTTAACAGGTAAAACTCCAGACAACAGATTATATATGTGTTTTACCCGGATAAAAGTGACACAATGAACCAAATATTATTTAAAGATAATAATATTAACTAAAATTTAATTATTTAGTAAGTTTTAATATTTTAATAATTTTATATTAAAAATCATGTATAAATAAAATTATTCGGAGCAAGATTTAACCACCATAATACCCGTTTTATACTAGTTTTTCTTATAATAAACCTCATTAAGACAAGTGTTGCCAAGTGTTGGACATATGTGAATCTATGGACATGCTAGAGATCAAATGAGATCTTAAAAATCCTGCATAAAATCTCATAGCCATCATTCTTTTCCACTCTCACACTCAACATTTCCAAATCTTCCACACTCTCTCTCCACATCTTTGTCTCTTCCTCCCTCCCTATTGAACGACTCCAGCCCCTTTCCACCATTATTTTGAAGCTATCAAGTGTCCAAGAATCAAAGATACAAGCCTAGGTTCAAGCCATACAAGCCCAAGGTGAGTACACAAGAGCTTTTAGTCCGAAACATACTTTTCTTCACGTTTTTGTACCTTAACTTCTATTCTTCAAAATAGATCATCAAGAAATGATTTTGAAGAGAAAATAAACTCCATTTAACATCTAAAACTCACGGGTTTTGAATCCATGGTGGAAATCCCAACATGCACCAAGGTTGCATGTACAAAAAAATGGGTTTTCTAGTCCAAAAGCTTGTTTATCTTGAAGATTCTTACATGGAATCTTATAGATTTACTACCCACAATCAATACTTGTTTTCAACAGCACATAATCTTTATTTTTACACATAGAAGTCAAGGGTTTGAAGCCATAACCAAAACTCATGCATGCAACTAGATGCATGCAATCGAAATGGTTGTTTTAAGTACAAAACATATCTTCTTGATATTCACATCTATGCATATGTCAAACTACGACCTAAGGCATGTTTTGAACACCAAATGTTGTATAAATTTCGTGGGTCTTGAAACCCCAGTCAAAATCCTTACATGCAACAAGGTTGCATGCACAAAAACATGGTTTTCACCACAACCACCATCATCTATGCACCTCTAATGGTTTCTAAACCATATCTATTATTTTTAATCATCTCTACAGCCTCTAACCTTCTGAAGACAGCATCCCCACACATAAGTTTGGTTGAGCAACGATGAAGACAAACAAACACCGAAAAAGGGTATCATCCTAACTAGTTTAGTATGTTTTACATGCCTAGTTTGCATCTAACACTTTTACTAGAACATAAACACTTATGATATATAAAACACATGTGATATATTTCAAAATGAGTAAAAGGTTCTGAAACTAAAAAAATACATAATGCATGCAACGTCTTGTACGTTAAAAACGAACATAACGCGTTAAAATCTCAAAACTGACATAAACCATACATGAATGACCCAAACGTTCTAGAATTTAAAAAATCTTAAATGATGTTAAAAATAATTAAAAGATGTTTAATAAGACATCCCTAACATGGTTTAAGCTTAAAACCGTTGTATTACCGAACCGACGTGTTAAAAACTATTAAAACGGTTTATTTTTGTGCATATTTAAATTTCGGAAATTTTATAATTATATTTAATAAAAATAATATATTATATCATATTTTGATGAGTTATGGTGACTAAAATGACTAACAATGTGTTTTACGCAAAACTAGCTACGAAACCGACACCTTTAAATGGTTAAATGACAGTCTTGCAGAATATATTATAACATCAGTGCCGGAAACGTAACCGGAACATTGATCCTCAAAGTAACTCAGGTACAAGTTTCATGTAATGTATATGTACTATTATCATATGATGTTTGACCCAACACTATTACACATTCGTTTCAGAAACATAACTCATAAACCATGGTTCAACAGTCAGATTTTCATCTGACAACATGGAACTATCACGTGATTGTTATTTAGGACCTTATTATGTATAAACGTATGTGAGGTTGAACAAAACAAGATAACAACGGATGTCGTTACATGAATGCTAAATTGACGGATTATTCGCATAGGTGACGATCTGTACGAATATATCTGAAAGTTTAACGTTCTGAATGATGTAAAATAATTAATAAATCAAATTGAAAAGTGTAGTTATCGTCGTGTTCGTACGAGTGACGATCTGAATGAATATGCGCGATGATTGTACGATTCGATTTAAACAGATAAATTTAACGTTTTCAGAAATTTAAAATAAACGAAAGATATTTAGTTAATTTACTAGGAATTACAACCTAAATAAAATTTATAAACTCTATTTTCAAACCGCAACGATTCGTTACGAAAACGAATGAAAACCGACGCTTCTACACGAAACTGAACGAACCCGAACGCACCGGAACGATTGAAGATATTAGATGGCATTTAATCCCCGAACCTACCACTCACCTACCATTTCCTCTCTCTCCTGTCACTTTCTCTCTCTAAAATCCCCAGTTTATCTCACTAGAAACTCCACCAAATCGAATGATTTTGGTGTCGAAACGACCGTAGCAACGAGTAGATTGCGAAGAAACAAAGAGATCGAGCCCAAGATCGCATCATTTGAGGTAAAAATGAGCTGGAACTAGCAAGCCCTAGGGTTTTCTCCCCCTCTCGAACGCTAGGTCGGTTCAGCAGGGTTTTAGACCCTCACAAACACTAGGAGCTGCACGATTGTGACTTGGGTGTGTTCAGCCGTGAACCATGCGAATAGGCACCCACCTGTATAGCTAGGCCGAATGAAGCCATGGGAATGGCCTGCGAATGAAGAGGCTGCCTGGCCGAATGGCTCCAGGCCGAATGGACCAACTTTGAGGCCGAATGAGATGTCCATTCGTGTGAGGTCACATTCGCATGAAACCCATTCATTCGGTTAGAGGTTCCATTCGCATGTCTATCTAAGTTCGGCTAAACCTAGTACTTCGCATGGCCATCTTCAGCCGGTCGATTACCACATTCGCATGAAGCCTTATTCGGCAAATCAAATATGTTCACATGTATGGCTTGAGGACCCCTTCGCATGACCGCCATTCATATGGCATTCATTCGCATGGCAGCCCCTTAACAGGTGGAGTACACAATTAGAACTAGCCAAAAACCCTAATGAAATGGACTCACGGGATGGGTATGATCATGGGATGGCTAAGAGGAAAACCATTAGGGTTCATGGGTGTAACTGGTTTGCAAATTTTGAGATCACGCAATTTCAAACCCAAGCCTATTTTAAAATAGTTGAGTAGTTAGAGTCTAAAGATGTCAAGGATAAAACCTTCCCAAGAAGTTGATAACATTACACAATGATCCTAGTGGCCATGTGTATGCTAATCCACTTAATGTTCAAAACCAATAAGTATTTTAACATTTAAAACTCTTGCAAGCAATAATAATACGCAAACACATGTTCTAAGATAATTGATTGGGGTTCAAGGTGTTAAAGTTTTATCAAAGAAGTAAAGGGAAAAAAGTGAAGGTTTATGGAATAATAAGAAACAATCTAAGAATACGCGGGTTAACTACATGGTTAACACATCCTACTTAGTAGATCTATGCAAATATATAACTAAATTAGATGTTTCAAATGAACTTTCTAAGATAATTTATACATAAGAACGATCAAAGAACCATGGGAAACAAAGATCTAGCAACGGGCTTAGAGTTAATCGAATGAGATTAACCTAAGTCTAACAAGTTAACTTATAATTTTCTTAAATTAACTTATGTTTTAACAAAAAGAAATGAATTATAACTTACTTTAATTAAAATGTTTTTTTAATAAAAGAAATAATTTCTAACTTAAAGATTCAACTTAAAATAGGTTTTATTAAAAATATTTTACCTAAAAGACCGTGAATGTAATGAATTAGACCTTACATAACTAAGGTTTAATAGTCATTATCTACGGGAAAGGGTTTATAAAAGGGTACTACACTTAGAATAGTTAGAGAAAATCGTAGAAACACATTAGTAAAATCTAGGACACATAGTTGCACACCGAGACTAAAACCCTACATACGTCAACTATAAATACTTACAGTATTCGAATTATCTTAAAACAAGTCAGGTACTGAAGATACTTAAGCTACAATTAACGAGCGCGCATATCTATTGTGACTCATTACTTAGCACAACAGGTGAGTTCATTGCCCCTTTTCTAAACATTTTGTTTTACAAAACGCGGGGCTGAGAAACATGCGTAAATTATTTTCTTGAAATGTATTTTATGTAATTGCTTTTACTTCTTGTATGTTTTAAATATATAATTGTATCCTAGACTTATGTCTAGGTAACTATTACAGGTTTACAAAATGACTTAATTAGTCTCTAAGAGTAAGATAATGGTTTAAAACAAAGAACTATTTTTCAGATTTGTGTTCAAGGAAACTAAAAGTCTAATCCAAAGAGCTAAATTCAGTGTTATGTCCAAGAAAACTAAAGATCAAACTCAAATAACTAAAGTCAGTGTTGTGTTCATGAAAACTAAGGATCAAGATCAAAGAAATTATATCCGTGTGTGAATCAAAGAAGTCATAAACTTAAAAAACTAATAACTCAAGGAGGATGTCAGTTGTATGCCGATCAAGACCATGTGTAAACACACGGAAAGTCCCAGCAGAAATAGTAGACTTTTATAGTCACACTACATGGGTATAAATCAAACAATCAAACGAATTCAAGAGAATAAACGTGAACGAAGATCAAAGGATATCCTAAAGTCCCGACATGTACAGTAGACCTTAAAGGTCAAGCTGATATGGGTACATCATAAAGTCCCGACACATACAGGTAGACTCCCTTGGGTCAAGCCTGATATGGTCCACGTGTGAGACGATACAAGCTGGACACCACCAACAACTAAGAATAACTGATTGAGTCAAATAAGGCCCAATCATCATGTCTTAGTTGTATTTAAATGTTTATTTATTCATTTAATTAAGCAATTAATATCAAGTTTCTACAAATACTATGGTTGATCATGTACGTGTGATGAACTCAAGAAATCGGTAGAATTTAAATTTGTGGAACTCAAAATCTATTATGTCGATGGTATGAAATGGAACGCTTAATTATCATTAACAACAATATACTATGTGGTTCGATATGTGGTGGGATGTTGGCTGAGGCTTGTTCCCCTTCGTATGCCCTATATATAAGTGTCACACCCCCAAATTTCAACTAACGGAATCATACCGTTTGGGACGTGACAAACCAGGATCTCAGATCATTAGACATAACGAAGACCTCTATATGCTTTTCAAACATAACTTTGGTCTTAATTGAAAAATTCAGAGTTTTAAAACATTGCGGAAGCGTTTGTAAAAAGTAAAACAACTCAATGTTTGCAAAATGTAAATTACAATAATAATGTCTCAAACATTCAAATCCAAATCAACTGTAGTGTAAAATATGCATGAGAATCGATCTCCTAGTCCATGCTTGCTTGTTCTTGTACCTTAACGTCCTGAGAAAACATGTAAATCAAGTCAACACAAAGGTTGGTGCATACACAGGTTTGTTTGATCACAAATGTTTGAAAAAACTGTTTGAAATGAAATGTTTACAGATAACATAATCACACATGCATAGTCATGATAGCTAGTCACTTGTACTATTTACATAAGCGGTCGACACCGAAGCTGACTGTTAGAATGTAATTTGCCTTTCCCACTATTGTCTAGCACAAACAATAGTAATGTGAATTGGCTAGTCAAACACTTGCGTAGACCTACAATCTACCAAGTGAGGTTTGTCAAACCTAATAGATCTATTTCCAACTACCGCGCTTTGCACTACGGCAAACTAAACGGTTCGATATGTAAGGACTTGTAATGCTATGTTCGCACTTAATGTAAACAACTAACTCATGCAAGTGATATGTATCTAAAGTGTTTGTTGCACATGTTTTCTCCCCCAAAACAGTTAAATAAGAAAAGGGGCCGTGTACGCACCTTTGAATGCAAGTAGAATGATCAACACACGTGCAGTCGCGTAGATAATCCTCTACGAAGAATCTGTGTTTTAACAATAACATTGTGTTATTCGGGATGTCGTTTTGTGTTTGAAATCACATATGTGTCAACACACACATGTTAGATAGTTAGAAACGTGTATACGTAAGTACGCGTGACTTTAAAATCGTTTAATTAAATCATCTAACCATATATGATTTTATTTAAATAAGCGTAATTATACGCGATTACGTTTTTGGGTTAAAATATAAATTTTATTGTTTTATTTTGTTCGGGATTCCATTTCGGTTTCAACGCAACTTGAACGGGTCGAATCGGAGTTAAAATGAACAAGATATGATAAAAATACTAAAATTATTTTTAAACTCCAAAAACCAGTGGTGAATAGGGTCGAACCCATGACCCCCACCCCCAACACACACTGCCTACCACCTCCTCTATCTTAGTTTTTTGTTAACAGATTGATGTTCAAATGGTTTTAACCACAACCGAACTGGTTCTCCTTTGTTTTATCCTTAACCTAACCAAATAGCATCCAATTGGACTCCGAATCGAATTTGATTGACTCCATAACCATGGGGCTTTGATTCTATAAAATCATACGAGCTCCTACATGGGTTTAATTTTTATTATCACTCAACATAAAGCTCATATTCGTGAACCATATGATCCGAACATGGCCATTAACAACTCAACATTCAATTGATCGAATTCATTTAGTTTAAACTGATATTCCATAGGGTTTTCATTTTCGAACCTATCTAGGTTCCTTAATTTGAATTTCCTCTTCATTCAAAACAAAACCCCCAATTCGTTTTTATGTCAAGAACCCTAGAATCAAAATCCTTAAATTTGTGGTTGTTATATCAAATCAATATAGGGTTTTCAACAACTAGGAAATTTTGAAACTCTCTATGAAGATTAATTAGATTTTTAAACTCGCTTGCTTAGAAATCACCAATCTCATTTTTGATATAAGCCCTAGAATTCGAGATAGTGAAATTCGATATAGTTAGATGAAATTGATATTGGGTATTCAGTTACTAACCAATCTCGAAACTGTCTGCACATGTTAATTTGATTTTAGATCTTGTTTAGTGATGTGTCGGTTTATATATATAGAAATCTTAGTTCAACACAATCGAGTAATAAATCGAAATAAACTAAACCGAACTACACACTACAAGCAAGTGTACCTGACGTATGAAGTATAGCTAAGGAAAGTCCGAATATCGAACCTAAGGACACGGAATCGGCTAATAAACCCTAACTGTAAACCTAACAAAATGAGGAACTTACTAAATTTAGAAAGCGAAATTGGTTTTTCGAAAATGACTTTAGACAATTAAAGAAACTAAGAAAGCAAAATAATTCAACTTAACACTGCAAGAACTAGAAAACCAAATACGAAGGAGATTCTACCTAGACTAGGAATCCTAAAGGAATCTAATAGTTATCGGGAATGCTTGAATCGATGCTACCGGATCTAAAGATACAACCTTTTCAGGACTTAAGGAATGCTAGATCTCATGGTCAGACAATCCAACACTTAGAAAGGTCCTTCTGATTGTTTAAAGCTTACCGGGGTGTAATGATGGATTACCGAGTCGGTCTCTCCAAACTAGCAATGCTTAAGATTTCTATGGTTGAATAATTAGGTCAATCTCAACAACCACAATGTACCAAAGTACAAATGAATCAATCTAACTTAGATTAATTATGAATTTGAAACACATGGCATAAACAATCGGCAAATAATCCAATGATCATGCAAATTACCCGAAAACCCGTTTAAACCACGATATCCCAACACCTTATTACTTGATTAGTCTTTAAGGTGATCTATCCCACTGATCGCAATCTGATTATATGAAATTCTTATGATTTACTAAGATTAGTCAAATCACAATTAGGTTAAAAATAAGTTTTTAGCCCAAAATAAGGTGAAAATCGAGTTTTTGTCGAAACCGAATAAAAACCTTATCCACAAAATAGTTTCAGCATGTAATCAGATCATTCACAATAGTCTAAGAACATTCACACTCATTAACAATCAGATTCAAATCAAAAGCAACGATTCATTCAATCAAACAAACCCGAAAAAACTGAAAAATCATCCAATAATCATCCGTAATCTAGGTAGAATTAAAGATCTAGCCTACAATCATCATCCAAACATTCATAAACAAGAAATCAGATCTAAACATGGTAGAAAATTCTAGAACAAATGGAAAAGAACAACTACGATGCATAAACAAACTCGAAAACGCGTTCCGAGCACTTGTATACGCGATCTGAGCCTCCCCCGAACGTCCGAATCGATCCCAAAGCTCCAAAATCTTCAAAAATATGTTTTTCCTTCGTATTCAGCCGTCCTTGGGTGATAAATTTGTGAATTGGGGTTTTAAATGGCTTAAACAGTTGAAAATAAGCTTAAGGTTCACGACAGGGGGTCATTGGCAGGTTCAGGGAGCTCACAAGGGGTCCAAGGGGTGGGTCAAAGGGCCAGTCAACGCGCCAACGTCGGTCAACAGGCGAGAAAGGGGCGCGGGTCATGGGTCACCCAGCCGGGTGGCACGCGGGTCGGCCTGTGAGGCGAAGTGGGGCGTGCGCGGATTGTGGGGCTCCAGCCGGTTCCTCTCGCGGGTCAAGGGGTTTTTAGGGCTGACGTGGCACAGCCTGGTGCTGCCACGTGTCCCAGGCGGTCCACACTTTGCCAGATTTGCAAAATAACCCCCTGTACTTGTTGAAACTCGATTTTAAGCTCCGAAACTTCCTGAAATGCCGTTTTTTTAATTCCGGAATTTCTAAAAATTATATTTTTAGCTTCCAACTTCATCAAAATTTGTTCGGCTTCGATTGTTTCGCAAATACGAACGTTTATTCTCGCGAAACCTACAAAAGTGACACTAAAAATTAAACTAAGTAAAAATAATTAAAATCTGATAAAAACTAAATAAACATCTATTAAAATAAGATAAAATCCTACACAATAAATACTAAAACAACGTGTAAATAACGACACATCAAAAATCCCTACAATTGAACTTTGCTTGTCCCTAAGCAAACCGAAAGCAAGGCAAAACAAAATCCAATTCACAAACATTTCACATCAGACAAAACCAAACATGAGTTTACGAATTAATTAGACAATCAATCACAAGACTTACAACGGTCAATAGATTTACGACCCAATCGGACACGAATGAAGCAATTTTTCGAAAAATGGGATTTCCTAATCAAGATTTAGTTGTTTTTCAAGAATGCAACCCTTTACGTTCACCCCCTCATAATTGTCACTCGACACTCGGTTAAATATATGGATTTTTGCAAGTGAACTCTCACAACCTAACACTGCAACAATGATAACATAATCTTGTGCTATAATCAAATCTCCACATAATATCAAGATTAACACAGATCAAAAGGACTTTAAAAGGTAGGCTTAGGTTAAGGGTAGGTCATGTAGGGTTTTAAAGTGGCTAAAACACAAAAGAAAAATCTGGTAGTCGACTTTATTCACAAACAAACATTTAAACGAAACAATCTACCAACACTTGGTCCTTTTTTGACCTTTATTTCACACATTTCACTCTTTTTTTTCTCATTTTCTTTGGCTTTTTTTCACTAGAATTAATCAACATACACACGTAACTGTCTAACTAACCGGATGTCTTGAAATTAAACTGGGTGATCAAATGAAAAGGGTTTAGGCTCAACAGGGTGTCTAATTGGTGTATTTAAGGGTTTCAAACAAAAGAAATAGGAAAGGCTAAGAAATGGGTGAACCTAATGCCTTAATCATCTCTGTGTCAGATCTCAATCAAAGTCTCAAATTGTATACAAGCACAAGTTCTAAAGCAATGCAACAGGTAGGTCAAATCACACACAAACGAATCAGTGTTTGAATGAATACAGACTGTTAAGGCTCAAAATCTCACTGGAAACATGTGGAATAGGGTTACCGATATGAACATAAACAGTTTTCAACTATCAAACAAGTTTCACTATCTTAAGAATCCCAAACCCATAAATTTTGAAAAGAAGCCCAATTGGGAAAACTTTATCACGCAACTTAAAGATTAACCGTATAACCAACTCAATAACCCATGCCGACTCGCCTTTTGTTAACTAATTACAATGAAAGAGACTTGTTAAGCAATAGTAAAAGGTAACCAGGGCTTACAAAAGCTCAAGCTTTATTTTATTTTTGGTATTTTCAAAATTTTTCTTTTTTTTTCTAAACTAGACTCAAAAGAAAGAAATGAAACGAAAGGAATTTCCCCATCCCCACACTTGAAACACACATTGTCCCTAATGTGTCTAAAAACAGGGAAAAGCTAAGACTGAAATAAAAATAAACTAATAAACGACAGTAACAAGAAGGAAAAAGTGGTACTTCCCTGACAAGCAATCCATGCAAACACGTAAGCTCCATAGTGACCTGCTAAGATCCAAGTAAAATGAAACAACCATGAAAGTACCTGGGATCCTGTAACAAATGCATGGCTCGAAAATCAGGTTAGCACACAAACAAAACATAAAATAAAACTAAAAATGCAAAATAATAAATAAACAAAACGAAACTGTACATAAATGTGGGTTGCCTCCCAAAAGCGCTTGGTTTATTAAGGAGTCTTCAGCCAGACTCGGACCCACAATCACTCAGTCGGTGGGTCAAGATAGACGTCCTCGACCACTTTCTTCTCAAACGGACCACTAATGTAGTGCTTCAACCGATGCCCGTTTACCTTAAACGATGCTCCATCCTTATCTTCAATCTCGACTGTGCCATACGGGAACACTTCCTTCACCTTATACGGTCCAGACCATCGGGATTTCAACTTTCCCGGGAACAATTTCAGTCGCGAGTTGTATAACAACACCGCATCCCCACACTTAAAGTCTTTATCACCTCTCATCTTCCTATCATGCAACGCCTTCGTGCGTGCCTTGTAGTCGTGAGAATGCTCGTATGCATGATTGCGCAATTCTTCCAACTCGTGCAACTGATGAAACCTCAAATCTTTCGCAGTAGCCATGTCTAGGTTCATCGTCTTCAGTGCCCAGTATGCTCTATGCTCCATCTCAACTGGTAGATGACAGGCTTTACCATATATCATCCGAAACGGTGTAGAACCGGTCGGTGTCTTATAAGCAGTTCGAAAAGCCCACACTGCGTCATCTAACTTATCTGCCCAGTCAAGCCTATTCCAACTCACAGTCTTCTCCAAAATACACATGATACCCTGATTACTAACTTCAAGCTGCCCACTCGTCTGCGGATGATAAGCCGTAGCTAAACGATGGGTAACCCGTATCGCTGCAAGGCTTTCTCCATCTGCTTATTGCAGAAGTGGGTGCCTCTATCATTAATCAAGGCTTTGGGAGTACCAAAGCGTGCAAATAACTTCTTCAGAAATCTCACTAAAACCCGGGCATCATTCATGGGGCAAGGTTGGGCCTCTACCCACTTAGATAGATAGTCAACAGTAACCAGGATGTAACGGTTCCCTCAAGACATCGGGAACGGTCCCATGAAATCGATACCCCATAAATCAAAAATCTCACAGACCTGAATGAATGTCTGGGGCATCTCATTACGGGATGAGATGTTGCCAACTCTTTGGCAACTGTCACAACTCTTCACAAACACATTTGCATCCTTATATATTGTCGGCCAGAAGAAACCAGAGTCAAAAACCTTCTTCGCTGTCAATGTCGCTCCATGGTGTCCTCCGGTCGGTCCCTCGTGGCAATGCCTCAGTATGTCGGCTGCCTCAGCTCGATACACACAACGTCGACTCACCTGATCCGCTCCAACTCTAAACAAATATGGGTCATCCCACAAGTAGTGCTTCACATCAGCAAAGAACTTCTTCTTTTGCTGGTGAGTCATCCCCTTCAGTAACACACCATCATTCAAATAATTCGCAAAGTCAGCAAACCATGGCAACCCTTGTTGCTAGGCCTTTACTACCATCAAAAATTCATGAGGAAAGGTATCCCCGATGGCCATATCCCGCATCTCCTCTCGCTCGGGATTCTCAAGCCTCGACAAATGATATGCGGCCACATTTTTTGCGCCCTTCTTGTCCCGTATCTCAATATCAAACTCCTGAAGCAACAGAATCCATCGAATCAACTGCGGTTTCGCATCTTTCTTATTAAACAAGTACCTCAATGCCGCATGATCAGTGTATACAATTGTCTTGGAAAGCACGAGGTAAGATCTGAATTTGTCGAATGCGAAGACCACCGCAAGGAGCTCTTTCTCAGTAGTCGTGTAATGCTCCTGTGCATCGTTCGAGGTCTTACTCGCATAGTAGATGGGATGGAAGTGCTTGTCTCTTCTCTGCCCCAAAACCGCCCCAACCGCGAAATCGCTCGCGTCACACATAAGCTCGAAAGGTGAGCTCCAATCGGGGGCAATCAAAATCGCGGCATTCACTAACTTCTCCTTCAGTAGCTCAAACGCCCTCAAACACTCCTTATGAAACACAAATGGGGCATCCTTCTCCAGAAGCTGAGTCATAGGCCTAGAAATCTTCGAAAAATCATTAATGAACCGCCGGTAGAAGCCGGCGTGGCCTAAAAAGCTTCTAATGGATTTCACGTTGGTGGGTGGTGGAAATTTGCTGATGGTCTCTATCTTAGCCTTATCAACCTCTATCCCAGCACGTGAAATCTTATGCCCTAGCACTATCCCTCTTTTACCATAAAATGGCATTTCTCCCAATTCAACATCAAGTTCGTCTCAACACAATGTGCCAACATCCTATCCAAGTTCCTCAGGCAGTGATCAAAGGAACTCCCAAACATAGAAAAATCATCCATGAACACCTCCATGGAGTCCTCAATTATATCATGGAATATAGCCACCATACGTCGCTGAAAAGTGGCTGAAGCGTTACACAAACCAAATGGCATGCGGGGATACGCAAAAGTGCCATAAGGGCATGTAAACGTGGTCTTTTCTTGATCCTCTGCAGAAATGGGGATCTGAAAATAACCAGAAAATCCATCAAGGATACAGTAGAACTGTTGCCCTGACAGACGCTCCAACATTTGATCGATAAAGGGTAGGGGAAAGTGATCTTTCCTCGTGGCATCATTCAAGTTCCTGTAGTCAATACAGACTCTCCATCCTGTGACTGTCCTTGTCGGGATCAACTCATTCTTCTCATTATTCACCACTGTCATCCCCCCTTTCTTGGGGACAACCTGAACCGGACTGACCCATGTAGAGTCTGAGATCGGGT
Organism: Mikania micrantha; assembly: GCA_009363875.1. Taxonomy (NCBI): domain Eukaryota; kingdom Viridiplantae; phylum Streptophyta; class Magnoliopsida; order Asterales; family Asteraceae; genus Mikania; species Mikania micrantha. Next base: position 23,664,832 of record CM018680.1, read on the forward strand.
AAATCAGACCAGCATCTAACAACTTAAGCACCTCTTTCTTTACAACCTCCTGCATGTTCGGGTTCAGTCTCCTCTAGCTCTGCACAACAGGCTTAAATTCATCCTCCATAAGAATCCTATGCGTGCAAAAGGAAGGTTAATACCCTTAATGTCCATAAGCTTCCACGCAATTGCTTGTTTATGTGCCTTCAACACCTCAATCAACCTCTTCTTCTCCTCCTCCGTCAATTCAGCAGCGATAATGACGGGTAATCGGGAATCCTCGTCCAGAAATGCATACTCAAGGTGAGATAGCAGTTCTTTAAGCTCCAAGGACAGGGGTGCCTCGACAGACGGCTTATCAGCTGGCTCTGTTCTGTCTAAAACCTCACACACCTCTTGAGAGATCGGGATCTCATCAATCAAAATATCCGGATGTTGCTCACTGGAATAAACAGACATCCCTACCTCACTATCCTCAACAATCTCAAGATCACCTACCCTAATCTCACTCAAGAAGCGATCCATGTGTGACATGACCGTGTCAATGAAGTACAAGGTATTGTCCTGGCTCTCTGTATGCTGCAAAGATCAACGGATCTCGAAAGTCATTGTCTCGTCTGTAACTCAAAGAGTAAGCTTACCATCAAAGACATCTATCAATGCCTTAGCGGTAGCTAAGAATGGACGGCCTAAGATAAGTGGAACTTTCTCATCCTCCTCCATGTCTAGAATCACAAAATCCACAGGGAACACAAACTTATCTATCTTAACTAGCAAATTATCCACAAAGCCCCTGGGATACTTGACTGATCTGTCAGCCAGCTGGATGCTCATGCGGGTGGGCCCAGGCTCGCCTAAGTCTAATTTAGCAAAAATCGAATAAGGCATCAAATTTATGAACGCCCCAAGGTCCACTAAAGCATAGCTAAAAGATGAGCTGCCTATTGTGCACGGGATAGTGAAACTACCCGGATCAGTCTTCTTATGTGGCAGCTTGTTCTGAACAACTGCAGAACATTTCTCACTCAGTGCAACAGTTGACAACTCCTCCATCTTCCTCTTGTTTGTCAACAAATCCTTCAGAAACTTCGCATACATAGGCATATGCTGAAGTGCCTCAACAAATGAGATATTCACCTTAAGCTGCTTGAACAACTCAAGAAATCTCCCATACTCCTTCTCATATTTCTATTGAAGGACTCTCGCAGGGTGTGGTATCTTGGAAAGGTCAATCTCCGGATCCTTCTTCTTCTCGAGAGTCTTCTCAGGTTGTGTTGTACTTGCTGGGACTAGCCTAGTGGGTTTCACCTCTCCTGGAGACTCCATCTCTATCTCCTCGTCCATTACTTCCTCATCCTCATCCGGTTCAACAACCGGTTTCTCAGTTCCCGTACTCCTTCCACTTCTCGTAGTGATTGCCTTAGCATACCCTCTCGGGTTCTCTTCTGTTTTGTTAGGTAGAGAACCTGACTGTCTCTCACCCAACTGACTAGCAATCTGACTTACTTGCCTCTCAAGATTCTGCAATGCTGCCCCTTGACTTTTAATCATAGTATCATGCTCCTTGTGTTGAGCCTTACTCTCAGTAATGAATTGAGTCAAAAGTTGGGCCTGTTGTTGCATCATCTCCTCCAAAGTGGACTTCTTCTCCCCATAACTACCACTGCTCTGACATGGTTCTCTAAATAGATTCTGCATCGGAGGTCTAGAGTTAAACCCAGGCGGGTTACCACTCTTCCAGGTGAAACCTGGTTGGTTCCTCCCTCCCGAGTTATAGGAATTGCCAAAGGCATTTCCCGATCCTCGCTTAGGATTTCCCACATAGTCAACCTGCTCCTGAGATTCATCAGTCATCTGAGGGCATTGAATGGTCTCATGTCCTCCTCTACACACTTCACACCTTGCATTGTTCTTCACTTGCATGTCTTTGACTAGTTTGGTCAATGCCTCAACTTGGGCTGTTAAAGCAGTGTTCGAATCAACATGCAAGACTCGAGTTTTCTGAGTGGTAGTGGACTTTCCCCTGGTGGGATATTGGTAGCTACTCATATCCATGTTCTCAAACAACTTCACGCATTCTTCGGGGGTCATATTGGTAAGCAAGTTACCCCCAGCAGTGGTATCGAGTGTATGCCTTGTAGCAAAAGTAACTCCATTATAAAACTTCTCAACCAATGCCCAATCCTCAAGCCCATGATGTGGACACCTATTCAACATCTCCTTAAACCTCTCCCAAGTAGCAAAGAAACTCTCTCCCTCCTCCTGCTGAAATGAATGAATCAAACTCCTAAGTCGTGCAGTTTTGGCAGGTGGGAAATACTTGGTCATAAATAGTTCCTGCATCTCATCCCAAGTAGTGATCGATCCTGATGGAAGGGACTCAAGCCGAGTGATGGCCTTGTCCTCAAGAGAAAATGGAAAGAGACGTAGAAAGACTGCATCACCAGAAACACCTTTGATCTTAAAGGTGTCACACATACGAAGGAACTGACCCAGATGAGCATTGGGGTCCTCCTCGGGCAATCCATGAAATTTAGATGAGTGAATGATCAAATTGATGACTTGAGTTGTGATATGCCAGTTGTCCTCAGCAACAACTGGTCGAGTGATGGAAGAACGATTGCCAGCAGCAGTCGGCTTGGCATAATCAGCAACGGTCCTCCTAGCATGTGCAGCCATCTCTCTTATAGCAGTGTTGTGTGTGCTGTGAAAAATAAGGAGAGATCGTAACCTCGAGTGAAACTCTCTCTGGCTCGGCAAAAACAGTGTACTCAGGTGACTCCGGTCGTCAACTGCGGTGCATGCACTGTAACAATATAAGAAGAAAAAAGAAAAGAAATATGATTACTTACTAAAGTTAACCTAATTAATACTAACTATCTAATAAATTACTAACCTGAATAAGAAATAATCACCAAACAAAAACAAAACTCAAAAGAAAGACCTACTATCTAAAAGGAAATCTAAAAGGAATCTTAGAAACAAAAACTTACTAAAAATAGAAACCTGCCAAAAATAGCAGCTGCTAAAAATGGCAAGTCTCGAAAAGACGTCAAACAACTAAAACCAGACACTTACTAAATATGGAAAGTTTCTAAAAATAGAAAGTTACTAAATATGGAAGGTACCTACGAATAGAAACTTACCACGAAACTACGAAACTAAAAAAGGAAAGCTAGGTCTAAAGCTATGGTAAATCTAAGGATTACCGTGTCCCCGGCAACGGCGCCAAAAACTTGATGTATCGGTTTATATATATAGAAATCTTAGTTCAACACTATCGAGTAGTAAATCGAAATAACCTAAATAGAACTACACACTACAGGCTAGTGTACCTGACGTATGAAGTATAGCTAAGGAAAGTCTGGATATCGAACCTAAGGACACGGAATCGGCTAATAAACCCTAAGTGTAAACCTAACAAAATGAGAAACTTACTAAATTTAGAAAGCGAAATTGGTTTTACTAAAATGACTTTAGACAATTAAAGAAACTAAGAAAGCTAAATAATTCAACTTAACACTGCAAGAACTAGAAAACCAAATACGAAGGAGATTCTCCCTAGACTAGGAATCCTAAAGGAATCTAACAGTTATCTGGAATGCTCGAATGGATGCTACTGGATCTAATGATACAACCTTTTCAGGACTCAAGGAATGCTAAATCTCATGGCCAGACAATCCAACACTTAGAAAGGTCCTACTGATTGTGTAAAGCTTACCGGGTGTAATGATGGATTACCGAGTTGGTCTCTCCAAACTAGCAATGCTTAAGATTTCTATTGTTGAATAATTAGGTCAATCTCAACAACCACAATGTACCAAAGTACAAATGAATCAATCTAACTTAGATTAATTATGAATTTGAAACACATGGCATAAACAATCGGCAAATAATCCAATGATCATGCAAATGACCCGAAAACCCGTTTAAACCACGATATCCCAACACCTTATTACTTGATTAGTCTTTAAGGTGATCTATCCCACTGATCGCAATCTGATTATATGAAATTCTTATGATTTACTAAGATTTGTCAAATCACAATTAGGTTAAAAATATGTTTTTAGCCCAAAATCATGTGAAAATCGAGTTTTTGTCGAAACCGAATAAAACCTTATCGACAAAATAGTTTAAGCATGTAATCAGATCATTCACAATAGTCTAAGAACGTTCACAATCATGTACAATCAGATTCAAATCAAAAGCAACGATTCATTCAATCAAACAAACCCGAAAAAACCGAAAAATCATCCAATAATCATTCCTAATCTAGGTAGAATTAAAGATCTAGCCTAGAATCATCATCCAAACATTCTTAAACAAGAAATCAGATCTAAACATGGTAGAATATTCAAGAAAAAAATGGAAAAGAACAACTACGATGCATAAACAAACCCGAAAATGCGTTTCGAGCACTTGTATACGCGATCTGAGCCTCCCCTGAACGTCCGAATCGATCCCAAAGCTCCAAAATCTTCAAAAATATGTTTTTCCTTTGTATTCAGTCGTCCTTGGGTGATAAATTTGCGAATTAGGGTTTTAAATGGCTTAAATAGTTGAAAATAAGCTTAAGGTTCACGATAGGGGGTCATTGGCAGGTTCAGGGAGCTCACAAGGGGTCCAAGGGGTCGGTCAAAGGGCCAGTCAACGCGCCAAGTTCGGTCAACAGGCGAGAAAGGGGCACGGGTCATGGGTCACCCGGCCGGGTGGCACGCGGGTCGGCCTGTGAGGCAAAGTGGGGCGCGCGTGGGTTGTGGGGCTCCAGCCGGTTCCTCTCGCGGGTCAACGGGTTTTTAGGGCTGACGTGGCACAACCTGGTGCTGCCACGTGTCCCAGGCGGTCCAGACTTTGCCAGATTTGCAAAATAACCCCTTGCACTTGCTGAAACTCGATTTTAAGCTCCGAAACTTCCTTAAATGCCATTTTTTTAATTCCGGAACTTCTAAAAATTATATTTTTAGCTTCCAACTTCATCAAAATTTGTTCGGCTTCGATTATTTCGCAAATACGAACGTTTATTCTCGCGAAACCTACAAAAGTGACACTAAAAATTAAACTAAGTATAAATAATTAAAATATGATAAAAACTAAATAAAAATCTATTAAAATATGATAAAATCCTATAAAATAAATACTAAAACGATGTGTAAATAACGACACATCATTTAGTCACAAACCCCCTAATCGTTTATAATGATGAACCCTAGTTATTGAATTCATATAATTCGATGTTGTTACACGAATTTTGTATAGGGCTATGCTTAGTCGGTTGTTTTAAGGTGTGTCGGAGTGATTACTTACTTGTTTTGATGCCGAATTGTAGGAATTCCTCTTGTAGCTTGAGTTCGGTCGACCCACGATCGGATTCTTCTGTATGGAGTTCTTGAGATCGAATTGTTATGTGTAAAATACCCTAAGTATGCCGATTTGTGTTTATGAATGTGCAATTTTGTATATTATGTTCGGGTTATGTAACATTTGTACATTTAGTCATAGTAGTTGTAAACAGTGTTAGAACAAATGTGTTTTCATATCAAATCAGTCAATGTGATTCATGTGTTCATAATGTGCTTGTGTGTTAGGATCTTTATTATTTAGGAACAAGTATGTATTATTTATTTACAGTCGAGTTCGCTAGGCAAGAACAGTATCGTATTATATCGAAACAGTGGTGGGACGGCATCAGGTACGGCAGGTAGCTGGAATCTGGGGTATGCCCTATGCATATACTGCGTTCGGTGTAATGGGATAGTGATGTCCTCGAAAGTGGTCTAAGAAAATAACTATAAACACTAACCTAGACTCAACTTAATTACAACGAGTTAAAACCGAAAATCTTAAACTAAACCACTACGACAGGCAAGTGTACCTATCAATTGTAGAATAGCTAATGAAAGTCCGGATATCGAACCCACGAGACACTGACTTAACAAAACAAGATTAGAAAATGATTAAAACAATTAAAGGGGGGTTTTGAATAAAAATGATAATTCAATTAAACTAATTACCCTAATTAAATTATAAAAGCAATTTAACTAATATTTAAACCCTAAAACAGATTAACGAATTTAATTAAAAGATATGGTTTATAATTTTAGAAAAACTTAAACAAATGAGAAAACTCTACTTAGGTAGAATTCCTGTTTGTGATTATTGACACTATTGACTTTGTTTGATATGATGGAACTAGGATCTTAAACAGCAAAATATAAGTAACTTAATGTATTCTGGATTAATTACCAAATATAACCAATTAAGAAAACTTAATCTTGCAATAAACACACTAGTTAATTGAATCACCTCCCGGATTTCTCCAATAACACTTTGTACTCAAATGAACAAGTCACATTCCTGATTTTCTCATTCCAATACATCAAAGATGCAAGGAGTAATCTTACAATGTCTATTTTAACACGAAATGACAGTAACATTAAGTATTTCAATTAAACAACTCTCCCGAATAATTATCATGAAAACCCTAATGTTAAAGATCACCCGACAAGTCTATCACCTTCCGGATTTCTAAACTTAGATACACAAAGAACCCTAAAAACATCAATTATATCTTTTCCTATGGCTAGTGATATCAAACAAGCCACAAACTAGTCATAACACCAAGTCGATGACCTAATACGTGTCTAACACCGAAAGACATTCAATAAACACGTATGGAACATGATATAAACTGATATAATAAAGATTAGATATGCAAAACTCATCAAAATGACACAATAAGATCTGTTACAAAAGTGTTTTCCATCATATATCAAAACAATAGTCAATAGTCATCAATAATCATTCAAACATTCATTCTAACCTAAGTAGAATCAAACTATTAGCCTACTAACATCATCATCAGTCAAGAAATCCCAGAAATATCATAACAAGATGAAATATAATACTGAAAATTAAGAACAATTGAGAACAAAGATTGACCAAGATGATATCACATGTAAACAAAGTCTTCTAGCCCTCCAATGCTTCCCAAATGCCTCCTCAAGCTCCTGGATAGCTCTCCTGCTTCAAAAATGGTCGAGAATGATGATTCAAACGGCTGGGGAGCGTCCCCTATTTAATCTCACTTGAATCTTGACTTTTTTCAAATTTCAAACCTGTCGCGTACCGCGGAGACTAATTCAAAATAACACCGCGTACCGCGATGGACAAAACAAGCGGGGAACCCCCGAAATCCTTCGCGTATCGCGAAGACTTTATTTCTCCTCACCGCGTACCGCGATGACGTCAGAATCATTAAAACTTGTCTTTTTCTCTTGATTTCAACCGGGGCTCGATTCCTTCGGGTTTCGAACTCGATTTCCGCTCATTTCATTCGACAAGCCTGTAAAAACAATAAACATGTAAAAAGAATCTAAAAATAAACAAAAACGACATATTTACAACTTAAAATCAACTAAAAACTATTTAAAAACCAGATGTGTTTTACAACCCATCAAAAATACCCACACTTGAACATTTTTCGTCCTCGAAAAAGATTTTCAATGGAATCACAATCAGCAATTTAGTTTAAACTCAAAATTTTAAACACATACGCATTAACCACGATTGTCAGTATTTGTATCCATTTAAACCAACAACTGATATATAGGTTCCCTAATCTTGATTCATTATGTTCAAATGGTTCAATCAACTATAGGTATTACACTCAAGTCATATATATCAACTTAATCCTGATAAAAGCTTTCAAGTTACCATTACATTCGAACAACCCAAATGAATTTAAAAATCAAACCTTAGATGGAATGGATGAAGGTATGGGCATTTTGCTTCTAAATTAATGAGCCTAACTTAGTGGTGTTTCACTCGGTTGCCATCCGGGGTATGACACATAAGCTGCAGCTCTTATTTTATTTTGTTTTATATATATATTTTATTTTTTTTTTTTCTGCAAGCTCAGCCCATTTAGTGGATTGATGGATGATGTTTCTTTTAATCAGGCGTCATAAGTCTCGAATTTATTTTCATAAAAAGAGAAAATATGTGCCAGGTTTAATTTTAAAAACATTAAGTCATTTGTTTGCAAAAGTTCCTCTAATCACAATTAAACAGTTTCAGAATCCCCATATTTCCCAAGGCAAAAACCTATTAGCATCATGAAAATTAAGTAAATTATATCAATACTAGAGAACCTTTCTATCAATTAGGCCTACTCACATATCCCAAATTAGATGCATATGTTTAAACTTTTAAGAAAAACATAAAATTCCTGATTATACTATCATTTTCCATTTTAATGCAAAACCTAATTCAAAGACTTTTTACAAAATTATATACAATATTTACAATCTAACCTAGAAAATTTTAAAAATTAAAACTCAATTTACAATTAAACAACTAAAAACCTAAATAAAAATTAAAAAAAAAACAAAAATAAAGTAAAGAAATTAAAAATTTGGAAAAGACTTAGCTGGTTTCATGTAACAGCCGTGCATGTCAAATCCAGAATAACACAATCGTATAGCATTCCATTCGCGATCGAGTTATTGTAATCATGTTGATTGCCTTTCTAATACATAAGTTATCACTACCCAACTGATAAGGGTAATTCAAACCAAACTGCACATGAAGCTTTAAACAATCCAACAAAGATTAACTATAAAAGAAAAATTAAAAATAAAAGACTCAAACCTAACTAAAACTGACTTGATTAATTACAAATGACTCAAATTTACTATTTTTCAAAATTTAACTAAAAATTACAATTTATTTACTAAAATTTTCAAAAATTTTACAATTTTTCACAAATCTTATACCCACACTTAAAATCAAACATTGTCCTCAATGTGGAATATGAAATAATGAACAATTCAACATAAATATACAATTTACAATAATTACAACTTCCCTGATATGTGACAATTCCTCATAAGTCTTATCAACCGCCATCAAATCCAATCGCAATAACAATTAAGTTCCAACTTTGCATTCTGAACATTCACGATGAAATTGGCAATCCACTAACACTCACAACAAACCATCAACATATACATGGATAATAATGAAAGAAAAACTGTACAAACGACAATCAAACATAACAACCATAAAATATATGCAACCAGTAATCAAAATACATCTAAGTTCACATAAGGTATCCAAATATATACAGACTATGAAGATAAAAACAAAAATAAAGAAAAAATACAAAAGATAGAACTGCTACTGCTTAAGTACTGAAAACTAATCATGAGGCTCATCAGCATCTCCTCCTGGCTGCTGAGGCTGATCCGGAGCTCTGAACCAGTCAGGAATCTCTATCTCAAAATGTGACATAATAATGCGCAAAATCTGACCCTGTCTCTGCTGCTCCTCCCACAAGCTCTCTAAAGTGATACGGGGAGGACGAGGCTGACGAAGAGGAAATACCTGAGGTGGCCTCTCCGCCCTGTGCAAAATCCTCTGTCTCTCCGGTGGTACCTGCCTCTGCAGAACCTCCGCATCTGGGGCCCTCTCTGGTGCAGGCCTAGCTGGCATCCAAGTAGCTGGATCGGCCATAGAGCACATGCCAGCTAGCCGCATGTCATCCAAACTATACCGCCCCGTCTCGGGCCCCTCAGTCAAAAATCGGCGTGGGAATCTGTTAAAGACTCCCAGCCTCATAGCAATACTCCCAATATAGGGCCCAAGATCCAATCTAGCCGTCGCCCCTCCACGGCGAATCCTCGCAAATGATGACAATAAAATACAGGCGAGGTTAGCCGGCCGACGGCTAATCATGCTGTACATACAAAACAGGTCTAGTTGGTTGCATTTCTCTGCACCGGCCCTGCGACCGACGAGAGTGCAACTAACCATCCTGTGGACATAACGAATGAGTGGATCACGAATCGAAGACTCAATAATCGCACTCGTAAACGGTCCATCAGCTATGGACGTCCAAAACTCCTCCAACTGTCTCTCAGTAATGCCTAAATCACTGGGCTCCCTCACAACTGCCCTCAGGCTCTGAGCAAAGCCAGGCTCTCTCACCTGCTCTGCTGTGTAAAATCCCGTCGCAATCGCGAACTGCGGGATGCTCATCGAAAATGTACGTCTGCCTAAGGCAAACGATACAGCAGCAGGATCATCGAATGAACCTGACATGTGACGGAAAGTCGAGTGGAACTCGACAGTCAGCTCCATGTACTGAGGCCACCTACAATCTAGGGCAGTCCTCCACTCGTCCCTCACGATCGCATCAAACTCATCTAGGCGTCCTAGCCTCTCTAATAGCTCTCGATCGAAGGTACGGTGGTGGTAGTGCTCCATCGTCACAAATCTCTCGCATCTGTAGCCTCCTCTGTCCCCTGCTCGAACTGCAGGACAGTGTGATCTCTGAGAACACGCTGATCTATGGGAACCGCCTCATCCTCGTCAATAGGGAGGATCTCCTCTGATGAATAGCTGATCTCCCGAGCCCTCCTCCTCGACGAGCTCGAACCTCTGGCCCTCTTGGCCCCTGCTGCAGAACTCTCAGCTCCAGACATCCTACAATAGCAGTGTACAAATGTACAAAATACAGAACAAATTTTACAAATTAAACTAATTCAAAACCTAAATTTAATCTATTTACAATTTTTACAAAAATTTCTATTTACAAAATATAAATTTAAAAATTAAAACCTATTTACAAAAATTACAAATGTTATAAAATTATAGTACAAAAGTTTATCTACAAATTAAAATTTTATTTACAAAATTTACAATTTACAATTTTTAAATTTTTATTTATGTTACATATAATGAAAACAAAAATTTTACAAAAATTTATTTACAAATGAAAAATTATTTACAAAATTTAAAATGTTAAAACCTAATGTTAAGTATTTACATATTTAAATAAATAATAAAACAAAAATTTAATAAAATTCATTTACAAAAATTTTAACAAATTGTTACAAGAGTTATAACCTAATTTTAATAAAAAAATTTATTAACTTTCTTTACAAAATTTAATTAATTACAAAGAAAATAAAATATAAATTAAATTTTATTTACAAAATTATATACAAAACAGTTTTCTGTATACAAAGTAAGAAAAAAAAAAATAAATCTGGGATCCGGGAGGCATCGCGTACCGCTAGGGGCTTAGTCCGCGATACGCGGCCCCTTTTCAAAACCAGGAAATCGATCGGCCACCTATGGCGACCAACTGAACCTTATTTCGTTCCAAATCCAATACATATCTAAACTATATGATTCCATGACTACGTATAATCTACAAAAATTAACAACTATCCTAGATCTAAAACCTAAAATTCAAAAAGGAACAGAAAAACTATACCTAATCGCGCTTGAATCGGTGGTTGGAGGTGTTGTGATGAACCGGAGATGACAATGATGACAACTCACAACGGTAGTGGATGCGAACGCGACGGTGGTGACTGGCGGTAGCGCGATGGTAGTGATGATGCACAGTGGTGGTGGTGACGGTGATGAAGGTGTGATGATGCACAGTGGTGGTGGCTGCACGGTGGAGATCGGTGACAAGTGGTGGTGCTATGGTGGCGGTGCGGTGGTAACCGGTGGGGAATGGGTAAGGAGATGGTGGATCGGTGGTAAGTTGGGTGGTGGTGGTGGTGGGGCTACGCGAAGAAGATAAACCCTTTTATTATTTTTTTTTTTTTCCCGAAATCCTCCGCGTACCGCGGAGAGTATCTTGGGATACTACCGCGTATCGCGACTAAATTCGGTGATTTGAATTTGCTTTTTTTTTTTTTTTTTTTTTTTTTTTTTTTATTTAATAAAATAAAGTTAAATTAAATAAAAACTAACCTAATAAATTAAATATTCTATATTAAATATTTTACAAAAAATAAAAATTCAAATAAAACAAAATAAAATTAAACAAAATAAAAACTACCTAAATTACAAAACTAAAAATTAATTACCTAGAATTTACAATTTCAACTCAATCGAGCTATGATGCGACTAGAATTTCGGGTTTAAAATATGGGTAGATGTTATAGACGAAAACCGTATTGAATACCCACACTTAATCCTGAATTAGTCCTATCGAAGAACACGAAATACAAACACGCAAAAACAACGCAACTATATTACAAACTCTACAAATCAGGCACTATTCTCACTTACGCAACTCAAGGAGTGCTACCTCTTTCTCAGTACCGATCGGTCCTCCGATGTATAGCTTCAAACGATGCCCGTTAACCTTCCATGTCCGACCTTCTGATTCAAGCTCAACTGCTCCGTGTGGAAAGACCTCATGCACAACAAACGGTCCTTTCCATTTGGACTTCAACTTACCTGGAAATAACCGGAGCCTCGAATCATAAACTAGCACCTGATCACCCTTCCTAAACTCCTTCACACCTCTCAACTTACGATCGTGCAACGCTTTCGTACGTTCTTTATAACTCCACGATCGTGCGTACGCCTCGTCACGCAACTCCTCTAACTCATGCAACTGCAGAAACCGATTCTTCACAGCACTCGGCAAATCAAGATTCACACTCTTCAACGCCCAAAATGCCTTATGCTCTAACTCTACTGGCAGATGACACGCTTTACCATAAATCATCCGAAAAGGTGTGGTCCCAATCGGATTCTTAAAAGCTGTCCTAAACGCCCACAACACCTCGTCTAGCCTATCTGCCCAATCCTTACGGTTTCTACCTATCGTCTTCTCAAGAATCCTCTTCACACCCCTATTGGCATTCTCAACCTGGCCACTAGTCTGTGGATGATAGGCTGTCGACACTCTATGGGTCACCCCATATCGTGCTAACACCTTCTCCAACTGTGCATTACAGAAATGCGTGCCTCTATCACTTATCAATGCCTTAGGGGTTCCAAACCTACAAAACAATCTCTTCAGAAATCCCACAACTCCTCGTGCATCATTCGTGGATAAAGCTTGAGCCTCTACCCACTTCGAGACATAATCAATAGCCACGAGGATGTACCGATTCCCTCGGGATGAAGGGAACGGTCCCATGAAGTCAATACCCCAAATATCAAAGACCTCAACCCCCTGGATGGGGTTCTGGGGCATCTCATTCCTACGTGAGATGTTTCCGGTCCTCTGACATGCATCACATCTCCTCACAAACTCATGCGCATCCTTAAACACTGTCGGCCAATAAAATCCACAATCAAACACCTTCTTCGCAGTGTACGATGGCCCATGGTGTCCTCCAGTTAAACCCTCATGACAATGTCTTAGGATGTCTAACCCTCCTCACGACTCACACATCTCCTCAAAATACCGTCTGCTCCCTCGCGAAACAAATATGGAGCATCCCATATATAATGGTTTGCTTCAGTAAAGAACCTCTTCCGCTGCTGTGAAGTCAGACCCTTCAACATGTAACCTTCAGACAAGTAATTCGCAATGTCTGAGAACCATGGCAATCCCTGCTCACCTGCACTCACCAATCCCACTATCTCTGTGTCTGCAGAAATCAAAGTCTCATGTGGGAATGTGTCTCCAATCATCTCCTCATTCATCTTCTCCCGAGCAGGATCCTCAAGCCGCGACAAATGGTCGGCTGCAACATTCTCAGCTCCTTTCTTATCCTTAATCTCTATGTCAAACTCAGAAAGGAGGAGAATCCACCGAATCAAACGAGGTTTTGCGTCCTTTTTCGCGAACAAATATCGCAAGGCCGCATGATCGGTGTAAACAATGGTCTTGGAAAGAACAAGATAAGACCTAAACTTATCGAACGCATACACGACCGCTAACAACTCCTTCTCCGTAGTCGTGTAATTCTCCTGAGCATCATCTAAGGTCTTACTTGCGTAGTAAATCGGATGAAAGTGCTTATCTTTCCGCTGACCAAGCACAGCCCCTACTGCAAAATCACTAGCATCGCACATCAACTCGAAAGGAAGGCTCCAATCGGGGGCTATCAGAATAGGAGAACTCACCAACTTTTCCTTCAGAAACTCAAACGCTCTCATGCACTCCTCACTAAACTTAAACTCCACATCTTTCTCCAACAATCGGGTCATCGGTCGGGTAATCTTAGAAAAGTCTTTAATGAAACGCCTATAAAACCCTGCATGACCTAGAAAACTACGAACTGCTCTCACGTTCGTAGGTGGTGGGAGTTTACTAATCGTATCGATCTTAGCCCTATCTACCTCAATGCCATCTCGCGAAATCTTGTGCCCTAGCACAATACCTTCAGTTACCATGAAATGGCACTTCTCCCAGTTCAGCATCAGATTAGTCTCCACACATCTAGCAAGCATCCTATCCAAATTCTGCAAACAATGATCGAACGAACTTCCAAACACTGAAAAATCGTCCATGAACACTTCCATGGAAGTCTCGATCATATCCTGAAATATAGCCACCATGCATCTCTGGAATGTGGCTGGAGCATTACATAACCCAAACGGCATACGGCGATACGCAAAGGTACCGTATGGGCATGTAAACGTGGTTTTCTCCTGATCCTCCGGTGCTATGGGGATCTGGAAATAACCTGAAAAACCATCAAGAAAACAGTAAAACTGTTGTCCTGACAACCGCTCCAACATCTGATCAATGAAAGGCAGTGGGAAATGATCTTTCCTAGTGGCATCATTCAGTCTCCTGTAATCGATGCATACTCTCCAACCAGTGACTGTCCTAGACGGAATCAACTCCTTCTTCTCATTCACAATGACAGTCATACCTCCCTTCTTGGGAACAACCTGTACCGGACTGACCCAAGCTGAATCTGAAATGGGATAGATCAATCCGGCATCTAAGAGCTTAAGAACCTCTTTCTTCACAACTTCAGACATATTAGGATTAAGCCGTCGCTGTGGTTGGACCACCGGCTTGTAATCCTCCTCCATCAAAATGCGATGCGTACAAAACGAAGGGTGTATGCCCTTTATGTCCATCAACTTCCACGCAATCGCCTGCCTATTCGCCTTAAGCACCTCAATCAATCTCGACTTCTCCTCCTCCGTCAATGAAGATGAAATAATGACGGGCAAATCAGAATCACCATCCAGAAATGCATACTCCAAATGAGATGGCAACTCCTTAAGCTCTAGGGATGGTGGTGCCTCTACAGATGGTTTCTCAACCGGATCTGTACTCTCAAACACCTCAAAAGCAGTCGGGTACTCAGGAGGCTTACTAGCCAGACTGCTCGGAATGTGCTCAGAAGAAGCATCAATCTCAACAGTCTGGTTCTCCTCACCCAGGTCTTGATCTTTCAATAAATCAGATCCAGAAATGTAATCTAGACAACGATCTATGTAAGGAATGAAAGAATCAAGAAAATAAACAGAATCATCCTGACCGTTCGAATGCTTCATCGACTTCCTCACGTCGAATGTAACATTCTCCTCACCCACACGCAATGTAATCTTACCTTCAAACACATCTATCATTGCCTTAGCAGTGCGTAGGAAAGGACGTCCCATAATGAGCGGGACTCGGTCATCGGCCTCCATGTCCAGAATGACAAAATCCGCGGGGAATACAAACTTATCAACCTTCACCAAAACATTCTCCACAATTCCCCGTGGATACTTGACCGAACGATCAGCCAAAGTGATGCTCATGCGCGTCGGCGATGGGTCTCCAAGATCTAGCTTCTGATAAGTCGAATATGGCATCAAGTTAATGCTAGCACCCAAGTCGGCCAACGCGTGGTTCACAGAAGAACTACCAAATAAGCAAGGGATAGTAAAAACCCCTGGATCATCGAGCTTCTCGGGCAGTTTGTTCTGGACCAACGCAGAACATCGAGCTCCTAATGTGACTGTAGAAAGTGACTCCAGCTTCTTCTTGTTAGACAGAAGATCCTTCAAGAATTTAGCATATTTGGGCATATGCTGGAGTGCTTCTACAAACGGGAGGTTAATCTTAAGCTGCTTGAACATCTCTAAGAAATGTCCATACTCCTGTGCATACTTCTGCTGCAATGCACGTGCCGGATATGGTAGCCTACTTATATCAACCTCGGGAGTCCTCTTCTCTTCCATCTTCTTCTTCTCTGCCTCAACTCCCTTCTTCTCAACTGAAGACTCTCCTACTGGTGCTGTACTTGCTGGGCCTAGCCTCTGGTGCACCCTATCAGGAGTCTCCAACTCTATCTCCTCGTCTACCGGTTCCTCTACATCGACATCCGGTGACTTCTCCACCTCTTTCTCACCTCCACGACCACTTCTAGTCGTCACAGCCTTCACATGACCCTTCGGGTTTGCCTCAGTATTCCCTGAGAAGGATCCACCCTGCCTCTCATCCAACCTCTTCGCAATATCACCTACCGATCGCTGTAGGTCCAGAAATGCTGACTGTTGATTCCTCAGCAATGTATCATGCTCCTGAAGCTTCACCTGTGTGTGTTGATCCTTGGCAATCAACTGCTGTAGCATCTGCATCTGCTGCTTGAGCATGTCCTTCACTTCTGGGTCACCGCTGCTACTTGGACCCGCTCCTGAATTCTCATTCGCTGCCTGATTCTGACGTGGTTGATAGGAGTTGTTACCACGCCAGTTGTTGTTGGAGTTTCGCCAATTTGAGTTAGGATTCCAATTAGGATTGGGATTGGAATTAAAGTTGGAAGTGAAAGGCTTGTTCCAACCAGAATTAATGGAATCTAACTGCTCCTGATCAGTAATGGGGCACTCGGCAGTCGCATGTCCTCCTCGACATATCTCACACTTCTTCAGCTGTGTCTTCAGTTCCTTCATATCTCTCGCTAGAGACTCTATGGTAGCAGCAAGGCTAGTGTCAGGAGCGACCTGATAAACACCTCGAGCAACGGATGAGGTGTTGGTAGCCTTAGTGGTGGAGGATCTAGTGGATGGCTTCTGCTGCTGCTCGGCTCTAGCAAAACTCTCAAACATGTCAATACACTCATCTGTATCCTTCATCTCCATGATATGCCCTCCTGCAGCTGTATTGAACATGATTTGCTTCTCAAGTGTCAATCCATTGTAGAATTTCTCTACAAGTGCCCATTCAGAAAGTCCATGCTGTGGACATTTGCTAAGCAAAGTGTGGAATCGCTCCCAAGCTGTAGAGTAAGACTCATCGGGCTCCATATGAAAGGAATGGATTTGGTCCCTCAGACGAGCAGCCTTGGAAGGTGGAAAATATTTCTTCAGAAATTTCTTTCGAAGATCATCCCACGTGGTGATGGAGTTCTCAGGGAGGCTGTCGAACCAGGTGGATGCACGACTAGCAAGAGAGAATGGGAAAAGCTGTAAGCAGATGTTATCCTCAGAAACTCCATGGAGATTGAACGTGTTGCAGATCCTAGAAAAACGGGACAGATGTCCGGGAGCATCCTCATCATCAAGACCATTAAACTGAATGGAATTGGTGATAGCAGTCATGATGTAGGAAGGGAATTGCCAAGTAGCATCATTGGCAAACACGGGACGAGTGACCGGGTTGCGAACTCCGGTGAATCCATCGCAAGCTCGGTCGTGAACGGTGCGTCTCACTGGTGGTGGCATCTCCTCGGCCATGTCGAAGTAAACGGGTGAGATCGGGAAAGGTGAAATGGGTGTGTGTGAAGGTGAACTAGGTGTAGAACTAGAAGGTGAAAACAAAATCGGGGCAAGAACACGTACCTGGGAAAGACGACTCCTAAGGTTCGTGTGAAACTCTTGCTCCGGCTCTTCAAAAGCTAAAACTGGCGGTGGTCCTTGTGATCGAGTATGTGGCATGCACTGTAAACGATAACAAGTAAGGGATTTAACAAACAAACAAAGAAACCTAAAACATAATAAAAACCTAGCAACTAAAAGACAAGAAACGATTAAGGCAAATAAGAAAGAAAAGAAAAGACTCAAACCTAAAATACTAAAAAATAAACAAAAATTAGACCTACTAATTCTTTCAATCACAATCTAAGCTAATTTCGCTATTGCCAAGTATCCCCGGCAACGGCGCCAAAAACTTGATGTCCTCGAAAGTGGTCTAAGAAAATAACTATAAACAACCTAGACTCAACTTAATTACAACGAGTTAAAACCGAAAATCCTAAACTAAACCACTACGACAGGCAAGTGTACCTATCAATTGTAGAATAGCTAATGAAAGTCCGGATATCGAACCCACGAGACACTGACTTAACGAAAACAAGATTAGAAAATGATTAAAACAATAAAGGGGGTTTTGAATAAAAAATGATAATTCAATTAAACTAATTACCCTAATTAAATTATAAAAGCAATTTAACTAATATTTAAACCCTAAAACAGATTAACGAATTTAATTAAAGATATGGTTTATAATTTTAGAAAAACTTAACAAATGAGAAAACTCTACTTAGGTAGAATTCCTGTTTGTGATTATTGACACTATTGACTTTGTTTGATATGATGGAACTAGGATCTTAAACAGCAAATATAAGTAACTTATGGATTCTGGATTAATTACCAATATAACCATTAAGAAAACTTAATCTTGCAATAAACACACTAGTTAATTGAATCACCTCCCGGATTTTTCCAATAACACTTATGTACTCAAATGAACAAGTCACATTCCTGATTTTCTCATTCCAATACACCAAAGATGCAAGGAGTAATCTTACAATGTCTAATTTGACACGAAATGACAATAACATTAAGTCTTTCAATTAACAACTCTCCCGAATAATTATCATGAAAACCCTAATGTTAAAGATCACCCGACAAGTCTATCACCTTCCGGATTTCTAAACTTAGATACACAAAGAACCCTAAAAACATCAATTATATCTTTTCCTATGGCTAGTGATATCAAACAAGCCACAAACTAGTCATAACACCAAGTCGATGACCTAATACGTGTCTAACACCGAAAGACATTCAATAAACACGTATGGAACATGATATAAACTGATATAATCAAGATTAGATATGCAAAACTCATCAAAATGACACAATAAGATCTGTTACAAAAGTGTTTTCCATCATAATTCAAAACAATAGTCAATAGTCATCAATAATCATTCAAACATTCATTCTAACCTAAGTAGAATCAAACTATTAGCCTACTAACATCATCATCAGTCAAGAAATCCCAGAAATATCATAACAAGATGAAATATAATACTGAAAATTAAGAACAATTGAGAACAAAGATTGACCAAGATGATATCACATGTAAACAAGGTCTTCTAGCCCTCCAATGCTTCCCAAATGCCTCCTCAAGCTCCTGGATAGCTCTCCTGCTTCAAAAATGGTCGAGAATGATCATTGAAACGGCTGGGGAGCGTCTCCTATTTAATCTCGCTTGAATCTTGACTTTTTTCAAATTTCAAACCTGTCGCGTACCGCGGAGACTAATTCAAATAACACCGCGTACCGCGATGGACAAAACAAGCGGGGAACCCCGAAATCCTTCGCGTATCGCGAAGGTGAATTTTTCCTCATCGCGTACCGCGATGACGTCATAATTATGAAAACTTGTCTTTTTCTCTTGATTTCAACCGGGGCTCGATTCCTTCGGGTTTCGAACTCGATTTCCGCTCATTTCATTCGACAAGCCTGTAAAAACAATAAACATGTAAAAAGAATCTAAAAATAAACAAAAACGACATATTTACAACTTAAAATCAACTAAAAACTATTTAAAAACCAGATGTGTTTTACAACCCATCAAC